>WHPX01001416.1:0-62500 GCA_011057435.1 Actinia equina
TTTGATATAAGCCACGCGAAATCAAAACTGGGTTAAAGCTTTATACTCTTTGCGATGACCTTTGTATGACCAAGCTGTGTACACCAGTTTTTCTTATATTACCTGTTAATATGTATTTCAAAATCCTAGGTTCTGCTGGCAGGCGTTCCCTCTCTCCCTTCTCTCCTCCCCAAGCTCCCAAAATCCACAAGGAACGCCCTGCTACGCCATCCTCTGCAGTTGTCGTTTTTACGTTCCTCTGATACGTTTAGTAATGACAGGGCGGGCTGGAGGACCCTCCTCCCGCCCTGGTACTGTAAGTCCCGAGACGACGCCATTCAAAGCGGCCTCCGAGATACGTGCAAATCTAACCATATTTAATCATGTAATTTCACAAACGCATCTTTCTCCTTCTTCCCTCCTCAAAAATTAAGACTCCGACGTTTGTGTTGCGCCGTACCCCTACCCCCCCCAACATCCCAAGTAAAACCCAGCCAAATGAGCCACACCGGTTGCCGTTTAGTGAAAAGCTTTTAACATGTTGTAAGTGATGCATGTTTTTTCTACACTCAGAAGTATAGCCCGTTTTGTCACGCGGCATCAAAAACGTGTGAAACAGAGCAGACCCTATGCGTGCAGAGCACTGTTCGGCAACCCGAGTGACCATACTATTCAGACACGCTCATAATTATTAAACCACACCAAACTCGTGAATGCAAAGTGTAGACGATTAAATAGAGGGAAGTTTTGAAGGTTTTGTAAGACGAAATACGATAAACAGTACCATCTTTTTTAGTCATTTCTTTGTTTTTTGACTTTTTTACCTCCTAAGACAAGACCATGGTAACCCACACACCTTCCTCTATCACACAATGTCCTAACAGCAGATCATAGCATAGCGGTTTTGGCTCGTATATATCAGTACAAGAATATACAAAGCTTAAATCCTGTTATAATGTTTGGATTACACCACTCTTTTTAAAAAAACCACACATATTCAAAGTCTTACATTATCTTTTCAATTTTTTGTTTGAATTTTTCATTGGATTCATATAATCAGCAAATAATCCTGAATCTTTTTACATGAAATTACATATCTTAGCTTGATAATTGACTTTTTTACACTTCTTACATTCTAAGCCCGTTACTTACTTTGCACAGAACGCCTATCTCTCTGAGCGGAAAACGCTCACAGGTACCAAAGAACATATCATTGCACCTACAACACCACACGCGATTTCCGATAAGTCAAACAATCAATTAAGCGAAATATTTTAAATGGCTACCGCTGTTAACAACTTAACAAGTTTCAAACGAAAATATGTTTCCTCAAAGCAAGAAGAGCCCAATAGCTACCATTCGATGTTCTGAATTCGTTGGACATATCTGCACTTGGAATCGCCGCACAACCATTGGTATCACTGTTGACTACAATAGGCAACTTGCGCGGGATATGTACGGGGGCCATCAATCGTTGTCGTTTTTCTCTGGCGCAATCTCTTCACGTTTCTGGGTTTGTTACTCAGGTTTTGCATGTCGAGCTCCAAATCAGGATCAGCATACACGTACACATATCTATCTCTAGGGGAGTTTGGGCTTGTATTGCTGGCTGAACATGATTCTTGAGTATATCATTGGAATATCAGCACTAGGCAGAGCGTCTAGTGAGTACATCAACTCTTTATCTGGAGGATATAGCTACAAACATTTCTTGACAAATTAAAGCTGGTGGGAAAGCCCTGCACTTGCGAAATTTCCTGATTTCCTGGCCCTATTATTTTGATATTGATGTCCATTATTATTGGACTTGGAGTCAAGCACAGTTCCGTTTTTAACAATACGGTTACAGCTATCAACCTTCTAGTTGTACTAGTTGCTTTATGCGTTGGATCATACTATGCGGATACCAGTAACTGGTATCCTCATGGGAAAAATTCGCTCCTTATGGGGTTTAAGGGTGTCATCACGGCCGCTGGCAGTTCTTTTTATGCTTTCGCGCTTCGATGTGATCGGAACAGCGCAGAAGAGACTCTTAATCCAAAAAAAGTACTTCCAAGAGGAATTCTGGTCACAATTGGTGTTAGTTTCTTGTCTTATTTTGGAATATCTACCGTCCTGACTTTAATGCTGCCATATAACCAACTTGACGAGTTTTCTCCTCTCGCTGAAGCATTTGCCCAAAGAGGATTCATTGCAGCCAAGTATATTATCGACATTGGGGCCATCGCTTCGATTCTGACATGCCTACTTGCAGTATCGTTTGGTGCACCGCGACTCATTCACGCCATTGCTTCAGATGGATTATTATTCAAATGGTTAGACAGCATCAACAGTAGGACCCACGTCCCTCTTCGTGCTCTCTTATGTTCTACCACCATCTCTGGAGCACTTACCGTCATACTAATTTGGAACGTTGATCGAAATGCTTTCCATTGGAACACTAACTGCATACACTTTAGTAGTTATCGGTGTGTTATTGACGAGGTTTCAGTGTGGCATAGAGAGGTGTTTACGATGATGATCCTATAATAATTAAAGAAGAAGAAGAAGAACAAGAAGAAGGGAGTAATAGGGTGAAAGTCTGGCTAAAGACTTTGTGGTGCAAAGATAAGAAAAGATGAAACCAGGAAATATGGAGCAGAATACACACAACTGACCACTTCTGATAGCACTAACAAAGAGGGCATCACCTAATGAACCCGAGAACAAGAGTGAACCAACTGAGAGATCTAGTTTCTATGCTAGCGTAGCCATATTTGTACTTTCAGCGGGTCTGATTATCTTCTGCATCATGGTCAGTTTTGCACACAATCAGATAAGATTACTGAAGGGATGGGCTATTGTATGTGACTGTATCAGTGGAGCCATTGTTATATCAGTCATAGTATTTCTGTACCAGTTGCCCAGGAACTCAGCCACTTTTCCATTCATGGTGCCCATGGTCCCTGCTCTTCCCATAATGACGCTGGTCATCACTTCCTATTGATTGTGAACTTGAATTATTGGACTTACGTAAGGTTTGGAGTGTGGATGATTATAGGTGAGTAAAAAGAAAGTTGTCAGGATGACCAGTGTAACATTCGATTGAGAAAGTAGGGGGGAGGGGTGGTAGGTGGAGAAATATTTAACAATGAACACACTATGGAAATACATTGTTTAATACAGTCAATTCAAAAGTATTGTCGTCACCCAGCTCGAGCCTACTCGTCTGGACAAGAGAGACTACTGGTAGAAGGAATGAATTGCATAATTTATTATTATCTGATTAGGCTCTGCCTAGAATTTAAAAAACGACTCATTCGCTGGCGAGCGGGCATTGTTGACTGAGACGTTTCTCTTTTTTCATGGCTTTTAAGCAATACATCAGATTTTAGAAATTGTGAACTGAATCAAAACTACTTTGTTTTCCTTTCGCTAAACCAAAGACACACATTTAATGGCTTGGTGTGCTCAACCATATCGTCTTATTACAAGTGGGAACAATTAATTCAGAACGAATATTTAACCGCATCATAATTTGAGTAATATTGGCTTTCGGTACAGTCTCGGTATAGAAGCCTCGAACGGTGACGTTTTTTCAATAGATTGTATACAGTTATACAGAGTAAAAATATACGCGGGTCTCGACAATATACGGTATCGAAAGTTCGACATCCCTGGTTGAATCACACAAGTAAAATGTTGAATACCCACTAAGTAGCTGCTAATTGTTGTTGTTTTAACCCTCTTTGAATTATTTTATGGAAGTATATCGTGCTCTAAAATTATAATGAACCAGTAGTTAGCTTACTATTGGTATACCCCCGTTGGCACCTTGCAGCCTTGGATCCACGATATTTTTGATAAGGGTCCATCCCGAAAATATTTGAATTGTGAATGTGTAGTTAAATTCAATGCTCTACAACTGGAAATTCTACTTTATTGTATCATATCTAGGTAGTTTAATCTACGCACTTTATGGCTTCAAGAACAGCAAAGAAGGAATCCAACAAAGTTTCTTCAAATGGGTAAAGGAACTGATGACTTTTTCTATCCAAACTATGTATAGCCAAGTCAAATGAAGGAATGTTATGGTATTAAGATTAACAAGAGAAAATGAACTAAGAGAAGGAATCCCCCCTAAATAGCCTTGTCGCCATCATGTGCACGGTTTGATGCTATTTTAAAACCATTTGTTTTTCTGCACGCGCATTTACTGAGCGAGCTCTACGTTGTTTGTTACATTTTTGGGGTTTTCCGCTATTAGTCCGTTAAATGTGCACGTCTAAAGCTTGGCAAATGCGACAGGAAATTGAAGTAGTAATTTGTTCAACTTTCTGGAGTATTTTTATATTTATTTTCCAAAGCTTTCGACTTACATCGTCATCTTGAGGGCAGATTTGAACATTTGAACTTAAGAGAAGCACAAGAAAACGTTAGCTAAGTGTGTAGAGCGTGCGTACTATGCGCATTGCAGCAAAATCACACGATCAAAGAAATGATATCATTGGATGATATTTAGATTAGATTCTAAAAATAGCATCAAAGTGTGCACATGATGGGGCACGGGGATTCCTTCTCTTACTTCATATTCTCTTGGAATTAAGAATAAGAACTTCTAAAGCCCTTAGATTTCAATGACTAGAGTGACGTCATTTAAACCGTAAAATAAGAATTACTAGCCAACGTGTGATAGCCAAATAGACACGGAAGAAGACAATGGGCCATTCTCAAAGTATCTTGGATGCAAGGTCTTCATAGGAATACAAAAGAAATCACGCTTTTCCCGATTGAATTTGTGGCTTTCTTTGATATTTCCATGTTATCTCATCCATGCTACCTTTGAGAAGAGTCCACTAATTAGCAATTCGTCCTCAAGGCCGAATGAGGCCGAAACTCAACTTGTACAATTTAAAATAATTCACTGTTTTGATTCAAAGAAGATATAACTAGCTAAAAACTAGTGTGAGCTGCGTCGGTGTTTCTAATGAAACAGTAATGATAACAGAGTAAATTTTACTCCGTGAGAAGATGAAAAAACGTCGGTAAGTTTTCTCATCTTTTCACGGCGTAAAATTTACCGTTTTATCATTACTGTATTAATTCAAGTGAGAAAGACCGTAGATGTTGTCCTAACTGTGAGATATTAGCACATATCATGACAACAGCGGTATCATTTGGACCAATACAAAATATAATGTAAAGTAACTCTTTATTAAAGAATAATCTAATATAATTGTGCTTGTATTGCCTTTACAGACCCCTTGCATGTGACGTCAAAGCAGATCAATTTGGAGGACCAAAAGAACTTCAATCTTGTGAGTCCTTCAAATAGGCCATTTGCAGCTCAGTAATCACGTACTGATTAATTCACTGAGAACAAATGAATGAACATCTTGATTCCCATGGGTAAAATGTATTGGTGAGCAAACAACTTTCCTACACCCTGTTTCGAGAGCAATAAAACTGAATTTCGTGACACACTTTAGGGTTCCACATCTTCAGTTTATTACTTCTAAGCGTGTCGCAAAACTAAAAGCACTGCCAGAGAGTAGGGAGTTTTCAAGGCAATAAGGTACCTGAGGTTATATGATCACACTCAAAATGGCAGCAAATGCTCCATGCAGTATGAAGAAACTTCGAGTTCATCCCACCGACATTACTGCGGCAAGTATTTGTAAACACGAAATACGAACTTTAACCCTTTTAATGGCTTCGGCTGCAGCACAGCCTTGGCCATGATACTCTTTACAATACGATGTTCAAACACATTTAATAATTGTTTAAAACATTTAATTTTTCCAGTAATAACATCTTGTAGCATATCAGTATAGGTGTGTACTCTATGACAATGAATGCATAGAGAATTATAAGCGAGTCAAGTACAAAAGAATGTAGTTTGCTGATGGAAGCGAAAGAATTAGTTATCCCTATCATCTAAAAACAAAGGAGAGACAAAAGATTAATTAGTGTGTCTGGACCAACGGGACTTTCATTTTCTCATTAGATAAGCATTGATCTAGCGCGCTGTGATTGAGTGTACCTGTGGAGGCTACAAGACTCAAGCCTGGCCTTAAAAAGCATGTGTGCAGTTATAAAGCACGCGGTGGCTGGCAGAACATGAGAGAAGTGTTAGGAGACGCGGAGTGCTTTATAACTCCACACAGCTCAGCAAGCAAGTATTTTTTTAAATAAAATACAAATTACGATAACTGTTATTTTAGATAGGAATGACGCTACTAAAAGTGCGCGCGCGTGCTGTGTGCTCTCATAGATCATGCGCTCCCAACCAATCAGAACACGAGCCTCATAATAGTTATTTTATAATGATACTTACTGGTAATTTTGACGTATCCTGATTTGTCACCTTTGCGATTGATTTCATCGTCTTGATCATCAGCGCTTTCCATATCTCCCATTATCACAGTCTCTTTGCTTTCCATTTTCTTGTCGTAGTAATAGCCACTGGAATTTTCATACGAAATGGGTAACATGAATTGAATGGCCTAAAAATGGACTCCAAATAGGACAAGAACAATAAAAGATTTAAAAGAGAAAAAAAAAAAAAATGAAAACGGAAAAAAATTAAAACGGGAAAAATAAATAAAAACAGTGGAAAAAAAAAGAAGAAAACGGCGTGATTTGTGACTTTTGAATCACGCCAGATTACTTTAGTCACGCCAGATCCCTTTGTTCACAACTTAAGCCTCACATCGGTGAAAGGTTTGAATTTGGTCTATAAGAAGAGATAAAAAGTGACTGTATTTTACTGACTTACGCGTAAAGAAAAGCTACTGCCCCTAATACCACCACGAGAAAGGCCAATCCGCTTCCTAGAGCGATCTTTCCATACACTGTAGTCAAAAACGTCTTTCCCCCTGATGCAGACGAGTCTTTTTGTCGTCCTAGCAAAGGTATATCTGTCATAATCGTCATAGCAGGTTCTGTTATCCTCAGCGTAGTTGGCCTCGGCGATTCAGTCGTAGTACCAATCACTGCTGGTTTTGTTACATTAGTGAGCGTCGCCTTGGTCGCCTCTATCTTCGGCTCATTTGTAAGATTTCCTGGGTTGGTACTGTTTGATAGCTTTGTTACATTGATTACTGGTGCTGACTGGGTCGTAGTAAGGCTGTGGTTGTGAGAAGCTTCTACGGAACCAGATTAAACTAAAGTTTCTCAAAATTTATTCTTCAATAATCAATTGACTCAAGGACAAAAGGTTACTCCAGCACTTAAAGTGACCATCATGCCCATTTTTTATGTATGTCAAAATGTGAATCATTACAAATAAGGAATACTGAAAAAGAACGTTTTTGATAGTTTCAATGCATCTTCGTTGCATTCTTTTGTAGTTGGACGGAAGTGAGACAGTGCATTTATACAGGTGTGTAACAATGTTTCAGTTGCGCGGGCTGTACACCATTCTGTCGTTTCGTACCTTGTAGGCTCGTGATTGCACGTTTTTGCCTATTGTGAGTAACACACATACAAGCGCGCGCTTTGCTTTAAATGCCAAGAGTTCGATTTTTACCTGTTGTGGTCAAGCCTTTTGAATCAGCAACGCAGCTGCAAAACAAAAATGCCAGTACAATGGCAAATTCACGAGGTTTCATGCCGTTGATTGAATGGCAAGATTGTGTATATCTGTTTTCCACTACATTCAGCTCAACAATTTGGGACGAAGGCGTGCTTATGACGTCACGATTAATTATCATTAATTAGTTAGGATCAATAGACTTTTACGTAATCGTAAAAGACCGCTGTTTTCCTTGACTACGGATTCACCTACGCAGGGCTAGCCTCTTTTAAATGTCAAAATATTCACAAAATACGAATACAGTAATGTAAAGAATGCTCAAATTTAACAATAAAACACTCTTGAATTTGAATTTTTGATAAATTTTAAACTGCTTTTCTTTTTTATTATTACAGTAATGATAAAAAGGTGAATTTTACACCGTAAAATTAAGCGTTTATCATTACTGTTTCGTTAGAATTTTGAGCATTTGAATTCGAATCCTATTTTACGAAAAAAAAAGACCTTTGGACAACAAATCCCGTCATCATTATCGTTATCATAATCGTCATCATCACCAATACCATCCTCACTCATCACCATCACCATAAAATAAAAAATAAAAACGAGTTGCTAGTCTTAGAAGAGTTGCTGCAATTAAGAAACAAGTTGCTAACTAATATGTGCTGACAAAAGAGCATAAATAAGGGAGGGAAACTTCTTAATAACGCGCGCGCCATGTAAATTCCCGGTTTGGAACCAGATGCAGTTTAAATTTCGCCTTATCCTACTCCTATGCGTCATAATCTTGTGCGCGCGCTCTTCCCGTTTATTGCTTTGATCACTAATAAGCCTGAAGCGAGATGACGTTTTACCCCCGACTATTAACCATAATAGTTTTTAAAATTCTTTCATATATATAGAACAATAGTCATAATTAAGGAACAAAAGTAGTGAAAAGGATTATGGTCTAGAGACGGGGGTAAAACGTCGAAAAACTATCATTGCAAGCTCGCCGTTCGTCTCGCTTCGATGCAAAGGCACGGCTACCTTTCAAGATGTCGCAGGGAGCTGAGAAGGGGACTATTGTTTTTTAACATTTGGTCCCTCTTAGCTGCGACGTAATAGTGATAGTGCAATAAAATCAAGGGTAGGTGATAAACAAAGCAGTCAGTAACGGTAAATAATAGAACAACAAGTTCTTTAACAATTTTTTACACTCAATCTTTAGGAGTCTTATACCCCATTCACACCTAAACACGTTATAGTTAAACTATTTTTTCAATAATAACAATATAATGAAACTTTCTAAAATATTATCAGAGCAAGACAAAGGATAAGTTACATGCATCATTTCACCAAATATTGTGCAGTGTTCGTAGATAGTTTTCCAAACCTGTTTAGTTAAACCACTTTAAAACATGTTTAAGCCTTGGTGTGAATGGGGTATTAGAGTTTATATACAGATTATTAATCAAGAACATTTCGTGTTGCAAAATGCAAGGGTGGTTAAGAAAGGGACATTACGTTCTGAGAGTATGAGAACGTCATGGGCCGCTCTGTACCTTTCTATACGAATTAAATAAATCTACATATTGAAGTATAATGTCTGAAGGGCAAAATAAACCAGTTTCTTTGTTGGATGTTTTGGGTAATGAAGGAGCAGAGAATGAATTTCCAAGGAAGCTAGCAGCCCATTCGACCATTAGACTCCAGCACTGATCTACATCTTGACAGGGAAGGTACTCAAGCTGCAAAAGATGTAAACTACAAGTAAGAGAACTGGGTTTGGTTCACATTGGTTCACTCCAGAATCCATGTGCTAGATTCTTTGAACTCTGGAGTGGTATAGTTTGATAAATGAGCAGGAGTGTTTTATTGGGACCTTATAAAACATGATCTGCAAGTTTATTGAACGACTTCAAAACTTCATAAATAATTAATGATATTTAGGGTCCTTATTCGTGACATGCTCCTGCACTATTTTGGTCCTTTACAAAGATTTTGAAATCTTCATATAAAGATCCACCTTTAACTATTATCAGGTATAGAGATCCATGCATGTGATGGATTTGTTGGACCTGATAGGTATAAGTACTCAATAATTATTCATGAATTTCTGAAGCTTACAATCAAATCAATCTGTTTGCTAACGGTTAACAACGTTCTATCAAGAAAAAACACGAAACGAAATTGTGAATATTGCATTAAATACCCAAAAGTTTTGGGTTAAGCATTTAAGATACTAAAACCTTGTAAACCTTGTAAGTACATAATATTTGACAAACTGTTGACGCCATGTCATAGTTTAAAAAATATATTTAAAAAACTAAGAAGACCAGGAGCTATAAAATGAAAGAAACTAAACCATAGCTAGAAATTTAATTTTTCTATATTAATTAAACTATTTAGTATTTAATCATTTCTATTGCTATCTTACATATCTTAATATTGATTAGGGACTTGTAAGAAATTAGCAGGGGGGAGGGAATAAGGGGGACGGTAAATTTGAATTTGGGGGATGGAAATATGGTGACCCATCCAAGCAATGGGAATGAAATTTTCCCTCCCCTCTTGTGTAAATGATCATATTAATTCTGATGACATAAATGATGATGATGATGATGCTCATAGCATATCTGATGGTGATGGTGATGTTGAAAATAGTGATCATGAGGAAAGCTTAAAACAAAAATAAATATATTCACAATGTAAGAAATTTTTGGGACATTTGATATGTTAATCTATTTTAAATAGTACTTCACAGTTTATACATCCGATATGCTTTGTTGTTGATATGGTCATGTGAACAAAATATAGCCCTAATTTTTCTTATCTGTTTATACTGTGAACCAACAACTTTATGAGCTCAAGCATAAATTTGAATGACCCTCCCCTTTAAGCAGCCCATTTTCTCTTGCTCCCTTTTTTAGGGTCTTAAAAAGTTATGGCCTTCCCCATGTTTTCACTCCCCCCCCCCCCTTGCTAATTTTTGACAAGTCCCTTAGTGGATTAAAGGTATGGCAGGCAGTTCGGAAGGGTCTGTATTTATGAACATACATATATATTTTTTATATGCTGAGAGTGATAAAATGATACATCTATTTCACCCCGGCCTGCTCTCAGTATGACCTCTAGCTCAGCTGGAAGACCATCGGTAGTACAATTCCGAAGGTCATGGGTTCGAATCGGAAATTAATAAGGCCCTTAATAACCCCGTTCCCAAGCACTATAACTTACTTCTATATCTTTGACTATTTCATTAGTGCCACGCGGTCCATATACTCTCATCTTTGATACGATGAGTGTTAGATTGGACCCAGGTCACTCTCACCCCTACATAACCTGTTCCCCCTCTGGGCCCAGTTGTTCAAAGCCCGATTAGTGCTACTCCTGGGTTAACTCTTAATAAGACCTATAGAGTTAATCCTGGATTAGCGCTAATCCAGCTTTGAACAACCGGGCCCTGGGTAAGAAACCCTCCGAATTTCTTTACAAATAAATAGACAATCATCAATTATGATATAAAATATGAGTTTGAATTTTCTCTGTAAATATTTTTATAGTGTTAGAGTGCTAGCACTAAACCCATAAAACAAATACTACTTTTAAGTACTAAATAGTGATAAACAATAAGAAACAAAGGATTCTGTATGAATTACTACTAATTAGTACTAAATATTATTCACAGGTTTAGCACGTGGACTCTATAAATACTATAATTATGAATAGATTAATCAATCAATTATTTCATTAGTTTTTCATTTGAACAATACCTCTATCACCACACCCTTGACACTTGGGCCAATAAGGACCTGTCCTATTTTAAGTATAAAGTCACCATGTTCATATCTTGTTCCCTTTACCTAGAAAATCAGAAAAAAGTAATATAAAATGAAATTAAAAATCAAGAAGACAGCAGGTTTCGCATGTTGAATTGTATCGGACAGACCACAGGCAACCCAAACAAGGTTCCTGTGTATGGTTTATAATGAATGTATGCAAGGTATGATGAAATTAACAATAAAATGTTTCACTCAACAATTTGCTTCATAGCAAGCTACAGTTGTTGCCTAAACCTTGTTCAGTCTTCTGGCAAAGTTTCAGCGTGATTTGGGGCGGTTTAGTAGCTCTTTTAAAATTTGCTCTTCTCTCTAAATCAAGCAACAGCTGCAGCAAGTTATGAAGCAAATTGTTGAGTGAAAGATTTTATCATTATATCTTCATCATAACTCCATACATTCTCTTATAAACTATACACAGAAACATAGGAATATTAAAAAGTTCCTTTGACATAACTTGTGAGTTTCCATTGCAATAAGAGCTATACAACATGACCACAGTAAATCCATAAAACACTAATTACTAATAGGACAATATAGTGCTAGTTAAACAATAGAAAACAATGGAATTTGCATGAAATGGTGCTATTTAGTATTACTAAAGTTTCACAGAATTACTGTGGTCACTCTATTTAAAATAAGTTTGCAAAATTATAGTTCAGCACTCACCTCTATCTTTGAAGCCTTTCTCTGAACATAAAAAGCTTTTATTCTGATCATCAAAGAATCAAATCCAGTACTTGCAACAAGACAAGTACCACTTTCAAGAACTGCAAATGAGGTGTAAGGGAATTCTGTATTGTGAACAAGATGAATATACTTGCTGGATGATGAAGACACTAAAAAAAAAGAATTATAAAAAGCATGAATTGAATTATACATTAGCTATATTTTAAAAATCAAGTTAAGTATTCGGGGAGAGGGGATTGCATACCATTTGATGAAGACATGTACGTGTCACAGTCAACACACCAATTACCAGTTTTTGTGGCACCAAGTAGCTCAGCTCGTTTTTGTAGCATTTCTACTGTTTGCTGGCCACTCTTACCCTCGGCAATCTCCCAAGGAAATACTCTATATTCATAATAAATAAAAAAGAAAATATAATATTGATAGGGAACTAAAAGGGGATAAGAAATAGCATAAAATTATTTCGTTTTTGTAGGGCAGTGGCTATTCGTAAAGTAACTGTATGCCAACTTGCAATTTCTATTTTTACGGATATTTAAATAAAGTGGGACTTCAATGGCAGGCAAGATTTGAACCCGTCACCCTTGGCACCAAATGATATTACACTGCCTATACCAACCCGGACCCTAAACCTAACCACTCAGCCACGAAGTGAATTCACTGGGATGCTTTCCAATTTTTATATTATTATATTTATTTTTCATATTTAAAATAATATCAAAATAGTAGAGAAATAAGAGAAAAATATCATTATTTTTATAAAATTATTTCTCTACTTCATTATATGCACACCGAACGCATAATTTCCACTTTAATATCAAAATAGTTAAATATCCATACAAATAGAAATTGCAAATTGGTGTACAGTTAATGTTGTATAGCTACTGCGTTTTTGTAGAAACAAGGGGAAAAAGGGACTGCTCAGAGAATGTTTAAAGTAGATGGGGGGATGCTGATCTTACGAACTGTTACTGCTTTTTATCATTTGGAATACACCACAAAAGTACCCCTCTTCCCTCTGTATTTGTAAAATATATATGCTAAGCCTTACAATCATTTATACAAAAATAGAGAACTTTGATTCTCTTTATTGCAGACACCATCAGGTGAACAGGGACATTTAACTTCTGGAATTCTTGTGTGCTAGTTGACATAAATTCCTGATCAATAGTGTTTGTCCTTGATCATGATTTTTTGGAGCATGCAGTACATATGATCAGCGAAGATCACCTACATTCATAGCACATTGCTCAGAATATTTTTCAATCACCATCTATCTTGGGCTGCACCAAGCTGAAAGCCCCCTTTATATGGCCCTTTACCTGCGCTCCACGTCTAGCTATGATAAACCATCAAATTGATTTCAAAATGCTTGTTTGTATTTCATAAAACAAGCATAGTCCTCCCTGCATATGCCTGAATGAATAAACTACGTTTTACCTCGTGACTCCCATTTTCAGTGGCTGTAAGCCAGTATGTTTTCTTCAGCTTTTGTTTATACAGTTTGATTCTCCTTGTCCGCCATGTTTATTCCTGTCACCGCAGGGAACTATGGGATTTAAACACAGGAAACCCACACGCAAACCAGCTATAAAAGTTTGCAGTTTGTTTACTATAGTAGAACAATATGCACTTCTTTCATGTGGCATCCCCTTTACACAACCAATAGGTTTATTGGGTTGCATGGCTGTGAATTAAGCAGCCTATCAGTGCCCTATTGCTTTACGGTTAGCAAGTCCAAGTGGCAGATCCAAGGGTGGTTCTGTGGGTTCCATGAAAGTACTCTTTTGTGAGAACTGGTATAGCCAATCGTGTTCTTTACGCTCATTCTACGTGGCGGCCATTTTGGAACCCCACCCCCTCCCCTCGCCGCTTTTTAAAATCCTGGACCCGCCAGTAGTGTCAGTTAAGTAAGGGACGTACCAATTGATTTTAGTTTAGGAAGGAGGAGGAGGGAAGGGGGTAGGGTAGGGGGAGGGAAGGGGGAGGGAAGGGGAGGAGGGAACTATAGCGCCCAGAACGGTTTTCTTCATTCTTGATTGTTTGCAGCAACTTGCTATAAGATGTAGCATCTCGTATTATATTAACTCGTCTAACATACAGTAATTCGTTTATTTTGCAGGAACTTTTTTCAGCACCTCACGTCTAAAATGCAGCAACTTGTCTAAAATGCAACCCGTCTAACTTGCTGTAGGGCCCTTATGGGCCACCGTACTTAGACCTGTTTCCATAAAAAGTCGTCGTTTTTCTTATTTGACTATTTATAAAGCATATTATTATTTTATTAATATTCATTTTTTACTTATTTGATATATTGGTACTCTCGAACGACCTGGTAATCTTGGCTCTCGTCCCTCGACTCGTGTACCATTACCAGACAGACTCGGGTTTGGCTCACCAAATCAATCAAGGTCGTTTTACCTCACTTGATGAAAGATCTCATACAATACCTTGGATTCCAAAGGTAATGGATTCCGGATTCCGGTTTAGTTTGATACTGGATTCCATGTGTTGAGTTCTGGATTCCAAAATACGTTTTTTTTTGTGGATTCCGGATTCCGAATTACTAAACCTACATTACCAGGGAACGCTGTTTTTATTGTAAAAAGAATGTCCACGTAATTTTAAGGATTGCTAATTCAATTCAATTTTTTACATTTATTTTTCCTTCCTCTTAGTATGCATGTTGGCGATTCATATTAGACCCAGGACCGTAACCAGGGGGAGCACCTCCCATAAAAGCTTAAGGTCTGCTCGTTTTCGCATGATATTGTATTTAGTGTTATCTACCGAAGTCGCATAAATCACAGTTAACGCAATATCACTATTAATAACGAATCGTTTGAGGGCTCTCAGGCAATGAGAAGTGAGATTTGAGTTTGTAATATGTATAATAAACAGAGATCATCACATGTTGAGCTATGTCAAGAGCTTGGTATCGTTTTTATTCGCGAGTTTTTACCATATCATATGGCAAACAACCAAGTCCCATAAATTGTTTACTAGTCATTTAGGGTTGAAACAATAAAACAAAACTCACAGTTTCCAGTTTATCGCACTGATATCGAACCAAAATGTGTAATAAATGACGGAATAAAAAAACATTGGTGTTCAGTTTAATTTACTGGCTCAATCATCTATTGTTTTTTTAAGTGATGCATATAAAAAGCCTTTCAAACTGCTTGATAAATCCGCGGTCTTGAAAAATGAAGGATTTCTGATTTAGAGTGTAGACCGTAGATTTACCACTTGTAAATAGACGCTAATGCAAAAATCAATAGCTTTATCCGCAGTAATCCTTTAATATGCCTTTTCTCCGATGATTTGACAGACCTTCCTTGTATCTGTACACGTGCATGCTCAGAACTAATGGTTTCCGAATGCAATGCTTTCTCGGGACCCAACGCTAGTAGATATGAAAGTCATTGAAACAATAAAAGGTCGTGGTGTGTTTATTTTTTCTTTACAAACACGTCTGATTTAAAACAAGAGGCTATTTATAAATGTGTCTGAGGGAAGCTCTGATTAATAGCGAAAATTAATTGGTTCTTCTAGCTTTTATAAAAAAAGCATGTTTTACTACTTTGTACGTGGGTACTCTTTTGTGTTGTTCGTCAAATGAGAATAAATTGTAAGAAAAGCTATTTAAGTTTTTCAGTTAAAGTAAACTTCAAATGCAATTCATTTATCGTTGGCATTGGCGCTGGCTGATTTGATTAAAAAGCTATCAACTGTAGAATTATTTTTGTCGCAGCCATCAAAAAAAGCTCGGTAAATGCTAGCCTTTTGTCCATTTAGTCGAGTTTTTCAATTTGAATTTAAGAAAAAAATTTGTTTTTGAAGATTACTGGATCTAAAAATTGACATTATGTCAAGAAAGATCAAAGCAAGGTAAATTGGAATTCGAAAACAATGTTTGGAAGACAGCTGTGTTTTCCGCAGTCGATATGCAAATTGGACCTCACTGCTTGATTTTATTTGCAATTGAATGAAAGAGCGTTTGATATCGCTGAGACAATATAGAATAACGAAAAAAGCTCTAGTAGCAGAACCAACTCAAATTAGACATATTATATATCTTGTTTGGAGTTTTTTGCCTCTCCAGCTGAGACCACAGCCTACTGATAGCTGTAGAAATTCATTAGAAATCGCGAAATGTCTATATTCAAGCAACAAAGAATTTGTTTCGTAGTCTTTTGATCAAAATTCTGTTGACAGTGTTAGCCAAAATAATGAAACACCACTAGCAGGTTAACCCATGATGGACAGTCACTATGACAACCATCCTTTAAAGACGATTTCGGGTCTATTGTTAAACGGTTTCCGAAGTAGGTAACGCGTTTTAAACATAATGGCAAGTAAGTCGAGGCGTCTTTCGCGGGGGAGAAAGTTCCTTTACGAACATGAAGTCGAACAAATAATAGGAGAAGAAGCAAATTCCATTAAATCCTTGATTACATCGTTACCCATAGATGATAAGTTGAAACTGAAGATTGCGAAAGAGTCAAACTTAGTGGCGGTGTTGAAAGACCTCGAAGAATACAGTACAGGAGTTTGTCTTATTAAGGTGGATTCGGGAGATTCCTCACAGCATTATCACGTCGGGAGTGGGTTCCACGTAAGCGATGGATGGGTACTCACTACTTCTAACGTCATTCGCAACCGAGACCAACTCAAGAACGCCTCTTTCATGTTTTCTTCAGCTAAAGGAACGACTTGCTTTGAGGCAAGAGACGACCGCAGGGCGTTCGTTCACAGAATGCTGCCACCGGGACGCCGTCCAGATTATCACAATCGTGACCTGACTTTGATCAAGCTTGGAGTACAATTCACAAGGAGGAGAAGGAGAGAAGATATTACAGCGTGGGAAAATGAGGAACAAGCGCTCTTAGAAAGCCATAAGCCGTTCAGTTTCCAAAACTTGATGACAAATAAACTGGGCCTTGTTTCCGCCACAGATGCCAAACCTCATGAAGAAGATATCCTTTGCACTGTATATCATGCAATGGAAAACGACCAAGACCAGAAACGATTTCATCTTGGATTCAAGGTGTCCCATGTTTACCAAATCCTGGATCTCGGAATGTACGACTTTTCTGGTGGTTTTGAGGGGACAATGACAGGATGCCCAATTCTTGCATTCAGAAATGGTCAGGTCTCTTTCTTGGGAGTATTTCTTCCTGGCTCAAGCCATAAAGAAGGTACAGGAAACGTTTTTTCATATATCGGACAAGCTCTACTTTGGCAAGAACAGCTAGGAAGACACATTGAATCTGGGATCAAAGCAATGGGAAATATGCCAAAAATTGTGGCGTACTCCCTCGATATTCCGTTCAACGAGAGAGCAAAGCTGGTGATGGATAAAAATGTCTACCAGGCTGCCGAGCTGGCAGTAGAGCACAGAGTTTTGATTTTGTACTGAGATCTACAAACTGAACCTTGCATTCAATTTACCTTGTAATTTGAGTAGTAATTACAGAACGTATGATTGAAAATTCAGAACATAGTGTCAGAATATTAAAGATAAAGTTTAGATGGACATTGCAGTCAATGAATGGTAGCGCAAGGGAGAGGTGATTTAAAAAATAATTACAGATCTTTATATTATTAACCATGAATTTAAACTAACTGAATGAGATGAATCAAACTAGATTTGTTTCAATGGCTATTAATTGTTAATCACGATGATTGTAAAACTACTTATTTTCCAAAAATAAAAAGCAAATGAAACTGAGAAAAATGAAAAATCAAGGCGATTTGCAAAACCCCAAACTTTTACCAGAACTGAAAAACAGTCGGCCTGTGGTCAACCACAATTTCTAAACATTTCTAGCCCCAAGTCATTTAACCAAGAAATTGTCATTATATGCGCTTAGGAAAGGAGAAAATTACAACACTTGGCCTTGGAGCGCCTCTCTCGCTTTAAGACTATTGGTAGAAGTAGCTTGAATGAACGAATCAGTTTAATAAACGGTGTCTGGAAGCCCTGCTTGCATTAACATGAGTTTTTTTTATAGCAATTTGCATTTTGTTCTCATGTGGCTCTCAAAGATAGCATTGATAGCGGTAATCACACTTTTTAGTAACGACGAAGTACAAATGCGCCAATGAGAAGAACGATCAGTAAAAGTAGGACTTACCTAAATAAATACCGTATTTTATAATAGAGCTTTTGATATAAAAGTCACGTAATCTGCATACACACAATTGCAAGATTATTTTCGGGTTTAAAAAACATCACGTTAAGATCGAAATATAACATGGTAAGTACGTAAATAAGATGTATCTAGTGGTCTACAACTCGTGGAATGTTCGTAAATTGTGCTGAAGTTACAATGACAGGAAGCATGGATGCTTTTAACACCTGTCGTATTGACTATGATTTGAATACATCAGAGAATACCTGCCAATTTTGTCTTTTCCAAGCATACCCTTTGTTTTCAGATTCTATAACCAGACAATCAAAAGCAGCAGTAGGATGTTTGGAATTAAAGAAATTTATATAACTAATTGAATTACACGAAGAATGAGCAAGCTTGTTTTGAATCGTTGATTCGACAGCGAGGTGCAATGTCCTTTTTATATAATTTTGGCAGTGTAAGCCGAAGAAATAGAAAAATCCACGCTAGTGCAGTCTGAAATCGCCCGTCTTTTCAGATAAAGTTATCTTCGTATTTATTTTTTGATATATCTGGGTGTGGTCAGGTTAGTACTGTAGTGGTGGTATATAGTAGTTGGTCTTACTGTGGTTAACATGACGCCTTGTCACATGGCTAATGATAAAGGATGTCATAAGGTTGTTTATCTGGATATGTCTGGGTGTGGTCAGGTTAGTAGTAGTAGTGTACATGGTAGTTGGTCTTACTGTGGTTAACATGACGTCATGTCACATGGCTAATGATAAAGGATGTCATAAGGTTGTTTATCTGGATATATCTGGGTGTAGTCAGGTTAGTAGTAGTAGTGGTATATAGTAGTTGGTCTTACTGTGGTTAACATGACGTCTTGTCACATGGCTAATGATAAAGGATGTCATATTGAAATTCGGTAGGGCCATCAAAGTACTTGGATGGGTTACCGACTTAGAATAACTGGTGCTATAGACTCTTTTTACATTTTCCTATTTTCTTCTTTTCTACCCTATCCTGTAAGATTGCGATTGAAGGAAGTTAAATAATCGCTAAATTGTCTTAATATTATTTTGGATTTTTATTATCCCGTGAAAAAAAATCGTGTTCGACTCTTGAAAGCAGATATCGTGAATCCAATCTCCTTCTTCCTCCCCCCCCCCCCCCCCCGCTTGGTGTTGTTTTGTCTTGACATGTCAACGAGGCAGCCACGTGATATCGGCCGTGCGTGGACCTACCTAAGCAAAGGTGGAAATATTTCAGATTAAAAATCCTTCTTTCTATCCCTCAATTATGGATCTTAAAGGCTCAACCTGCATCCTAAAGGTAATTTACTTATTATATTAGCCATACATTGTTTAATTTATCTATTTAGAGCGATACTTTAGAGTTGAATTGACCGTAGAGAGTTCGGTTGCTTGTCGCCATGTTTTGGTGGGATTCATTTTCAACAATTTAGCTTGAAGTTTAACGATTTATTGCTTGAAAAACTTAAATAACCCGAGTAATTTATGGTGTAATGCTTTATTCCCGATTTTGCAGTGTTGGCTGATAATTTGTGTATATTTTGTGCGATTTTGTTGGATTGGGCTATTCCATTTAATATGCGCACCCCCCCTATCGAGGTTTGAGTTTTTTTATTCCTACGTAAACACCCTGAAGATTCTCATTTCCTGATTACCCCTGAAGAATTTTACAAAAGTAAAAAAAGCCTAAAGAATTTCTTTACCTTGCTCTGTACACCACTGAAGAATTATCCAAAGAAATTCGATTACCCCTGAAGATTTTTACCAGAATTATCCAAAGAAATTCGATTACCCCTGAAGATTTTTACCAGAATTATCCAAAGAAATTCGATTACCCCTGAAGATTTTTACCAGAATTATCCAAAGAAATTCGATTACCCCTGAAGATTTTTACCAGAATTATTCAAAGAAATTTGATTACCCCTGAAGATTTTTACCTCGCTCTGTACACCCCTGAAGAATTATCCAAAGAAATTTGATGAAGATTTTATTCTGAAGATTTTTATTGTAATTAAATCTGATTAGTTTGCTGTATGGGATATACAGCTATGTTATAATGTGATGCAGATGGCGTAGACCCAGATTGAATAGAAACCTATATATGAATTATTAATGATATTATAAGTAATATTGTGGTATGGTGGTTCTAGTTCCTCACCTCTAAGTTTATGACAAGAAAATAGTCTATTTGTTCAAACCTTAGGAATATTGTTCTCAAGAAGGGTCAAGATACAAACAAGACTTGGAAAATTGTTTTAAAAAACATTTCATAGAGCTACAAAAGTAGTTACGGTGATCAAATGTATTAAACATTGAACCTTTTATGTAACAGTTGAAATTTTCAATTTAAAAAAATTTCTATTATGGATTGAACATTTTACCAACTCAAAAACAAACTGTGATAGTAGAATGCATAGGACAATTGAGAGCTTCTAAATACATGTTCAAGTCTAGAAACCATACAAAGAACTACTATGATTATTCATAAGTAGAAGAAGAATTGAACCCAAGACCAACAAAAAATATCAAAATAGCCTTCGTTATGGTAAAAACTACTAAATATACATCTAGAAAGCACAAAAAACTGCTAAATAAGTTATAACTAGAACAAAAGAGTGTTATATAAACTCGCTTAAATGAATTAAATGAAAGGGGTATATATACACCTATTTAAATAAAGTTAGTCACCTGAAAAGCTACAAACCAACAAGGATTATGGATAGATACATTTTACATGTTTCAACCGCTTGATAACAGTTGACGGACTTGGGATCTTTTACCAGTTACACATGTTTACAGTCTCACCTCCTCTGAACATCCTCAACTGCTGCAGTTTGTGTCAAAAGCTTTACTTGTAGGATATGAAACATTTCTCCATGATTCTCAGCGATCACAGCTTTTTAGATTTTTGGTGACTAACTTCAATGAAATAAGTATATATAGTGGTAGGTTATGGAAAACAGAATAGCCAATCCATGGCCCCTACTCGTATTATGTACACCTTACCAGTCACATTGTAAGTTACAAACTGGTTTAAACGTAAAATGTAAAAGGGTAGGGATATGCAAGGGCGGATCCAGTAAAAATTTTAGGGGGGGGGGAGTTAATTGAGTTTCTTCCTTCAGTTTTGTTTTGTTTTTTTCCTGTTGAAGGGGAACTTCACACCCCCTTTGCCCCCCCCCCCCTGGATCCAACCTTGATAGGGGACGGCTGACAGTACGGCCACTCGACGACCCCTAATCTTACTAGCTAAACCTTAATCAGGCTTCTTTCAGTTTTCCTGAAGCAAGAAGTGATGTCACATCAATAGTGTATATAGCGTCAGGCTCACAAACGTACACCACATCAACAGTGTCACTGGCAATTGATGAGCTCTGCACCTCTGCTACATACCAGCCTGGTCGCCATCCCGAATCACCTATTTCCTCTTTTGTCCAACGTATTTTTAGTCTTCTGCCTATTTCAAAGAAGTTCTCATACTCATCAGAGGCATTGATCGTTTCCATTTGAACAGGCCTGCAAGTGCTTTTGTCAGGCTGATATTGCCTACCCCGATCTAGATAATTATAGAGCGACTTGGAGAGGTTATGGAGGTCACTAATGTGAAGTATACCATCAGGAACTTTGATAAATGATTTTTCTTGTACTTTTTTACGGTGTGCCCTTACATGTCTTATGTCATCAACTTTTAAAATGTGTTCTTTCACCATTTCGGAAATTATTTTTTGTGCATTTGTGATGTTGTTTTTATTTCTTCTACTTCTTTGTGTGCAACAAGATAAGAGCGACCATGACGTAACAGAAAGAGACAAAGCACCAATTCACTTTTGTTACCAGATGCGGATATTGCATAGCTCCTCAAGATATACTTGATGGTTGGAATAGGTATTTTTTTAAGTTCTACAGCGGACGACGGTAAGGAAGTAAGTCCTGAAAATTATGGCTGAAAATGGCTTGGTTTCTTGTAGTCATGTACATTTTCAAGAGCCAATCTCTCGACCAGGGAATGTTTCAATCCCTTGTCAGGTAGCCCTTTGCTCTTGCACATCTGCTGTAAATCTGCTACTGACTTCTTGAATAGGGGATGGCTTCTCCATGTTTCCCTGTTGATGCTCTTTTCATATTCCTTATTTTCTTTTAGCCTCTGTGAGTGATAGTACTCTTCAACTTCCTTAACTGGAATCCATGAAAGAATGGCCAAGCTCTCCAGAACGTCTTGCGGAGGATCGTTGTTAATGACATAAAATGAATTTAATAATTTACTGGGCAAAAACATCTGCGGTGTCTTGATGTTGCACTTACTGTTTAAAAGGGACGTTTTTTCGAATGATAAATAATGTAGTTCTCCTCCAGACTTTAACCAGCTGACGTAATCGGGAAGAGGCTGTAGCTCAATGTTGTCCACGCTCTTATCAGCGTAAATGGTTGTGGAATATTTATCTTTCCAGCAAGTTGTTAGTTCAGAATCCATAATTAATTTATAGTCATCAATGTATCTCCTAGTAAAATCAGTAGACAAACCCCAAATGGTGGCCAGTGCTTGAAATTGGGGATTTAGAGTTTTCGGTCCATAGGTCCATTCACGATCTTCTTTCCTCTCTTCCGACAGTTTCATAAAGTCCTTAAGTCTTTCTTCGTCATTAAAGATTCCATTCTCTTTGATTCCTGTGTAGCATTGGAGAAAATGTCTACCGAAACGAGCATTAGACAAACATTCTTTTACATCTGAAGCCATCTTTTCCATATTTTGAAGGTGCTCGGCACTACCTGGATCAGCTTCTGGAAATAGCTGTTTACTGCTAAACGCACCATGCCTGGATAAGGCTACGTTTTTTACTTGCGTGTACCCTTTCCACAAAATTCCGTTTGCTGTGGTATTCAGCAAATGATCGCTGACTTATTTTGCGTAAATTCAAGATGAATAAAATTCGTGCTAGGCACATTTGTGTTAGAGGACTATCTGGATCTTCCCCATGTCCGTTATCAACTACAAATGCAAAAAAGGACTTCAGCTTTCCTGTTCTGGGGTTTCTGAAAACGTTATCCAGCTCTGGCTTTGTTAAGAGGTATAAAAGCTCATTCATGGCACGAAATGTGGTCTCCGTTTCTGTCAATGCAATGTTCACTAATACAACAGGGAAACCAGTTCTCGTTACTTCGATTGTTGAGGGATGGTCCTTACTTTTTGTGTGCGTATTTTCAGTCATATCTAAAAAGAGGTGTGTCATTGGATACACTGCGTTGGTCCGGCTTTGATCAAATGTATGGTTCTCATACGTAATAGCTTTCCAACTTTTTCCAGGGTTTTGAACCGGTTGAATGTCACCACATATTATTGTTTTTGCGTCCTTTGAATCTACAATACAGTCTTCTTTGCAGCTTTCTGCACTTTCTAGTAACAAATTTATGTTTTTTGTTGTCCAGTGGAGGTTGACAACTTGTTTCGAAACACCTGTTCTTGGAGGGCAACTTAAAGAAATACGAGCGTTCACATCTTGACCTGCATGATGACGTTTTGTGGAATATGTTTTTTCTTTGTATGATTCAGTATAATTGTAACAGGATTTTAAAGATATACCAAAACCAGGAGGAGCAATT
The DNA here is from genome assembly GCA_011057435.1 of Actinia equina. Lineage (NCBI taxonomy): Eukaryota > Metazoa > Cnidaria > Anthozoa > Actiniaria > Actiniidae > Actinia > Actinia equina. The sequence continues at coordinate 23,759 of WHPX01001416.1, forward strand.
TCCAGTAAAATATATCTTGCTTGCCGCATATATAGCACATTGTCTTTTGGTCTATACATGATATCTGTCGTCAACCTTGGATGGCTTTCAAGTCCACCGAGCATATTATTACTGCCATGTGAAAATACTCCTTCCAAAACAAATTTCAGTTCAGGAAAAATCTCAGCCTTAAGCATTCTTTCTCTTGTTTCATGCTTCAATGTCCCAATTTTCTGTTTTCTCTTGAAAACGATCCTTCTCCATAGTCGCCTTTGTTGCTCGTTTGTCATATCATTCCTAACAACAAGTGAAGTTTGTTCAAGCTCTTCAAATTGAGATAATTTGTAATCGATTTCATCTTTAGCTGATCTCACAGCAGACTTATTTTTAACATCTATCATTTTACATACAAAGTTCACGCTGGTAGCCTTCGCAAACAAGCCCTTTATCAAATCAAGGTCTTTTTTGATGTCACAAAATCTAAGGGCACTTTTTAGGAGAGATCCTACCCTGCTCTTGATGACATTGTTGATCTGCTCGTCGAAACGCTTAGTTGCAATTTCCTCCAGACGACGCGCAACACCTAGGAGATCTTGGCCTCTGTCCTCCAATATATACCCTGTACCTCTAATGTGCACTTGGGTTACGTTGAAGTGTCGCTGAAGTTTTCGTAATATCTCGGAGGACATCATTTTACGCCTTTGATTAGTTTTCTGGAAAAATTTACCAATTTCCTGGGTAGCAATCATGGGCCCATTGTCTAATATGTATCGTCCAACCTCAATCATTTTTGAAATTTCTGCTTTGGCTTTAAGGGTTGTTGCAGTTTCTGTTGCTTTTTCTAAAATCCTAATTCTTTCTTCAATGTCTCCTTTGACAGACAGTGTCTTTTTTCTACCTTCATTCTTTTTCATTTCTTTTAAACCATTCTCGTGAGAGACGAGGAAGTGAGTGTACCTCCTGTGTACGTTCAGCCCTGCCACACTCCTCAGGCATCACAGTGGGTGGTTCTCTTTTCTCATAAAAGCCCCTGGAGAGCACAGGGAAAGGCAGGTGGTTTATTCCTTTGCCATGTAATTTTTGCGTCGGCTCCCCTGAAACATCTGCCATATTCCCGTAAAAGTTCTTCGACACTTTGGGGAAAGGCAGATCGTTTATACCAACATTTAAAGATTCGGCTTTCGTAGACATTTCCTCGCAGGTATTTTTAGATGTATTTGGCGCCACATGCTTGTAAAAGCTCTTGGAGAGCTCTGGGAAAGGCAGGTCATTTGTGCCAGTATGGGCAGATTCATTGTTATGTACCATTTGTGCAGGCTGCCCTGGTATATCTTTGCAATTTGGTTTCAAAGTCTTCTTTACATCTAAAAACATAAGTACAAAAAGACATTTAACCTACAGAACACCGAGTCTATAAGAATTTACCAGGGTTTCCCTTACTAGATTTTGATGCCTTCCTAAACGTTCTTATCACCTAAATTGTACAATTTTCTTTGTCATATATCTTAATCAGTTTTATAAAACAGTTTTTCAAGACGTTGCGCCATTTTTATTTTTTATTTTTACTTAGAAAAGTAAAGCCCTATGAATTCCTCATTTTTATATTCAGACCGTGTTTACTTTTTATCTTATACAAAAAGTTTTTTTCGCACTTACCATTGTCTTGTTTACGAGTGAAAGCAGTGTTCTTTGCGTGACTGCTTGTCTGGTCTTTCTGCAATGGAAGAAAGTTGATGTCATACTCGGATTGTTGCGTAGTGGTCTTAGATGATGGCTGTGTAGGACGATGCTTCTTTGGTGGGCTGGTCTCGGGTGGCTGCGTAGTACGATGCTTCTTTGGTGGGCTGGTCTTGGGTGGCTGTGTAGGATGATGCTTCTTTGGTGGGCTGGTCTCGGGTGGCTGCGTAGTACGATGCTTCTTTGGTGGGCTGGTCTGGGATGATGGTGGGGTAGTGTGATGTTCCTTTGGTGAGCTGGTCTGGAATGATGGTGGCTGCGTGGTTCGGTGCTTCTTAGGTGTGCTGGTCTGAAATGGTTGCAATGGAGGAAACTCGATGTCATACTCGGATGAGCTGGTTGACAACTGTTTTTTTTTTGATTGTTTCTTCAACGTGTCAAATCCAAGATCTTCAAAGACTTGATCTATCAACCATGACATAAGGAGTGCTCTTACATTCATACTTTCCTTAGATGGGTTTCTCAGCAACGACAAGAACACAGCATCCACATCTAAATCATATATCTTGTGCTTTAGAATCATTTTTTCCCAAACCTCAGTTTCAAGAACAGCACAGGCTGAAACAAGAATTACTATGGCCCCACATAGATTCCCGCAGGTTTGTAGTGGATATAAAGAGCTGCATTTCGTCCCACAGACGTGTAAGCGACTGGTGTGCTGCGATGGAATGTGCATAGCATAAACTTCCACATCTGTAGAGACACGTCCACTGAAATTTTTACGGCCTCATCAAACTTCTGACTTTTGAAGTCAGTTCTTTTCACCCCCCCCCCCCCACCCCTCCGCGGGACATGAGGGAAATTGGAAAACGAAGCATGGTAATCTTAAAGGAATAGTACCCCAGAGTATGGGGTAAAATTCCCCTACCTTTAGGGGCAAAAGTGAAAATAATAAGAATAGAATAAACTTTTAAAGAGCACTCTGTCAAACAGGGCCAAAATTCAACGGTTTATTTCTTTGAGCGTGATGCGCAGAACCATTTTCCCGAATTCTTCGTTTGCACGTGACGTCATAGTCCAAGAAATTATCAACTTAAAAAAATTAATTACCAGTGCTATAAACTTGATTCTTTGATATGTTTTAGAGAACTATCTTGTGACTAAGTGTAAAATTGTGCAAAGTTGTGCAAATTTGATTTTCTTCATGTAATCCTGACCTTAAAAACACTTCTTACGGGTCTGAAAAGTCATAAAAAATAAATGAAAAATAAATGCTAAATAAAACATTTTTAGTGTTTTAAATGTTTTAATTTCGATTTATGTATGTCTAAAGTGAGTTTGATATTGTTGCTGGCATGAAATTTTTTAAAAATTTGGTCTCCATTGCTGGTGACCAAAACTAGTCCACCAAGCGAATTTTCGCCATACCATTGCACTATAAAATCGGAAACTTCATTCTACCATAGCTCGTTTCAGAAATGCTCTAATACTCCAATTTGTAGCTCAAAGTTTCATTGTTGGCTCTGCATGGTCATTAGGATTATTTTTTGATGAGAACTGAAAAATATTCTGGCACCAGCAATAACCACATGGTTACAAAATAAGAATTTGGTGCTTCTTTAAGTACCACACACTTTGAGTGAAATAATTGTACATCTTGTGACTAGAATTGATTTTGCTGGTGTCATATTTGGCTTTGACGTTCAATGTCTTCCATATCTACATCAATTTGTAACAGTTTTCTTCTTTTTGTGATCTTCTAGCACAACCTATAATATATGTCAAGGTAAATATTTACTTTGTTGCATGTATTTCTGACTTGTCCACTCTCATGAACTTGTTATTTTAATTAACAAATTCACAAGCTGTTGTATAACAGATTTTCAAGAGAAAAATAGCTTAAAATTTCAACAAAAAAAGGTTTGTTTATGAAAAGAGGGTGCGTCTGTTATCAAACTCACAAAAAAATTCGATCTATCCCTTGATTTGCTTAAAACTTGAGAAAGACTATCTGATTGGTCAAATTTCGACATTTTGTGACTGATAGCAAAGAATGACACATGAAGGGGTTTACAAGGAGATATTCGTTTGTCAACTTAAAAATACATTTATTCAAAGTGTCTTTAACTTAAAAGACATATAAATCTTTTAAATGAGGGTTCATTTACATCTGAAACATGAAACAAAAGTTTTTAATAGCTTTCTTAGTGGATTGCTTGCTGAATAATACTTTCTGTACGCTGCACATGTGGAACAAACTTCCAGGACCAAGAATGTTGGAAAAAATGCTTGCTGTATTGATGTAGTCCAGTAGCAGATTCTGGAAAATTGGGGTTTCGTTCAAGCCACAGGCTTGAAAAGGTTTGACACCCGATTTTGATAGCACAAGTCCCCTTGGATAACCCAGAGTAGTTTTTAACTCCACACCAGATATCATAAAATTCATATCACTATATTAATAATAATCACTTGACTGACGATCATGTGATGTTAGCCGGAAATCTATTGAAACAGTCTAGTTATTGTACATTCAAATTACAGATTGTTTGCCTGATAGTTTGCAAGCTGTATGTGTTGTTGCAAACTGTCTGAGGTTCGGTGAAGCTGCTCATCCTTTTGCTTTTTCTGTCAGAAAAGGATACATCTCCTCATCTGCAGTGCTTGGGGCCTTTTTCCAAAATGGGTATAGGGTACAGATGAATTCCTCACACTTTCCAGCAGGGTCTTGTCCTAGTAGACATAGGCTTTCAAAGCATTGCTTTGTTTCGGCATATCAAAGAGCACTGTTGGATTCACTGCCAGTAAAGACATGGAGGGCTGGAAGTGCTTTACAGATGCCCGAGAGAGATCATGCACTGGACTGAAAGGTCTGTCTTATCTTTGACAACTGTCTTAAAAACACAATTCCGCACAGCTTAGACTTCTGAAATGCACCACTCCAATGATGAGCACGTGAGTGTTGGGTGATCGTATAACAACTCTCTTTGGGAAACTTGGCATGCAGAAGTAACCGCGTGTCTGTCTCCTCGTGGTCTGACTTCAAATCTGCGATATCTCTGGTGATCTGCACACATCTCTTTCCTTCCTTGAATACTCCTCCGATTACCAGCTTCTTGTTATAAAAGGTAACATCTCTTGCCCAAGCTTGCACAAAAAGTGAGTTAAGAAGTCATAGAGATTGATCTTGTTTTGTTGGTTGGTGATGTACTTTCCCTGTTGTGGAAGGGCCGCCTATTGTTACCTCGAGGGCAGTTGATGCTCCTCTCTTTGAACATGCATTTATAGATATTACAGATCTGTAAAGCACGTGACAAGGAATAACATGTGAAAACAATGATAAGCTGGTGAATTCCTAGATTCTTCACACCATTAAATTAAAGTCCTGATATTGAGTGTATAAAGTTGATACGTTGGAAATAATAGTAAAAGTCCATGAAAATATTGATCACGTAATACTTGGAAAATACTCTCATACCATTTTTTCATATTGCAATAAGTTGGGTGCCTCGATGAATATTATCGACTGGTGCAAGTCGTTTTGAAAGGTTAGGAGGTCTATTTTTCGGGATAATAAACGGTAAACAATTTCTATTATGTCACCATTATGTCTTAATGAAAAGGCTGCTTAAAACTAATTTATCATTTTTGAAACCTTTAATCCTTTCCTGACATTGTGTAAAAAGCGCTTGGATATTGAGTTATTAAAGATGAGGTTGTTCAATGCGACTCTGTGTGCCAGACCAAAACTACCCACAGCCTCCTCAAAGAACTTTAAGCTAAGTTGACCCATCCTTTCGTTGTATCATGAGATCGTGGAGTTTCAGAATATTGGCACAAAATACTTTCAAGTCGTCAATAGAGCCGTTCCACAGGAATGATTCTTTTAGAATAAAATAGATGATTTATAGAACATGTGGAGACAAATGGTACCATCAGTGGATCAATCATTGACAATACTCGGAGAGCTTTAATCGACCCCCCGTGATAACACACTTCATTGAAATGAATACATAAATAAGCAGCATAAAAAAACATGATGTCCTCCAAATTTCTTACTTTCCTTAATATGCCATAAGTGAAAGTAAAGGGTAATGTTTGGAAGTCTCTCTCATGTGCTTTGCAATGGATGTTTTGCGATCAGTAATTAGCGTTCCAATAACTACACCTGTCCCCAACAGAAACTCCATATATTGCTGAAACTCCATGTGTTCCATGGCTGGACTGTTGCCAGCTTGAGAAAGAAAATTAAATTTCAAATTGCTTGCTTAAAATGCAAGCTGAATGGGTAACTGGGGATATGCACACCTTTTTCTACAGTAAAGAAATTGAGAATAATGCATGTGTGTATAGAGAAATAAAAATTCTTTCCAAATTCCCAACATGATAGTCACACAAGTGAACACAGGCAATGATTATGAACATCAAGTGGACAAGAGAAAGCTTTCATATTTCTAACCCTCCATGTATAATGCATAATCCTCCAAGTGAATATTTGCAGTAGTACAACAGCAGAAGATTGTATAGGCACCATACTTGGCACTATGGCCCATACTGTTGTGCCTTGCATCACCACCTATGACAATAGGGTCTATCTTTCTTACCAGGGTGTCTATCAACTCTTTTTTGATGTCTCTGCCAGTGAAAATAAATATTAGGAAAGATTTTGTTCTGTTGCCACTCAGCTTTTTCAAGGCATCATGCTCAACATCGAGCAGCTTGCTTTCACCTACATCCGCTTTTTTTAAAAATTTAAATATTTCTTTTACAGATAATGCAATAAAAATACATACAGTTAAGTATTCAAAAAAACAGTTAATTATTCAAGGGGATTGAAAATTTCCATAACGGTTTCCATTTCTTTTTATGTTTATCTAATTTGCTTGTAACTCTCGCTACGATAGATTCGCACATAAAGGTAATCTTTAATATTTTTTAAAAAGAATCTATAGTTGGTGTAAGTTCTTTAAGCTTGCGAAGAAATATATAATGCTTTGCCTCAGAGATGATATGATTTAAAAGCTTGTAATACATAGCATCTTTCTCAAAGACACCAACTATTTGCATTTAAAGTAAAAGGTTGAATGTTATTTTTAGTTAAAAAAGTAATTATATCGTTTCAAAAAAAAAATTTAATTTTAAAATTTTGCTGTTGGAGGTTCACCATTTTTTGAAACGAAGAAGTCATAAATTTTCTTTGATTCTAACTTTGTAAGTCCATTTTTTCAGAATCACAAATGAGATATAACATATTTTGATTCAATGGGTATGTAATATATGGTACTTGGGATGAGTTACTTTTCAAAAGTTTTTGCCATTCTTGACGTACATCCGCTTCTGCCACTTTTAAAAGAGTCATGTTTTTTTCTCTCCTTTTTGGGCCCATCTACCGTACAACAAAGATACTAAAGAAAAGAAAAAAAGGAAGGTTCAAGAGGGTGGGCGCGAAACGGGATTTAGAGTCCCGGGCAATTAAAAAATAACATCTATTGTTGCCAATGGCAACCACAGTTACGATAGAGGTTCCACGTGCAAGGTCTATCAATATCAAAAACGTTAATTAACTGATCCTTATATACATTAGTGACAAAATCTTTGAAACTCGAAAATTGAAAAAATGGATTTCAAAGTTTAATTTAAATTAATAAAAAAGTCGAATATTGGGGCCAAATTTAATAAGTCTATAATTGAATTTTAATCAAAAGACAAATGGCCATAAGGCACACGAATGGCACCAGGTTACTTAGCAAAAAAGTTTGTCAAAACATCTAGCACCTCTAGCCGTCAAACTAGGAGTTCTCAGATGTTAAGTATTCCGCTCCTTAAGACATCCACAGGCCAGCATTCCTTTTATTATCAAGGAGTTAAGCTTTGGAACGATTTAAGCAATAGCTTGACAAATTGGTATAGATCGTTAAGGTAGTTCCTGAATAGCTTAAGTTCATTTCGATCCAAATTATTTGATGAAAGTTTATTTCAAAATTTATTTTAAAATTTTGTCATCGACCAGATCAAATGCATTCTTGTAGTCAACGAATAGTAATCCACTGATTTGATCATTCTCAAGGTTTAACAAAAGCTGATCCACCATTCTGACTAAAGCTGTCTCAGTTGAGAAAATTCAGATTGCAGCTTGTATAAGAAATCGTTTTTCTTTAAGTGACTATATAAAGCTGTTTGTACATTCTTCGCAAAGATTTTAGACAGCAAAGATAGCACTGTGATAGGTCGATAATTACTCATGTCATATACCCCATGCTTTTTGCCAAAAAATGACCTATTTTGCATTCTTCATAAATAATGAATATTTTTTCAAAAGTTGTGAAAATAGTCCAAAATCCATCAAAACCATGGGCTATATCCCTTCATCCTTTATCCTTATATATAGGCTAATTTCCAGGCAGATGGTACACAGCCATTGACGATACAGTAATATATTAGTCTCGCCAGGGACGGTGATATGGCAGGAGCAGCTGCTTTGAGAATCTTTACACTTAGTCCATCAGTACCACTAGCCTTATTCGTGCCCATGGCAATGATGTAGTTTTCGACATCCTCTTTAGTTATATAAGGAACAACCAAAGGTTCAGCAATACTGGGACAACTCTTGCTGCTTGAGGAATCAGTTGATGAGGATGTTGTTCCAAGAAGTTCATATGGTTGATTGACGAAAAATAAGTTAAGCATTTCTGTAAGCTGACCCATCTCATCATAAGAGTTACCATTCTTGTCCCTTAGCGAAGTGATGTGAACATGATTGCTAACTTTGTCTCTCGTCAGAGTTTTAATTAAACTCCAAAGCTTTTTAGGATTATTTCTAATTTCTCGAACTTGATTTTGAAAATATTTCTGTTTCGCTAGACGAATTGCTTTGAGAGCGTTTTTGAATTTTTTGTACTTACTCCAAACATCTGTATTTTCCTATGGTTTACCTTTTCTCCATAAGCTGTTTCTTTTGATGGTCAGTCTATTTAGATCACTTGTAAACCAAGCAGGTTGGGTTAATTTTTTGACCTTTTTTTGTTTGATTGGAGCTGAGTCGTCGATTATTCCAACAATTATTTTGAGCCACGAATCACAGATGCCATCCATCTCGCTCAAGATAAATGCAGTGCCCCAAGGAGCTTAATTCAGAGATTAAACATATGATGACATTTCGACCTTCTCCATTCGTCCAGACCTTCCCTGTTGATAAAGGTGATTTGCGCAACCAACATTCCATGTAGAGGGTGGGTTTACAATATGCAAATAATTTGAAAAGGGATCTTTCAAAGCGTCAGGATATACTGAAGTTGTTTATGGTACGTCTATTGCCATTAAAAAAATGATGAACATTTCTCAAAAATCAGATGCTTAAAAATTGGAATCAACTCACGACTAGAGAACACAAGTATACATAACAACTGAAACTTATTTATTTGTGAAAAACACAAACTCAACAAGAGAAGATTTAAACAGTGCATATGCTGCTAAAGTGAGATATTTTTAGTTACAGGCGGTTCACTCCTCCAGCCGTTGATAAGTGTTTTGGATTTAATCAAGGAAGTTTTCAATTTCAGAACCTCCATTGGAAGATTGTGTAATAACCGCCATGACTTTTATCTTGTCTTATCTTATCTTTTATCTTAGAGATAATGAAATTAAAAAAAACATAAAGCCAAAGTCAGTAACCTGCACTAACAATATCCAAGGCTGCTGATCACTGATAAGATTAGAAAAGTCATTCCAAATAGTTAAGCTAATTTAGCTTAGCCAGTGCTTTCACTCCAACATCCTTCAAATCACAAAAGCAGCCAAATTTCCTTGTCAGTCGTTTGAGATTTTGCTACTAAATGCTGAACCCGCCTCTCGCCGCCCCATAACTTCTGCATCTTAAACACGAGAAGTGTTTTGCATCAATAGATTTTGTCCTCATTAAGAAACGTTTCCCCCCCACCTAATTAGTATATGTAATAGGACTCCATGCTGTCCAATCAAGAAATAATTGGCCATTTGGAGTTATCATGTGGACTGTAATTTCTGTCTTATTGAGCCAAACGAAAAACTAATCATATCTCGAAAAAGACCTTACGAAATTTAGCGTAGGTCCCAAATTACAGACCATTTGGAGAAATACCCAATTTATGAGAGGTCTTGCAATTTACAAAGAATGTTGGCAATAATATATATAATTTTTTAGCTTCGTGCTCCTTATTTCTATCAGTACGTAGATAAAGATTGTGTCCGTATTCTTTTCAAAACCAATTGTTTTCATTTTCATTCTATCATTTGAACAAAGAAAAAATAGGGGCATCCAGGCGTTTTTAAGAGATAGAATTTTAAAGAACATTATTTGGGATAAATCTTATGCCGAATGCGTGACAAGCGTTACACAGCAAACAAAACGTCGTGACAAACTCTGTCTTTGGCGTGTTTGCACGTCGAACTAAACATGCTGCTTCCCTGCCATGCAAGCAAAAAACACAGGGAAAAACTCGATATTTATAAGCTTTATAGTTCCAGGAAGACTGGGTTTGAAGTGAAGATATTATCGACTTTTTACTTAACAGCATAAAGGAATTTCTGAAATATTTGGTACGTAATAAGATGATTTTTTAGATTGAAAACTTCAAAGTAAAAGAATTTCATGATGAAAGTGTTTAGCGACCAAAAAAAAGATTTTCAAAATTATAATTACATTTACAATTACATTATAATTTAATTGTGTTTACATGAAAATGAGAAGCGTAGACAGCTCGCAATAAATCTGATGGGCTTTTCCACTGATGCTGCTGGTTTTTCTTTGTCAGCCGCTATCCACTTGACGACGCCAAGCCACAGTGAAGTCAAAAAGAGAGTAGTTTTTCTTGGTCTTGGTGAAAGCGATGAACGATTTCTTGCTCCTTACTTTTGGTCCCTTCCTTCCATAGCCTATGTTGACTATGATCATGCACAAAGATTGTTCCTTAAGAACCTCAAATATCAAACGTGTGAGCTTACCTATTGGAAAGATGGAAAGAAAACTACTCGGCTGGCCACAGTCAGTCATCTTAAAGATCTTCGTAGGTAATGTGAAGATCTAGGAATGGATTGTGGATTTAACGCTATGGATCTTGTTCTAAACTTTCTTTGACCAGAATTCCGACGCATGTGAAAGACTTTTCACCCTACGAACTGCTGATCTTCTTGATTAATTCATCCCAGGCTCACAATCAACAAGCCTATATATAAGAGCAGTTTATCATCTCATGGAACCGTTTAGGAAAGCTGACTTTGGACACCCAGGAGATGTACAGTGTGCAATATCATGTGCCATCACGATCTTTCGTCTTTGGAAGAAATGTCTCGAACTAAAGAAGCTGCGCCTTCATGCAAGTCCTGGTGGTAAACATGATCCAGCTAAAAGAGGACATTTCATTACTTATGGATGTTACTCTTCAGCAGAAGTTTTGTTTGCGGCTGCAACCGCTCACCAACTAGCAATGTTTATGCATTTTGAAGATCTAGACCCATATTTTGCCTCGCCAAATCTTTCAGGCACAAAGACCACTGAACGCATCATTAGCGAAATGCAAGGAAAAACCAATGAGATTCAAACACTCGACGCCCAGCCATCTTATGTTGATATGCTGCACAGAAGTTCCAGCGTACAGTACAACTTGAACGTGAAGCAAAAACTTGCAGGAGCTGGAATCAATGTCAAGTCTAGTTCAAAACGTCACCGTCTTGCATTTGGATTTAAAAACAACAAAGTAAGAAATCTGGTTAGTACTACCCTGCCAGCTACAGTGACTTTTTACTGGAACAAAAAGAATCAAGGATTACAACAAGCTAAAAGAGTCTTTCTATAGTCACGAAAGTACTATCAACAAGGCAGTAGAAGCAGTACTCGATAGTGAAAACGTTGAGAGCGAATGTGTAGCAACATTACATCGCGAAAACATTGACTGCAGTGCAGCTGAAGAAGCCGAAGACGAAAGGATGGAGGAATGTATTCTAAAGAAGCAGGATAAAAAGTGGAAAATTTCAAAGCGTGATACGAAAGGAATACCATGATCCATAATAGGCAAGCAGTAAAGTTTGTTTTACCAAGGGAAAACATATCAAGATCGAGGAACAAAAGACATGTAGCTGCTAAGTATCTCACTAGAAAAGGCCCCATTAAATAATTTTCTCGCTGCTGTAGTTGGCAGAATCCTCAAGATCATCTTCCCAATCAGGGTGACAGTATTTGTAGCTTTCTCTGGGGTCACTAGCCACCTTTGTCCCATGATCGTTGTCATAATTATATTCTAGGTAATTTTTGCCAAAGATTTTTTCAAAAAGTTCATCCATTGTAGGAATCCAGATCTGGTCATTTTTTGACCATTCAGCAGTCTTATTCCTCCACCCACATCCTCGAGCTTAAAAATTTGTCTTTTCTATAAAAATTAATTTGACAATTGACATTTCACTATTGATAAAATTATAGTATTATGTGTGTCTAATAACATAATTATCACTGCATATTTCTGATTGCTGATTACATGCTTTTCTGATGTTCAACTGTAAATAGTAGAAAATAATTGGATCTACATACAATGATTGTTTATACTTATTAATCATAGTTTTATAAACCTTTGTCTCATATGAACATACTAAATAGTGAGATAGGAATTACTGTAACTTAAAGAATAATCTGAATATAATTAAGCTTAAATAATTAAGCCCATTTGAACATTTAGAAGGTCTTCAGCATTTCTAAAAAATAATTGAGTGCAATAATAATATAGTTATCAACCATTTTCAGTCATTTTCAATGACAAACTAAGCTTTCACAGGCATATACAAAACAAAGAAACACAAAGACAGCTAGATGGGCTGCTATTGCTGTTTGCACTGCAGTTCTGCTTCAATGATAGTATTAGTTTGTACAAAATAGTGCAATTAGACGATGCACATTAATTAGTTTAGTTTAAGGGATTTATGGTGTGCATTCTAGAATTTTTTTTACGTTTCAAGGAAATCAAGTAGCTCAAATGGGGACAATTTCAATAAACAAGAATAAACAATTATTTTTGAGTATATTGTCACCTTTTTAAAAACAGTCAATTTGAAATTCTGCGGCAAATTCAACCATTGAGGTCACTTTGTTTTCTGTTTTCCTTTGCTGTCTTATCTTTAGCTTCTTTTTGGAAGGGGAACTTAAAGGCACATTATTTTCCATTTCAAGAAAATGATCCTCCACATCTTTCAACCATGCCTTCCATGAAAGCATCTCTGTTTCTATGAATGTTTAAATGCTACAAACAAGAAAAAATAGCCTTTTTTCATTCAAAATTTTTATCTCTGATTAGAAAAAAACCTTATGATGTCTTCAATCATGTTATTGGATCTTAAGAATATCAAGGGAAATTGGTTACCTGCAAAGTACAAAAAGCATACAAGTTTGGGATAGTTTGGTTTTATACAACACCAATCTAATTATGTGGCACATACCAATGTTTTCCTTCAGCAGAATTTCTTTTTATCCGGTAACATAATCTCTTCTGAATGTCCCCTTTTCAGCAATTTCTTCTAAATTCTGGTAAAGATAAGATTAAGCATTAACATAATTTCTTATATTTAATAATATAATATCATAATCATGATGATGGTGATCCGATGAGGATGACTATGACAATTTAAAAACATTTCACTCATACTCCGCAGACGTGTTGTCCCATTGGTGGACTATAGGGATACTACAAGGACAGATCGATCTATCAAGGCCTCTATGATTGTCCTCCATGGTTAAGACTAGGTACTAGTGGTTATATGTAAAGTGCCAAGACTGGAAACCCTAAGTTTGACGCTATCTATATCTTTGAATATTCAACACATGACACTCAAGCTTCATAGGCGTGTTGTCCCGAAGGTGGGATTCAGGGATTGCACAAGAACACATCGATCCATCAAGGTCTTACATGATTGCCCCATAGGGTTATGACTAGGTACTTTGTACTATGTGTCATACGTTGGTGGAATTTTTCAAAGTGCCAAGAATGGAAACCCTAACTTTGATGATCCCTATCTCCAGTCAATATTCAACAGATGTCCATCATAATTCATAGGTGTAATGTCCCAGTGTGGGTTACAGGCACTGCACAAGATCACATCGATCCATCAATGGTAACATGATTGCCCCCTATGGTTAAAGCTGGGTACTAGAGGTTATATGTAAGTAATACTTGTATATTATTCAATAGTGAAAATGAAAATGGCTGATCTCGTTGAAAGTCTTGTGGGAGTCGAACCTACCTACCTAAAGTATAGGTAGTCTGGTAGACTTGGGTGCCTCCGAGACCCTCTCAGAGGCTAAGCATTTTTTTGAGTCCCTTGTACTTGTGTTTTTTTTTTTTTTTAAATTTTTTTTTTTTTTTAAATACATTACTGTGACAGGCTTCTCCTTAGTCGTTTAAATGTATCAAAGGTCCTGATGGGCACTCTGTTTGAGATGGCTCTGTCCCTTTAGATAGCAAAGGCCTCTGCGTAAGTGCGGGATATATCCAGGTTTACGAAAGATAGCTCCAATCCTGACCATGCGATGTGCCTGCTATTGTTAGCGGAAAGGAAACGCTGCGGCATCCTATGCACCTTATCCCGCTCTTGCTCCGGTGCAGCCAGCTGCACATTGGCCTCTTCGGTCAATGAAGAGGTCAGGTCCTCGGGATGACGCATGTAGGAGCCACCACTGTAGGGAATATCGTCTGCGAGTCGGTAGAGAGGGCTTCCCATTAGTCTTCTGAATATGAGTGGAGACAGGATTTGGAGTCTCTGCAAGCGATAGATGTTGATTGACATCTCCGATTGCAATGCTACTATCTCCTTGTAGTCGACGAAATCGTTATTTAGTAGCATTGCAATTAAGAAGAGTAGGCAAAGATGGAGATCGCCTGCTCTCTGGTGTACTGGCCCACTTTGAGGCGCTGGTACACCAGGGCCATCCACGGACAGCCATGATTTCTGTAAACGTTGATATTCCTGGAATAGGAAACGTTTTGCCTGTCAAGGAGGTCCAGAACGTCCTCGACGTAGTTGGCTGTTCTGGATTGCGGTGGCAGGTCTGCAGAACTGTATGATATTTGTATGTATTGATTGAATTTCCAAGAGAGGACGCGTCTCTTGTGTCGGTCTACCGTTGTGAAGTTGGGAAAATACTTAAGCCTTAGCGAGGAGAAGTCCAGACGTAGGACTTCCTTGGGGTCCAGCCCTTTCCTTTTCATCAGCTCGATGGCCCTCCCCACGGTGGCAGGGTAGGGGGAACTTGTTGCTGTTGTCAAACAACTTGTTGCCAGGTCTTTGAGGGTGAAATGGCCGGCCAAGACGCCAGGTTGCTCGGAGGAGGACTGTCCGAGTGAAGCCATCGGAAGGCCATAGTTCTGGTCGAGGAAATCTTGTAGTAACAGTTTCACGAGGGGGCAGCGTCCAGATTCTAAACTTCTGTCGTCCTTGTCTGGTCTTGCAGGATAGCTCTTGGTAGTGTTCAATATACTGTAGACTGCGGTGTATCATTTCCCTGTTATTATTCGGGTGCAAGAGGCCGCACGTGGCCACACTGTCACTGATTGGATGCCTATAAGAGGACGTCATGTGAAGATGAGGGGAGTTCGTGTACAGCTGTATAAAATTGCAGTGGCGAGTGTTGGTGAAGATTCGTCGTAGGGGTTCCTTAATGTCCATCCTCCGCGAGTCCAGGTTGCCACGGGTGTACACCAGACTCTGCAGAGCCTGCCGGGACCACAGTAGGTGGACGTCGCCGTGGCTCGGCGACACGTCCCAGGCACAGTGTACTGACAGAGTGGCTATGTCGTCTTTGGGAACAAGAATCTCGATGGGAAGGGGATGGCGGTCCTTCTGTCCGAACTTAATTAAGAACAGGTTGATTTCCTTCCGAGGTCCTGGGCATTTACGAAGGAAACGGCTGAGTCCAGAACCCCGGGAATGAAGAACTGGTCCTGAAATATGGACATTGATATCTCATTGAATACTTAACAGATGTCACTCAAACTTCATGGGTGTGTTTTCCCTAGGGTGAACTACAGGACAAGCACTGACAGACATCGATCGATCAAAGCCTTACATGATTTCCTCCTATTTGGTTATGACTAGGTACTAGAGGTTATATGTCCAAGATACGAAAATTTTCAAAGTGCCGGCACTGGCAATCTTAAGTTTGAATCTCATTGAATATTCAACAGATGTTACTCACACTTCATAAGGTAGTCTCCACGATAGGCTACATGACAAGTACAAGAACACATCCATCTATCAACGCCTTACACGATTTCCCCTATAGAGTTATGGCTAGGTACTTGAAGTTATATGTTACTAAGACACGTACCTGCGGCAGAATGTGCATGTTTCGTAAATCGTAGAATGCGTTTTTTTTTTTGACAGAAGGCCGGGCCATGTCGGCTGGCGGCAGCTGCTCGAGAAGATGTCTAAACCTTTAGATCACAGTTAAGATAGGATATTAATTTCATGTTTACTGACATGTGCTAACAGTAAATAAATTCCATAAAGTAGTTACTTCATTATGTAATTACCTTTGCAGCATGGACGTCAGCAACATTTTTGTCATGTTCGTAGCCGTGACGGAGTCATAAACTATGTTTGAAGAAAGAATCCACGATGTTGACATTGATCAAACAAGGGATAAAACAACAAATCAGTCATTTGTTACAACAGAATGACAAACTGATATGGATGGTAAGACACTGGAAGAGCTTATTAAAGAATTGAATATACTTAGGGAAGAGAACAAACAATTAAGAGAAAGGTCCACTGAGTTGATGGAAAAAAACAAACTGCTAAATATATCATTAACTAAAAGTGCTGTATTTGATATTGAGAAATACAAGGACAATGCTGATGACATTACATTCTACACAGGGTTGCCAGATTATACAATGTTAATACTATGCTATGACATGATAAAAGAATCTGCCAAGAACATAACCTATAATCATGAAAGAATTTACTGTGACCTGAATTCAAAATCGAATTGGTAGACCTCGTGTACTCAGAACTTTTCAAGAATTTATTATGGTCTTGATGAGAATACGATTAGGACTGTTTGAGAGAGACCTGGCACATAGATTTAATGTTTTCATCATGACTGTTTCACGGATAACACGTGTGTCAATCAGACCAATCAGAAAACAGTCTTATTAAGAAAAGCACCGCATTTTTATGAAAAAATTTAAACACAGTTTGTGATGAAAGTCTCTCTTCAAGCCTCGAATTGAATCTTGGTTGACCATGCTTGACTCTTGGGTAGGATAATTCAGGCAAAATTTGTTGTTCAAAAAAAATTTAATTCAAAGTTAATTCTCTCAATGTAAAGTTCATCTCCTGTAGAGCCTTTAACTGCGAAATCAGTCCACTTACGTTGGGTTACGAACATCTGTTGTTGGACCTGATAGAAATACATGTGGTTGGGATTCATCTTGAGAGCATTTTCATAAATACAGATCCTTCTGTTTAGAAGTGCTTGCTTGAGGCTTGCACCATTCAACTGTATATACTTCATTATCAGAAGACCATGTGGAAGTGCTACGTGGGGATCCAAGACTAGTCCGTCAGGGGTGGCTACAACAAAACCATGGGATTTACGTATGAAAAGTCCACTTGGTTCCACCGTGAGATTCCTGTGTCCCGAGTTGTGCTTGGACGTTATTTATAATCATTCTATTTCACCTTCTTTCTGTAATCCCTCTTTCATTTGTTCACTTTGATATGGTTTATTATACTGTAATACTTCTCCAAGTGCCTTAGCTGGTGAGGTTGTTGGCTTTAAGGAGGCAATATGATAGCACTTTGAAGCTGTAATTCTAAATTTTCTGTGAAAATTCCACAGTTCATCCTTTGATTGTCCCCTGGTTTTCTGTTCAATCTTTATAATTTCCTCTTCCTCTACATACATTTTTTTCTTTATTGCTTCACAGTTTTTCTCTGTGTCCATTAGTGATGGTGGAAGGACTTTCAATGGTGAAACAATAGAATCATTTACTTGGGCCTCTTGTGGCAGTATGTGGCTCAAGCCAACCATATTACCAGTTATTGACTGTTAGGCTCTTATACTTTCTAATATACCGCTTACTTTTTCTGATGACCATTGTCTCTGGTGTCTCAAGTTTTTGACGTTTGCTGTAGTCATGCTTTTTGAAAGACATAGTTAATATTGGAGTTACAGGCCCTTTCCTCTTTCTAGGCACAATCCATTTGCATGGCTTTTGATGTGCATGATTCATCAGAAAGTTTTTCACTTTCCTTACAATATTCCTCCAGAGCGAACAAGGTGGCTGATACATGATTACACCTTCCATCTATGCCTGCAGGACAGCCACAGTAGGCTTTCAATACTCTTCCAATGCTAGACATCACAATGCTACAGTGGTAAATAAGATTTTTCTTCACTGATGGAAGAACTTGACTTTTAATATACTTCTTGGGTGGCATGGGTGGCGTAGTGGTTTACCGCTCGCCTCTCACCACTGTGGTCCGGGTTCGAGCCCCAGCTCAGACTGGATCATATGTGAGTTGAGTTTGTTTGTTGTGTTGTTCTCTCCCTTGCCACGAGGGTTTTCTCCGGGATCTCCGGTTTCCTCCCTCCATAAAAAGCAACATGTGAGTTGAGTGTTGTATGTTGTAAATATAGAATGTAGTGGTAGTGCGTGTGGAGGTAACCTCACGGAAGAGCCCCGCATGGGGAGTTGTGGTTGTAAAATATAAGTTTTATTATATAAGTTTTTTTTCTTGCCATTTTGGTTAAGAAATGTTATTGAGAGAACATTACCAGACTTATAGAAATTGAACCCTTTACAAGGGGTTTCGCTGTTCACAGTTGTTTTTTAGAGTCAACTGCATCAATCATATATCGCCAAATAGTTCCAAATGAAATTTTTGGCATACCAATGAGATCTGTCTTCAGGTTTCACTGAGTTGAGGTTCTGCTTCTTCTAGCAAACCAAGACTCGATTTTTTCTTAATGATATTAGCCCCATTATCGGGGTCTCTAAAATATCTGTTGTCAAGCCCATTGTCTATGTAGTGTTTCACCCTAGAAGAAATGTTTATTTAGAAGTGTTAGTGACATGAAACAATTTTGAAAGTCATTATTGTGAAATATTCGCTTGAGAACACAAGCTTTACCTTTGAACCAAAGCATTCTTTTTTCCAGTTGTTTTAGCGCCTCTGAAGGTTAACCATCGTCTCAACTGGACAACACTTCATACCTCAACACTTTCGTGAGGTAAAGAAGCACCGGGAATATCTTCTTCAAACAAAATTAACTCCTGTTTCTCGTTCGTATTACAAGGTTTGGAAGCCATCTTAAGTATCTGTCCAGCCAAAAAACCCATGCATGCTTTGCGATCGCATTTCGCGCCCAGGCCCCGACTCGTTTTGTTACCGGCGAATTGCTTTTAGCAAACCCATTTCAATGTGAAGGCCACCAAACATAATCACGAATTTGTTCTCGCCCTACAAATTCGGACTGAAGAGTGGTTCATCTAACGTAATGACATGTACTTGACCCTGATTCGAGACCTCCACACTTGCCTTGGTTCATTCATTGAGTGTTGGATCATTGCTACTGATTTGGCTGAATCTAGGAACAATGGAAATAACACCGATATAACAGGTGAACTGTTCTTCTGTTCGTTTTGTGAGAGGTACGCTGGGCAGGATGCATTCAAAGTAACATTCTTGACATCGTGCTCGTTAATAATAATGTTATTCATATTTTGGAGCCAGCTTTTCTCTTCTCTAAGAGCATGATCAATAGCATTCTTTTATGCTGGATTTTAAAAAACCTTACCTGCTGATCGACCTCATACCAGAATAGCAAATCACAACAAGAAATTACCAGCAGGTATTGTAGTTGCAGGCATGACTGGCTGGCTTTTCCAAATAAATTCTTTACGGCAATTTGGGTGCGAGCAAATACAGCTCACTTCCATCGTAGTGCCTATTCGTCGATTCTCCAATAATTGGTTGGTACGTGAAAACAATTGCAGAACTTAAACAATATGAGAAATTGTAAGAAAAACGTGACGAACTTCGGCTCTGAGCGAATGTTGTCATCCAGGGCCACCCTGGTGGAGCAAAAAAGAAAGGCAAAATATTACCTTCAATCTATGTGGAAGACCTACTGTGTGAAATAAAACAAAATTGAGCGTAGTTGCGGAAAATCAAAGTAAGCCAGACTTCTATGGCTTAAAATTAGTAGTCCAACTTGTACTGCGCAAATCCTTAGTGAAGGTATTATATCTTGAATCCATGCCATCCTGTCTTTCAGAACCTGTCAATGTGTCTTTGTCGTCGGATTCGATCTTTCGATGGAAGATCAGTCATTTCACATTCGACATCCTCGTCCAAAGATTATTCCTCTGTTGTTGACATAGGAAATTCAAAAATTTCAGAGCGTTTTCGTAGATGGGTTTGGTTTGTCGAATTCGGTCTTGTTTCAGGATATGTTGGATATTCTACGGTTGATGGCGTCTGGTAGTTGTTTGATTATGTTGGGCAGATGATTCGACTTTCTGTTGATGTATAATGGCTGGTCGTTAGGCTTTTTGTAGGGGCAGTACGTTTCGTTTGCCAGGTCAAAAGTTACGTCAAGGAAGTTAACTATTTTCAGGTTCGTCTGTATGGTGATGTTAAGGCCGTGGTGCTTGAATAGTTTCGTTATGTCCTTTCTGATTCTGTCTGCTTGTGGTCCTGATGTATTCTTGAAAACAGAAAGTCCATCTTCTCTGTATAGTCCTATGTAGTCCTTCCCGTATTTAGCGCATAGTTTGTTGAGGATGAATATGGTAACATCGAACATATTGCCTTTCTTCTTGATCCAGGGAGTGCCGTTGTTGAATAGTAGTGATTTGCGGGCGTGCACAATAATGTCAGTGTCTCTGGCCGTGATTGTGCAGTATTTCTTGGCGAAGGAAAATGCGTTTGTTAGAAGTTTCTCTGTGATGGAAGGGTAGAAGTTTTCAATGTCGAAGATAGCGAATGTATGTTGGTGCTTGTTGGGTATGTTGGAGAACCAGTTGATTACGGACATATATATATATACCTTTCTTTTTCAATGACATTGAAAGCTGAAGCCTACAATCGGACGTTTGCACGATGTCATCATTTTACACCCACTACCAAGATTGCTTCGCGAAATTTCTTTCTTATTTAAATGTGTATTCCCTCATGAGAATAGTAAGACAATTGGTGCTAATTAAGTGAACAAAAGAAAGTGTGCAAGGGAGTCTGGTAGTAGAGGTCAATAACGCCATCGTGCAAACGTCCTATTCCTAAGTTTGTGTCTAGCAGCTAGCCAGTTATTTCTCAACTGTCTATTTCTTTTGGCCAGTAGAACACACTCTGAACATTCCGCTGGGGTCTAAATAAAATAAAAACAAAAAGAACTAGGCTTAAAAACATATTACCAGTAACACCATTGTGCAAATGTACCGCGAAAAAGAAAAGAAACGCCAAAATGTCAACCCTTTGAGCCTTTTTCACGGCACAATAAATCAAAAAGAATCGAACATAAAAGTTCATCCGCCCAAGTGAAATGCCCAAATGTGAGTTTGACTCATTTGAACAGCCACCTTCAACATATCTATCCGGCATTTCAATGGTATGTCTCGTGTCGTTCTTTGTAAGATATGTCATTCTCTCTGACCTCTTCGTCTTTGTCGTGTCTGTCTGTTTTGAAGTGGTCCAGTTTCGTACGTACTACGCGTCCCATGAGTAATTGAGTAATGAGTAATCTACAAGCATGTCGAGAGGATCGATACCGTTTTGTCTTGCGATTCACTAGTTTGCTGAAGCCTTCTACTTGACCCTGCGCTTTTGGTGTAGAGAAGTGATGCGTTTTTGTGTGAATCTCATTTCATCTGCAAACATGTGGAATGCATGAGAAGCGAAGGGTAGTCTATTGTCTGTCTGCACTACTTCTGGGATGCCGTGCGTAGAGAAAACCTTCGCTAGTTTCTTTCTTGTACTTTCAATCGCTGTCGTCCTAGTGAAATCTACATCTGGGTATCTATCTTGAGTATTTATCTGTTATATAAGTGCGTACTCTCCGTTTGGGAATGTTCCACAGAAGTCTACTTCTACTGTCCTTCGTGGCCTTTTTGGGAGTTCTGTCATTATTGCTGGTTGCACGTTTGTTGTCGCTGTGGCGATTTGGCATTCAAAGCTAGTGTTAACAATGTTCTCAATTTGCACGTTCATGCCTAGCCACCATTATTTGTGTCTTATCATCTCTTTGGTCTTTGATATTCCCCGATCTCCTTGGTTGTGTGCTACTCGTATGAACTTTTCTCGTAGTTTCTGTGGTGGTATGATTCGGTTGAGTCTGAGTAAGATGTTCTCGGTCTCGTATATCTATATATATATGTAGGTCTGTATACGGTTTCAGCACTGGGTCGTTCGTCTTCCAGATTCCGGTTTCCAGAGCGTGTTTCAGATGTTGTAGTTCTGTGTCTGTCTTTGTTTCTGCTGCGATTTTGTCTAGTACAATTGCGTGGTCTGTTGTTGGTACTGTTTTCACATATCTCTCTACGCTGTCGTAGCCTTTCTCTGGCAGTGGATGTCTCGACATGTTGTCTGCTACGTTTTTTTTACCGGGGATGTGTATCAAAGTGAAGTCTAGATTCGGCATTTTCATTATCCGATCGATCCTTGGTGGAAGTTTGGCGAGTGGATTGTTGAATAGATGTGGTAGCGGTTTGTGATCTTTGGCGATCTCAAAGTGTTTGCCGCCAAGTTGATATATCTGTAGTCGTGATGTGAATTGTACTGATAAGGCTTCTCGTTCAATTTGTGAATATCTGCCTTTTGTGTCTGTCAGGATGCGACTGACGTAGTTGAGCGGTTGATAGCCGTGCTGGGTCTTTTGAAAGAGTCCTCCTCCGAGTCCTGTTGGGCTGCCTTCACAAATGATGACTGATTGTTGTTCATCGGTCCAGTAGAACTTTATTTTGTCTCTGGATTTTCATCGTAGTGGTTCACATCTGGTTGAGAAGTTGTTGATGTGCCGTAATAGAGATGTTCCGTGTAAGCTCACTAACTCACTATTTATTATAATGAGTCAACAAAATATGCAAATGAGTTTAAATAACCACCCGATCAGGCATAATTGCGTCTACGAAACTGACTGTATTTAAATCATAAACACTTTGTTCCAAGAATTAAAATTGATATTTTATTGAAAACAAAAACAAGTCAAAGTGACATGAATAACTAAAGTGCTATTCACATTCGCTAAGGCCCTAGGGACTTTGGTAATAAATCATGTCTAAAACTGTCTGAAATAGCTCTATGTGGCGTTGTGCTAGAAATGTGCACAGAAATTAGGACAAGTATCAAAGGAAGTACAACCGCTGCAAACAATTTTGAATATTCACAAGCGAAGACGTGTATGGTGTCAAAAGAGGCAAAATAGTACTAAGCAGCATAGAAAGTTCAAGTACCCGCCTTCTCCTCTTTTTTCTTCTTACATGATTTCTCCTCTTTATCTTCGACATCATTCAATTCGTGAGTTACAAAATAAAAAAGACAAGTGAATGAGCAAGTTCTTCTTGGAGTTAAATACCTTAGTGAGTAGGTGTGAAAATGGACAATGCTAATGTTAATTGTAGCACGAGCGCAATGACATTAGCTTACTGTGAATGTGTTTTTTTCGTCATTTCTCACAAGCCACATAAGACGAGCTAGTTACAAGTGAAGCCGATAAAAGAAAGGATCCTACATGAGTAATACGGATAAGTCAGAGCAAGGTATTTGTGACAATTGTCGTTTTATGGGTCGAGTTATAAAGAAAGTGTTTTGCTTAGCCTTTGTTTCATGTGTAACACAGAACGTGTCAACACTCACTCTTCACTCATGCACTGCAAATTGTCGTATACAGGTCCATCTCGTAAGCGTACTAGAATTACGATTCCAGAAAAAGAATTGGTTGTTCGTTGCTATAAAGAACAAAATGGACAAAGCTGGGAAGACATCCTGGAGCATGTGCGAGACAACCTTGATTCCCTCCCGTTTTCTTCCCCTGCTGTGGAATTCTATATGGAGCAGGATAGCCAGCAAGCGATTAATCGCATGCGTCGCATTGTAAGTGGTGAGATGAAAACAGCCACTGCCTCTGCCACTGAGCTACAAAATCCAGTCGCAGGACCTATGTCTGATATCATATCTTCAAAAATGAGGTACGCAACAAAAAAGAATCCAGAGGAAAGATACGAAACGAAGTTTGGTCATTTGGCGAGCAGTAATTCCAATCATTCAAGTTCTGCAGAGCAAAGTGATTTGGATGTGGAGTGTGCCAAAAAGAATATAAAAAGCAAAAAGCCCAATACCAAACGAAAACGCTCCAAAGGTAAAAGCAAGGCCGAGGACGTGCACGTGGCTATGTGCAAGAAAGCCATTAAAACACTGGACAAGGTTAACATGCTTTTGGACAAGTACGCAGACAGTTCCAGCTCAACTGATTAATTCGAATATACTTAAACATGGTATACACAGAACATTATCTGACTGAATTCATTGTTAACTCCATGAGAACAAATTAATGCTACAGTTTCGATAAATCTTATTATGGTTATATTTGAATCTATCAGTAAAACTCGAAATACTTCTTTGTGCGCCAGATACTATGATTTTTGTTTTGTTTAAAAAAATCTATTTTGATTTGTGGAACAAAGTGTGTATGGGTTAGATACAGTCAGTTTCGTAGACTCAATGCCTGATCGGGTGGTTATTTAAACTCATTTGCATATTTTGTTGACTCATTATCATAAATAGTGAGTTAGTGAGCTTACACGGAACATCTCTAATAGGTATGTTAACATCTGCTTTAATCTTGTTTGGCCTAGGTTGTAATCCGTTAGCTGTAAGCAAATGTACGTGGAAGTTGAGTATAATCTCTCCGAACTCACATTTTCTTTACGAAGGGTAAAACTATGGTCTTCGGTACGCTGTAGTAACATTCTAAAGTTTTTATTGTGGTCCTCCCAGTCGAGGCCTCCTACCATGATGTGTGCTCTGTTGTCCAGTAAACGAGGAATTCCATAAATGACTAAATAAATCGCTTAAAGATTATATCACTTTGATCTTTAAAATCTCACATGCCCGCGTAAGCAAGTCCTTTCGGACATCTATGTCTCAAGCTCAGTTATCGGACTTTTTTTATTAACCCACAAACAACCCGTAAATACTACTTATTCGGTTAAAACTGCATAAGTTTTTGAAGCCAATAATTCTACCTTTTCTGATCAACCATTACTACAAATGATACGCACCAGTTACGCCATAAACGTTGCGCAAGCTCGTTAGTACTGATAAACAATCATTTCTAAAGGATTGTTTATACACCGCTACTTGATTGGCCGATCAACTCACCCTTATTATATCTAACCAACCAATCAGGTTCAAGGCTAACAGTACATAAACTCAGCCCTAAAGGCCTCTAGCCATACTTGCTGCTCGCATAAACTTGAGCATTACTAGCCTATAAAAGCAACTGACGAAGATAGATATAATATTTATCGAAACCGGTATTGCTATCAGATTACGACACACAGCACCACTTTTATGCTGCCTGTCCGATCTACGATCACACACTCTTGCTTCTTCAACTCCTTTTTGGGATTTCCTTTGTTTCAAATATATGTACCACTATCCCTTTTACCGTGACTCTTTGGTTTGTGCTGACATTGTTCAAACGTTTGATCGTCCTGTCACTCTTCAAATCCGCCGGTTCGAATGAGTGTGTAACATGCTTTTAGTCCTGTAAACTTCTGTATAACAATGTTTTGGTTTCCAAATTTGCTATTTACGTCATATTTCCTGATTTTTACAGGAGATTTCGAATTATGAAGATGTTTCACTCTGTCTCTCTTGTCCTTCGCAAAGCAAATTCCTCTAACAACGTCATCTTCGGTTTGAATTTAAAAATCAAAACCCTCGAGGAACGCCTGGCTTAGGTAGGCTGTCAATAATATGATGGTCTACGATGGTCGTCGTTTTAAGGTGTTTTGATAAAGTTCCGTGTTCACCAAACTGAACTTTTTAGTCGTCGCGTTGACAACGTTCGGTTTGCTGGATCATTTCAGAATTTATACCCGTTATTGCTCTTGGAATGAACTAATATATATTTTGTTAAGATCAAAGTTTTCAACGCAAGAAAATCGCAAGAAAACCTTGAAGTTGAGAAGTCACAGTGCAAGCAAGAACTCTGCATTCTCTTTTCACTTCACGATTCATGAGTTCTTCGTGATTGCTCTCGCTCGATGCCTTTCGTATTTCATATATTGTGCAAACCACTAGTTATAAATCAACATTTTGGACAGCAAAAGCAGGTTACTCTGTGTTATCTTGTGTGTCTGTCTGCTTCTTTTATTTATTCTCGTCTGATTGTTTGTTCTTTATGTTGAACTGTACCATTTGTTTGTAGATCCGTTTGTTTATTTGTTAACATAACGCTATACGCAATTATTTCTAGCCACTCAGTATACACGTCACATAAAAAGTACAATTTATTTGTTTTTATTTTCTTTAAAAGACTTGACAACCTTAGTATTTTTCTATGTAAAGTAGAACTTATGCGTTCGGTGTGTATATATATTGAAGTAGAGAAATAAGAGAAAAATATTATATGCCCTTGGCAGGATTTGAACCCACGTCTTCGGTATTCCAGTCCGATGTGTTAACCACTACACTACAAGGACCAACCACGCTGGTAACGCAGCCAGAATATGAAATGTAGGGTATTCGTGAGGATCCCAGAGCGATATTTTTTCTCTATAGGTAAGTTGAACACCGTAAATGTACGCAGATAATAGACATAGTAAAGTAGAAATTATGCGTTCGGTGTGTATATATATTGAAGTAGAGAAATAAGAGAAAAATATGATATGCCCTTGGCAGGATTTGAACCCACGTCTTCGGTATTCCAGTCCGATGTGTTAACCACTACACTACAAGGACCAACCACGCTGGTAACGCAGCCAGAATATGAAATGTAGGGTATTCGTGAGGATCCCAGAGCGATATTTTTTCTATATAGGTAAGAAAAAATATCGCTCTGGGATCCTCACGAATACCCTATTTTTCTATGTATTGTTACTCTTGGTGTATGGTTTACACTTGTGGCTAAAAGGCCAATGATACCCCTTGAGCCATATCATGCATACACACTAGTTAGAGCCTGGTACCCTATTCCAGCGATTTTTTTCTTTTATGGATTTTGAAATAGATACTTCATGCATAGCTATCACTCTTTCACTCATTCTGTTTTTCATGTCAATTTTCAGTTCCTTCAATGTACTTGTTGCAAATTCACAAAAGTTCAGTTGAGGTTTAACATTTAGTAGTGTGTCTTCACGTCAGGAAATGCATCATGGGCTTGGAATTCTTTCGAAAAGAGATGGAAATTTGAGAGAATGATACTTGTTATCCATTCCTTTCTTTAAAAGTATTTGAAAGTATGTTTAGATTGTCGAAAATAACAAGTTCAAATTTCTAACTCTGTCAAATAGGCGATATTTCACCAGAGAGTTCACGTGAACTGTAAATCAAAAACATGTATTCAGAGCCACTCGGGTTTTTGCGTCGCCAGTGTTTAGACTCGTTTAATATTCAACACAAGGGGACTCTCTACCTGACTTTCGTGCGGCCCCATGTGGGCTATGCCAGTGAGCTATGGCCACCTCAAACAATTTCTAGCATAAGCAGAATAGAACGTTTGCAACGTAGTGCAACAACATTCATTCTGGGAATGTACTACATGTATTACAGATTAAGTGAACGCATATGACTGATTCAGTGTTGTCACATCAAAACAAAAAAGTAATCTACTGTCGTTTGCAGCTAAGCATGAAAATCAGACATCGAAACAATTCAAAACCTATATGTTTCGAGACTTAGAGAGCAGCGTTAGTGCTTTGTCTCACACAAATGCGCACATCTAAAACAAACGTCGCAGTCTAAGTTTTGAAACATGCATATTTCCGGCGCCAACAAAACATGTTTCGATGTCTGGTTTTCACACTTGCAGCAAACAACAGTATTGTTTCAGTACTAAGATGATGGTCAGTAGATGAGGTCAGCATAGGAGCATTGCAAATGAAATATAAATAAAACTGCAGGCTTAATTATATGTGGTGAAAATAGATATTAAAAAAATATAAATAAAGAAATAAAAAAAGAAAATGATAATTTAGTTTTATTTTTTTAAATATAAATCAAACTGCAACTTAATTAGATGTGGTGAAAGAATATATATGTTGCATAGCCTTGAAACATGGAGTACATGCACACTGGCAGCAATTGCTATAGGTATATCAATTCAGTGCATCTGAAAAGAGGAGCAATTGTAATAATTATAATTATTGCCTAAGAAATGGAGTAGTTCAATTTTTGTTCAACTTTTGTTCAACTTTTGTTACCTTGGCTGTCATCACCATCCTCATTAATATTGCAATCCTCATCCAAAAGGCATTTTGTCAGCTTTTCCCATCTTTTAATGAATTCAATATAGGGGACTTTTTTCCTTTATTTCCTTGCCAATTATTAGTTCCAAAACAAATAGTATCTAGGTGAAAATAAAAAAATGAATATTGTCATGCACCTAGTAATTTACAAGATGATTAATATATTTTAACCAACATGATCGTAAATGGTGAAGATATAGAAATATAGATAAGTTGTAGTGCTTAGGAACGAGGTTATTCCGGGCGAAAGCCCTTGGAATTAAATTCGGTTTTGAGAATAGTTTTGTCTGAAAACAAGCAAGAGTTTTATCTGATTTTAGAAAGTCTCTCATGACATAGCTCTTAGAATTATTTTGCTTATTATAAGAATTTCTTACAATAAGAGTTAATTGAAAATTAGTTACTCGTAATAAGAGAGTACATTCTTAAAATACGACAGCATGATGACCTAATCCAAGCTCAACATTTATTATAACTAACTGGTGCATTTCGTACCAATATATCATGTGCAATACAAACTCGACAACAGTCCAACACAACTGATATGCAATAAAAAATAAAATCTGGATACAACGTTTCATGACTGACTAATTGCACAGAAGCCTATTTATCATAGTGCAAGACATCGTGCAAACAGGTACACACAAATACCGCAGTTGTTGGTCTTATTCGGTATATCACCTGCTGTACTTGCATAGAATTCCCATTCTTTGATGTTAACAGAACTATCTATTTAACTCCACAAGAAAGTACATCATCTTATAAATGGCATCATGTGCAGTTTGCTTAACAGATCTTGTCAAGGGTAATGACGTTTCTTAACTTCGGGAACACTGCCAAGAGGAACCAGTGATTGGACTGAGGAATGTTACATGGAACAAGGATAAGATCCTGCTCACTGATCTTCTTTTTGGATTGGACAATGCTATCTGCTGGCCTCTTAGCAACACGAGAAACAAACTCTTCCAAAGTTAAAACCTCTACACACTGTGTGGTACTTTGTGATCCTGACTTGACCAGTGTAGATATGCATCAATAACAAAATTGGACAACCACTTTCTTCACTGAAAACACAATACAAGGATACCAGATCAGCATTACTTATATGATTATTGGCCTTGAAAGCAATGTCCCCTTTTACGATGGATTGTAACTAGGGTAGGTTATAATCTGCTACAGCAAAATCAGAGCATACCTCATCGAACGTTTCACGAAAATGATAGGGGAGACCAGACTGGATCAATGTGCTCTGTTGATTGCCCTTACATGTAGAGAAAAAGTCCAGGACTTGTAAGGTCACTGTCATTCTCTTCGTGACTACTAGAACAAGTATTGTCACTGTCATTCTCTTCGTGACTACTAGAATAAGTATTGTCACTGTCGTTCTCTTCGTAACTACTAGAACATGCATCCTTTTCGCCACTATCACTTACATCATCAACGTCTAGTAGAGTAACTACTAACATTTCTGGGGGTGTATCTCGGTAATAGTAGTGGTAGAACTTCATATTGCTTGGCATCTTGCTTGCTTCATATTGCTTCGCATCTACATGCATGCAGCGGAATTTGCTTATGCCCGGTATAGCTTCTGCTTTGTCAAAGCATTTATTCAAATTTATTTCCTTGCACTTCTCTTTGATTTCCGTAGCACTGATAAAGGTTACAGAGATTTGGGAACAGCAACTTTTTGTTACATCAGCAAAGGCCTTTGCATCAACCACAGCATTCACTTTTAAATTTGCTAGTGATTATATATTTGTGAAACCCTTGACACTCAAAATCTACAATTTTTACTTTATTTTGGGATAATTTGAAATACATAATATTGATAGTTCTTACTGTTAAAAAATCTATGGATAATTTTAAAATAATTTTAAAATCTAAACTTGCCTAGTAGCAAGGTGAGAGAAGGCTTTTAACAGTTGAATTACACTCTTGTCTTTGTTCTAATAGCTTCCCACAAATCCAAAATATGCCTTTGCAGGGGTCTATATTTTTTCTTTTGGATTCTTTGCAATTTTTCTCCTGGTAATTAATTTCATATAAATCTTAGTAAGCTGAGCTTTTTCGTGCAATAGTTTAATAAGCAGGTGTAGTGGGAGTTGACACTTTCCAGATGCACGTCTGTGCAAAGGGTTATGCTATCCTTCTACATCATTGCTGATCCTGATGGCCATCCCATACACAGACCACCTGGATGGTGGACAAATGATGGAGTCAATCCAGGTCTTCAATGTAATGTACCAATGTTCTTGGGGAAGAGACGGATGCTCTTGTCATCAGGCGTCCGAAAACTTTTAACATTAAAACAATAATGTAGTATTAGTAGGTTCCTATACCATTTTGATATGTACATGATTACAAGTAATACTGCGGTCGTAATCTTAGCTGCAGTCAAAGCTCCGGTTTCTGTCTGATGGTTGTGTTCCACTCTTCCATGAGTGAATACTCCCTCAGTTTCTTTTTTTGTCTGAAAGGGATCAGTTCGAAAAATAAATAAGTTGTAAGCTAATTTTTTATTGAGAAGATATTTATTTCATTGAGTATGGAAGAAACTATCGAAAAAGCGATGCGTCGGTGTTTCTTGTGAAATAGTTGATAGGGAATTGAAATAAGCCAGTACACCATATATGGTTTGTTTAAGATACTGACTTTTCGGACGTGAGTCCAACATTAACTTTGATTTCAAATTACCTTGGGTGTTTTTGTGCACTGCCACTCGATACTCTTATTTCCCTTGTATTTAATGTTATATGAATATCCTAGACTATCAGCTTTCTTTTCCCTCTCTTGGAAGCATCCTCAACAACTTCGTATATCAATTGGAAGCTGCCAAAACTTGATTCTCCTAAGGTTTCACCACCCAAAGATATGCCTTCGTCTACTTCGTCTACTTCGAGATGACCAACAACAAAAAAGTGAATAAGGAAATATGCATATACATGCCAAAGAAATTCGTCACAAATTTCAAGACGATTTATCAAAAAACAAACAACCACAGGGAGTC
The DNA here is from genome assembly GCA_011057435.1 of Actinia equina. Classification (NCBI taxonomy): domain Eukaryota; kingdom Metazoa; phylum Cnidaria; class Anthozoa; order Actiniaria; family Actiniidae; genus Actinia; species Actinia equina. Next base: position 54,911 of record WHPX01001416.1, read on the forward strand.
CACAGAGGCCATTGAATGGTGCATTTTAATAAAACAAAAACCAGGAATGTCAACAAGTACTGGAAATCACTTGCCTTTGACTGAGATTTGACGAGTATAGTAATTTTAAGACCACTTCCGACTGCTAGATGTATAGCATTTTAATAATATTGATTTAACAATAGCGGGCTCCCTTTGAAGGATTTTTGTAAAGTAAACTTTAAAACAATCATATTTATATTTTTTCTCCTTGAAGCCTGGCATGGTAAATTCTGTGACATTTGTCTCTAAATAATCTCACAACACATTTTTCACAGCGATACACTAGAGTTATTCGGCACAACTACTTGCGTATGCAAATCTTCAAGTAGATCCCTAGTGCGCGTAAATGATGCAAAATTAACGATAGATCGTTTTCACGCACGTGACCAAATCACTTGACAACCGTTGCTAGCCGCCATATTGGTGTACCAAAAGTGTAAACAAACCAAGAGCGTCTTGAGTGTGAAGATGGTTTTATGTATGATTGTTGGCTGCGCATCGAAAAGTGGAAGAGATAAAGGAGTTTATTTTGCAAGAGTACCTTCTATCGTTACTAGTCAAGGGGAAGAAGCTAAATATTTGTCAGAAGAAAGGCGATCGAGGTGGATCACAGCTATAAGCCGAGATGATCTGACGGAGGCGATTATCGAGAATGATCGAGTATGTGGCAAACACTTCGTAAGTGGAAGGGCTGCGAAACCTTGGGATAAATACAACATAGACTGGGTTCCAACTCTTCAATTAGGACACAAGAAAAAGCAGCGTTCAAATCTGGAAACAGCGGCAAAGAGAAGCGAGAGAGCGAGAAATCGCGAGCAAAAGAGGTCTTTGCCGTTTGACACTGAACACACTAGTAAGTGACGAAGAGCTGTTGGCAAAGCGAAAGAAACTGAATGAACCAGGTACTGAAGTTTTGAATATTGACTTCTGTACACCAGAAGAAGATGATTCAGAACAAAAGGATGCTGCCACTCAGACAGAGGAAGCAAAAATCTCCCAAGCAGGTACACAAACCGATGAGTTTGAATATCTTTTCGAGTCTCTTAAGCTGGACGATAATAAGCCATTTGACTGTTATGACTTTGAAAATAATGATGACAAAGTCTCCTTCTACACTGGATTACCCTCTTTTGATATATTAAACACAGTTTTTAAACACGTTTCACCACACGTAAACCGAAGGACTCAAAGCCTGACACAGTTTCAAGAATTTGCCATGACACTGATGAAACTCAAACTTAACATGCCATTTCAAGATCTAAGCTATCGATTTTCGGTGTCTTTATCTACAGTCTCAAGAATTTTTTCTTCCTGGATGGTAGCTTTGGATATAAGATTACAACCATTAATCCACTGGCCAGAAAGGGAAGATTTGCACCGTACCATGCCCCAAAGTTTTCACTTTTCCTTTGGTAACAAAACCACTGTTATCATTGACTGTTTTGAGGTCTTCATTAACAGACCTTCAAACCTTTATGCCCGTGCACAAACTTTTTCTTCTTATAAGCACCACAATACAGTGAAAATACTCATTGGCATTTCACCACAAGGAAGTATCTCCTTTGTTTCAAAAGCCTGGGGAGGAAGAACTTCTGACAAGTTCCTGACAGAGAACTGTGGTTTAATGAAGATGCTAGTACCTGGAGATCTAGTCCTTGCAGACAGAGGCTTCACTATTCAAGAAAGCCTAATGTTTCACCGTGCACAGCTTGCCATCCCTGCGTTTACCAGGGGAAAAGACCAACTTGATCCTGTTGATGTGGAGCAAACACGTGGCATTGCTAATGTACGTATTCATGTGGAGAGAGTCATTGGACTTCTTCGGCGAAAGTACACAATATTTTCTGGCATTCTACCCATAGATTTCCTACAACGTGCAACCCTAATGATTCCAACGAAGATTCAAAACCAATGATTGACCGTATAATTAATGTATGTGCTGCTCTTGTAAACTTGTGCCCTGGAATAGTTGCATTTGATTGATTAAAACCAGAGAAATATATTGTGAGCCATTGTTCTTAGACAATGTAACATGTTTTGAATGAGAATTGGGGCCCACAATCATTTCTCTGTAAATTAATGCAGCAAATGTTACTATTACCCCTGATGCATTACTACACATAATACTTTTTAAAATGTTAACATACAGCATGTTTCAGTTGAGTATTTAGGGCTGAGATTTATTGAAAATTTTATCAATATGTTTTCGTGGGATAAAACTAATGTGGTCAAGCTAAGGCGGATCACTGAAGTTGTGATGGAAATGTGAAATACATGTAGGCATGTAAAAGTTTGAATTAGGCATGCACACTTTCATCGCAACTCCAAGTCTCACAATCTATCTTTAGAAATCTTTGTATATGATTAAGTATCATGACATGTACATATGCTTTTTTGAAATTTTCTAATAGCATGAACACTAACTTTTTTAGGTCATTGTATTTCATAATTAACTCTTATAGTTAAACCTTTAGAGATAAATGTCTCATGAAATTAAAGAAATAGGCAATAATTTTTATTCTAAAATAAATGCCTCAAGAAGTTCAAGTGGTAGGGAAAAGTGTCAAATGACCAGCTTTAAGACAACTCAGCAAATGTGGCCGCATCCTTGGAATGATGAACTTCACAACTGGAGTTTTACCATAGGCTAGGCATGTGGCATATGCAATGGCAAACACACCACAATCACTCCCATTTTGCTGTTGCTGTACAGGTATATGAGAGATATTCTTGAAATTTGGACCTAGCAAATTCTTCGTGAGCTCAATTATCTCTTGCGAAATTGGTGATGTCATGCTGTCTAACAGGTTAACATACCCAGGAAGACAGCCAATAGATGTTAAGCATGCCCAGTGATTGTTATTCAAATGCACTATCTGAATGAAATCACCAGTAACAACACTGAACTGTCTGACAGGACCAAGGGTTGGTCTTTGGAAACCACTTACATTGCTGTTGACTTTCATAAGCAGTACATGTGCTTCTTGGATCACAGAACAGTCTAACCATCCTGTTGGAGATGCAATAAGGTCAAACTCTGACTGTGTAAGCTTTCCAAGTGGCTTTTGTTTGTCACTGACACTGCTGTTGGTTCCTTGGATTTGTTTGACAAACTTGACACTTCCACTTTCTTTTTTCTTATTAGATTGTGCTTGATTCTTTTTACAATCTGGGCATAACCATGTGGAATTAGCATTGTTTGGCATACGTTTAAGGCTTAAACAGGCCAAGTGAAAAAATGTTCCATTTTTGCACACAGGGTTATGGCACTCAATAAGCTTATCTGTATTCTTTGCCTTGCTCTTGCATATACAGATATCATCCAGGGCCAAAGCTTTAGAAGATGCTATTTTTTTCTTGCTTCATTGGGACTTGCCTTTAGAGTTTTTGAATTCAGGTAACAATCTGCAATTTGGGCAGTACCATGTTTTTGGTGTGGTTGTCAGTCCCAAGCATGAAAGATGAAACGTACTGATTGGGCACATGGGGTTGGCACAACAGACACATGATCTATCTTGGGCAGTTCTACAAAAGCAAATAGCCCCACTTGCTGTTGGCTCACTTGTTTTTGAAGTATGCCTTCTAGTGGACCATTTTCCAAGCACTTCAGGTAAGACACAGGTTCTCCAAAAAGTGGTGAGCTTTGGCAATGCAATTTCCCAGTGTTCTTTGTCTGGGAATATTCTCGGCTGGACAAGTGTCGTACTCCCATCATCTCCAAATGCACATACAACAAAGTCACAGTAATCTTTGTGTAAAGTAAACAGCTGCTGCTGAACTTGATAGTAATACTGGTGATCATGCTTAAGGGTAAACATTTCATTGTTATCTTTTAGTAGACAACATGATGACTTTGATAGATAGCTATTAAAGTCACAGTCCTCAATGCAAAAAGGGCATTTCACCTCCCCACATCCTTCTCCACAACAGTCACAAGAACATAAGAAGTCAGGTGTCGCATGTATATATGGATAAGCTTCATTGATAAACAGACCACACTTCTGAACCTTGAAATTGGTGTGCTTCCCGTTCATTATTTGTTCATAGGCCTTGATAGCATCTTCCTCATGTTTACAACCATGAACAGTGGCTTTAGTGGTAAACTTGGCTAGCTCTGGGTAACAAATTGATTGTATTAGAGACAGGGAGGGCAAAGCAGGATCTGAGTGGCATGCAGCCTTACTTTGAGAAGCTCCAATTCTTCCAGCTCTGTGTTTGAAAAAGGTATGTCCTTTTGACTGTTTTAAGGTATCTCTCTCAATTTGTTCTATGTGATTTTTTGAAATTTCAATCTTTATGCCTTGACAGACCTTTATAAGCTCTGGATATGATAGATCTAAGTATTCCTTTTTACAAAGATCATTTACTGTTGGAACAGATCTGCTTTTCAGCACAAAGCTACTTGAGAATGGAGAAATCAAGCTTAGAACCACGGCCTTGTTTTGACTCTTGTTGATTTCCGCGTAGAAAGCATCCATTTCCGGTTCTGTAGGAGCTTTGCATTCTTTTGAAGAAGACTTTAATGTTCCTAAAACTTGTGTTGACTTGCTTTGACTGGGAATATCGTTATGATAATCGATTTTTTTCTCTAAGTCCGACTTCATTTTTCGTGCAGAAGTAAAATTGATATCTCGTACTCTAGCATAATCAACTTGTTTCACGTAGGTTGGCAAAATCCACGTGCACTTTACTTGGGTACAGGATAACTTGCCGTTTATTTTCGTCCAGGCTATTAGGTAAAATAGTACGCTAGCTACGTGAGAACACGACTCACCAAGACCCGCTTTACAACCTAAACAGTGACAAGAAATTATGTTCCCCTGTTTTTCTGTGATTATCCATACTGGGATCAGAGCATCGTTCATTCGCTGAGAATGTCTCACCTTCGCGACAACAACAAACTTGTCAGAAATGATGTGGCCTTCTACGCTTGCAATAAATCCGGAGACCATCTGATTATAAGCTTCCAGACTACGAAAAGCTTTAAACTGTTGGTTTGTGTAGAAACTTGTTTCTAGGACGAGATAAAATAGCAGATCTGTAGATTCTACTGGAGGTAAACAGTCCGGCTCAAAAAGGTTGCTGTCAACTAACACGGGGTCGATTCCAATCGACGAAATTTTATCAAGATAACGCCGTTTCACTCGAGTTTCCAGCTTCTTGGCATACTCAGATAGAGGAATTGAAGATAAATTTTCGCTAAACTCTTTTTTTTCCTTTCCCCCGGCAACATATTCCATATTATTCAGAGCACTTCGCTAGACATGGCATGATTATTACACACATGTTTTTGCATAGTCACGCTATCGAGGTACACCAATATGGCGACCGGAAATTGATGACGACACGTGAAAACGATCTATTCGTAACGCACGCGCCAGTGAGGTCATCAGCCCTAAATGTTTAATTAATCACGGTCCTTGAAAAGAACATGCTAGGTGTAAATTGTTAACTTTATTAATAACATGCTTCCTTTTTTCAGTTGTTTCCTAAATAAAACAACACTTTTTATTACAAAATTCTTGTTTTATTTTATGCAAATTTTACAAATAAAGTTTTTTTTACATCATGTCAAGCTTCTCAAGAACCCTAGACATAACGGCCTTGCTCTCCATGGCTTCTTGCACACTTCGGTTTGAGCCGTTTGTGCTGCCATAGTCGCCTCTCTCACAGTTTTAGTTTTCTTTCACCTGGGCAGACCCTCGACAGCTAAACCTTCCTTGTCGTCAGGGGAGGGTGAATTTTCGAAGTGGGCAAACTTGTCTTCCTTTCCTTCGTTTGGCTTTCGCTTCTCTGCATAGCGCATTTGAGACGCAACCGCGTTTTTCGCCAACTCTGAAGAGCTCTCTCCTTGGTGGTCCTGCGACTTGGCTGGGCAACAAGAACTTGTTTCGTCTCCTCCTGCCCTAATCGCTGCATCCTCCTAATACACGGCGACTCTCTTATTTCAAGATAGTATTCTACAACTCTAGAATTGAGAGGTAGCTGCTCGATATTTTCCTTGAGGGGGCTGTAGACGGCATTCCACCCCCATGACTTGACTGCGTATATGCATTCAGGAGGAGCCTCTTCCCGTTTTTCCCACTTTCACCCACATTTTCTTGTCTTTCATCTTTCTTGGTTCATTTTGTTCCCGCTTGTCGAATGGTCTCCAAATATTCTGATCCACGGTCGGGAAAGAGAACGCTATATTTGAGATGCAGCTTTTCATAGCACCCTTTTCGCACCTTTTTTGCCACGATCGAACGATCACAATTTCTTTGGCCATGAATGCATTTGGTTGTGTTTTTTGACTTCTAATTCACTGATGTTTCTTATGGATTCTAGTCAAATGATTCACGCCTTACGTTTAGTCCCGCCTCCTTTGGACACTAATTATTCTGCAGAACTAAGACTGTTAATGATGATTTTCAATGATTTACTTCAATTTCTACTGATTGTGATGTCGATCAACCCTCCTTTGATGATTCAATTGCCGCTTAGAGACAGACTTATTAACAATTTTCATGGTCACGTATTTGCTGGGCAAATACAAGTCTTCTTTATATAATTTTCTCCTAAAAACTTACCTATTTGAACATGATCTTTCAGGAAAATAACTTTAAAATGTGCGCACATACGCACATTAAATTTTTTAGCAAAATTGAGCAGCCTTATGCCTTTATTTCTAAAAAAATATGCATTCCAGTTACTTTTAAGAAAGACAACAAATTTGTTGGCAAAATTTAGAAGACATCAATTTCCCAAGCCAAATAACGCTGAACCGCTTTTACAGAGACTGCATGCCTTTTAAATGTAGCAAATGGATGAACTATCTTGAGAGCACACAATTTCTTAGTAACGTAAGTAAGTAGTAAGTCTTAGTAAGTCTTGGTAGAGACAAAGTTTGGATCCTAAAATGAGATATTCCGCTTTTGTGACATTAACATTTAATTTATTTGTCAATATCCACTCAGACGATTCTAAATGTCTTGTTGTCTTGCTTCAACCGTTTAAGATGTCACCCACATACCTTCTGGATTTAGCATGATTTAAAGAGTTTGCAAGATCATTTATATAATAAAAGGCCTAAAGTAGTACAGCAAAGTCAAGATACAAGAACATGTACCTGAGGATATAACTGACAGACCGCAAGCGTCCTTTGACTGCGCAGCCCTGTAAATTAAAAAAAAGTTTATTTGATTGTAATAAAGTAAGTTTTATAACACAGTTTCCAAGTAATCGAGATCACTATAAACTATGCTTCTGATGGTACTTAATGAAAGCCAGCTTAAACCTTCTCCAAAATATATTGAGAGTGAATTGAACAAAAGCCAGTCATTATATATCATACATATTTACCTCAAACCTTTTTATTTCAATGATTTTATTAATGGCGTTTCATTCTTTTATTAAGCTGCATAGAGACGGGAGATTTGAACCAGGAACCTGCTTTATCTCGCTATATGCAGCATCAGAGATGTCACCATTGTCTTTTGCCTATTTATCATATTTATCATATGACATACAGTACATATTAAAAATACACTGAAATATTAATGTTCTCTAAATATTCAATAATTAGGCATA
>WHPX01001416.1:67500-325000 GCA_011057435.1 Actinia equina
CTTGCGAATAGCCCATTGAAGACTAATTAAGTGATCGATTATCAAAGATTATCAATTTCTTATGGCAGTCACTCATTTTTTTACATATTCAGATCTTCTACATGCAATAACAAGCTGTACAGAAGATCCAAGCCCAGTGGCTTCTGAAGTAGAGGAAGTTCATGATATAAAATCTTGGATTATTCCTTACATTAAGGATGGTGGTCTTCATAATCATAGCCGAGATCCCCTTTGTTACAAATTTTGTTGTGATGACAAGGGAGAAGCACAAATGTTTTATAGGAAGTGGAGTCATGATCCTTGGGAAGGCCCAATAGAAGTCTTGAATGTATGTTATTGTTCAGGATGAAGATTTCGATAACTGTGAAGAGGAACGTGAAGACGACAGCGAGGACGATGCTATCGACAGCGAAGATGTGATTGCTTTCATGTGATTACTGGTGATTGTTGTTAAAAAGAACTGTGCAAATTTCATGAACATTGTATAACACATTTGATCTAAGTTTGGGAAAGCAAAGTACACGATCAAAGTTAGAAATAGTGAAATTTCAGTCATAGCCTCGTTTCCATGCTTAAGTCACGTGACTTCTGATTGATGCTATATTGTCTGTAAAAGCTCAAGAATCAGTATAACACATTCTGACTATGTTTGAGTGTTATTTATTCAATTAAAGCAGATAAATAATGAAATTTATATCACAGCCTCGGTTCATGCTAGGTTTCCTTATTGTTTATTTAAACTCCCCCTAAAAGTCGTTATAGTAAAAAACAGAACTGCCGACAACATTTTTCTTGTTCAATAGGGTCTATACAACACAATCAAAGAGGTCGCTTGCTGACTTCATAAATTTATATTTGCGCTACATAAATTACAGATGGTCGTCTCTTACAGAAGTAATGAGGCTCTGGTTCGACTCCAGAATGTAAGTAGTGACACACACAAGCAATACATGTTAACATGTCCTTCACTCCGAAGCTGCATTACGAACACCATTTCTTTTTGGCTTCTCCGAACCCTACTCCACTAATTACCTAACGAACCATTGAATCACCTCCGATTTTTATGTGAGAATAGCCCGAGCAAGGGAGATATGAAGTCCTTAATGATTGCATCCTAGAGCGGAACCCTATAGAAGAAGCCCGTGAAGGACTCAGTGGGTGACATCCCGAAGAATCTTGGATTGCGCAACTCGTCCATTTTGTAGGAGAGGAATCAGCACGAAAATAAAGGTATGTCAATGCCGTAAAGCTGGGTTGACTTGCACAGAACTTTGCTCCTGCTCTGAAACCGACGACTTATGTGAAAATGTTCAGGATGAAGATTTCGATGACTGTGAAGAGGAACGTGAAGACGACAGCGACATCCCGAAGAATCTTGGATTGCGCAACTCGTCCATTGTGTAGGGGAGGAATCAGTACGAAAATAAAGGTATTATAAAGGGAGTATATGAAGTCCTTAATGATTGGATCCTAGAGCGGAACCCTATAGAAGAAGCCCGTGAAGGTCTCAGTGGGTGACATCCCGCAACTCCTCCATTTTGTAGGGGAGGAATCAGCACGAAAATAAAGGTATTTTATGACCCGTTTACCATAGGTAGCCCATAAAAAATGAATTTTATGACCTGTTTACCACATTAATAAATGCTATTATTGTGCTTATGTCAATATTTATTTTTGACCCCACTTTTATTTAATTTACCTGCAAATGTGGCGAAATAAACTAATACAATTATTGTTGTTGTCGTTGTTAACGACCACTTGGGGGAGGACCCTTTTACCGCCAATATACTTCTTGCATGGGACGTGTGATTTAGTACCCTGGGTGCCAGAGGCCGTGTGGGGCTTGGGGGGGAGAGAGAGAGAGAAAGAGGAGGGGGCCCCTCCTCCCTCTCTCTCTCGCCCCCAAGCCCCACACGGCCTCTGGCACCCAGGGTAGTGATTTAGATGAAAATTAAAAAAAAATTATTTCCATCACAACTTTTTCAACATTTCCCCTTGAACTGCATTCCGAAGAACAGCAGGCGTTTATAAGAGCATACACGTTTCATATTTTGAGTTTCCCACCATATCCACAGGCATCCAGCATGAATTTTTTTAAAAATCGCACTTAGATTTCCATTTTCTGTCCTCTTATTGATCATAGATGACGTCTTAAAATGCTCAAAACTCAAGTGGAGTATTCCCGTCATGAACAGAACTAAACTTAAAACACGTATACTAATTATTTATTTGAAAAAGTTTCATTACAGATGGTTTGATAGCGAGGTCCAGCGCAGTCTTGCCGTTCGTATCGAGTATTGAAGCATCAGCCTTCATATCTACTAAAAGAAGACGAACACTTTCAACGTGTCCTGCTGCTGATGCAAGATGAAGAGCTGAAAGAAAAAACGTATACAGTTATAAACAAAAACGTGTCCCAATATGGTGAAGATCTTGTGGTGTATCTTGGTACACGAACTAACTATGTGGTAATCAACAAATACTATACATTGTACTCACTATCTGAATTCTCATTGGTCGAGAACCTACATATAATTATAGCCATCTGCATGCGCCAACGATTTTTCAGCGGTCTGTTTATTTGCAGATGGCGCGTATCTTTATTTTTTCCCCACGTATTATTTTAAAACTTTAAAAAAACGTTTATATCTTTGTATTATCAGTTAATCTATTTGAACAATGTAGTGTAGAATAAAACGTTTACTGAATTCGGTTTTGTCGACATCTGGAATAATCAATGTCTCGGCAAATGTTATTGACGCTTTTTAAAATACTTCGACCTGGTACTCGGCTTTTGGTTCGGTTCCCTTTATATAACAAATAAAGACTCGAGAGATTGAGAACAATCTTGTTTACTTGTGCTTCACGTCCGACTTACACACACGAGGATAACACATCTAGTTACAAAGTTCAAGGTCGGATCCAGGGAGGTCGGATCCAGGGAGGGGGGGGCACGGGCTGCAGCCTCTGTTCAGCAGAGAAAAAAAAAACGAAACAAAACTGAAGAATTAGATGTTTTTGGTCTGTTGTTTTCCGTTGTGTAGACGGAAGAAACTCAATTAGCCCCCCCCCCCCCTCCCCTGGATCCGCCCTTGCATACCGAAAATGTGCCCCTCCCCTTTGCAATTGGTCTCGAAAAACACTGTGTAAAAGAAACACAATTGCGCGCAAAAAAAAAATGTTCTAGTGCATTTTTAATGGCTCTTTTCACTCGTTCGTATTACGTCCCTCCCACTCACATCCCCGATTTTATTTTCGCCTTCCAGTCTAATTGGGCTTCCTGTGAAATATACCAATAATGTTTGATTTAGTTTTACCTGTTCGTTTTTGATGATCCTGTGCATTGACGTCAACTCCTAAACCTGCCAGATACTTTATGACATGTGAATGGCCCTCCTATCAAAAAACACATGTTGTTACTCGGTAGTTAAAAACTGGACGCCGAATTTAGCTTTTCACAGTGCCGTCAATCGAAAATATTCGTTCGGTACCTATTATGTTCTTGACTGGAGCTAGTTATATTTATTCTAGATCTTGCCCGCGGGCTGGTGCTGAACAATAGGAGTCATGTGGGTCCCCTTCGAGGTATGTACACTGCAACACCAAATACGTAAAATCCTCCGTACCCATCTCAGAATCAGCTCACTAAGAAACTTATTAGTAAAGGCCAGACACTGAGGTTTATCACTGCCAGGGTTTCTATACGTAACCATAGGCTCTTTTACGTCACTCCGTTTCAGAGTGAGTTCAGAGTGAGTTCAGAGTGAGGTAGTAGGACCTTAAGCTGCAGGGCCAGGTTGTTCAAAGCTGGATTACCGCTAATTCAGAATTAACTCTATAGGTCTTATTAACAGTTAACCCAGGATTAGCACTATTCGGGCTTTGAACAACTGGGCCCCAGACGACAAAGCAGGCGACAATGTCAGCGAAATAGAGGCGCTTACACCTTCTATTGTACTAGACTATCATTTCATATTTCAGTAGTATTTTACTTACGTCACAAAATGTGAAATAAAGTAAAGAAATCTTAGCTGACCTTAGAAAAGTAGCATCTTTTTCACCCTGTATAGTAAGATTTTGGATTTTAATCAGTTTTAACGTTTTTTCCCCTCTATTGGTAAATCCAAAATCTAAGCACTCAGGGCGAAAATGCGCGCACGTCTCTGTACTGCGATATAAACACGCCGGGAGATGTAGAGAACGAGAAGCAAGCTTCGAAACATGTGATCTACAGCTCCTAGAGTGTTTATATCACAGCACAGAGATATGAGCAGCCGTTTTGTATTGCTATTATATTGCTTTTTGATAGTTTTGATCATGTCTCTGTTTGTCTGATATAAAAAGTTAGCCAGCGAATCAGCGCACAGGTCTTTTTCAAATTTTACCCAGGCAATCAGCACGAGCGTTATTTTCCAAATATTTTATCAAGCTAATCAGACCGCGTGTTATATTTTATTTACCCAATCAGTGCACCCACTTCATGTGTTAAATATTTTGTGATTCCTATTATAAAATATTTGGAATATATAGCGCACCTTGATTGGCTGGCTAACCTGTTTTTACGCGAGAGAGACAAGAGAGCTTTATACTTGAATTTAGTTTGGGTATAATAACCATGCAATTTCACATGCAATGTGATTTTCTTGGTGTTTGGGATTCAGGGAGTGTGTTGACACTGACAGCGTTTCTCGATCACTCGCACAAAAGGTGCACAATTTCTGTACCGACAAAATAAGGAGTTGGTGGACATCAGTTTTCCATAACGTTGTCAGAAAACACAGTTCCAAATGGCATGAAGATGTGTCTATGGAATGTCACGAAATACCTTTTAAGGCATTAAAATTTCTTAACGTCCACCAAAACTGTCTTCATCGTGACAGCAAATACTTCAGTTTCGCATTCTCTGTTGTACAGGGTTAGCCTCAATTGTGTAAATAATTGTTTTGAATATGAATGTGTTCCAGTGAAGGTCCGTGGAATTTCAAAGTGATTGTATTTTTGGAGTCGTGCATGGGTGGGGTTAGGGGTACTTCCATGTAAAACGGAATCACAGAAGAAAAAAAACGTTTAACCCCTAAAAGATACTCTTTGGGTGTGGTGGTCTTGGTTTAATCTAACCTTAAAAAACACTTTGGAACACAAAATAAAATATTCATAACAATCTAGTTGTACTCCAAAATAAACCAACAGATTTTCCCGAAAAGTGATTTACAATTTTAACCCCTAAAAGATGCAACGATCAACCCCTCCCCTCCCCTGGACACTGTATCATACATAACAAATTACCTTAGATGCAAAGTGTAAGGGGGTCATGGCTGTTTTCTCTGTTCTGTTTTGTGGATCAACATCATGCTTTGATATGAGGTAATCCATGGAAGCAATGCAACCAGTCTGAGCTGCCAAGTGAATTGGTTGGTGACCGAGTTTATCACATGCATATACTGATGCCTTGAATGAGAAAGAATTTAATTTAAGAATGGGCTTCCTGTGGTAGACATTGATCAGATAGGATGTGGTGTTGCACAAAATGTTGATTCAGATAAAGTATTTATTTTTTTGGATTCGATATAAAGGTTCAAACGCTTCTAAAACCCGAGGTTTTGCATTAGAATTCAAGACCAAGGGCCGCAGGCCTGAGGTCTTGAATTCTAATGCCAAACCAAGCCTGTGCGTTTGAACTGGTTTAAAATATCAACTAAGCCCTAAATTCCATTGTTTAGATGCAAAACACAAAATACTAAATTATATTGAATTCAGAGAGGTAGATTACTGTTGCTTTGTTCTTTTGGAAATAGAGTCCTTACAATATATCCGTGTAAATAAAAACCTATCCTGGGTTTATAATTCAGCCCCGTTCTACCCTGTTGATATCAATTCCATCCCCGGCTTTAAGAATCTGGGTTTTCCGAAGAATTTAAGAACCTACATCAAACAATGGATTTAGGATGTGGTTGATTTTTAAAGCATGGTAACAGCTCTGTGGTTACTCGGGTTTTCCTTCCTTTATCCCTGGGGGCGTGGCGGGGGGTACTCCCTTATGTGGACTACACAGGGATGATCTTGCTGAACAGGGTATGGGTTTTCAAGTTTCTTATCATAAACTGGGTATGCAATTTCACTCAATTTCACTGCAAGTTTCAAGTTCTTTCTGAGTTTCCTGTCATATTCAGGGCTTCTAATTCATATTGACGGAAACTGGTTATTATGGTCATAAGAAAAAAATGTGGGAGCTGACATGGTAATTGAAACAGGAACTCAGTGCAATAAATTACATCTTTTTTCATAAACGTTTTCTACTAATTTGTCATAAACAGGGTACCCCTTTCAGAATCCCAGCAGAACACCCCTACCTGGCAATTCTGGCAAAGTACCCCCCTCCCCCCCCCCCCAAGGCCTCTGTCTTCTTTATCTCTAAACTGCTTCAAGGTATCAGGAGGGGATTAGGAGTACAAACCTGATGGTGTGTTGTGAGGTATTCAGCAATAGGAATCTGACCACTGCGTAGAGCATCCATTAGTGGTGTTGCTCCACAGCTGTCAGAGACATCCGGCTTGTAATCGCAGTTCTCTACTATAAACTTTACTGCTTCAGTCTTACCATGCAGAGCTGGATGACAAAATAGATGAAATATACTGTTTCTCGAGATGGTACTTTCAGTGGTGTATGTAGTGAGCTAGGTCACAGAATGCTTAATATCCCCCTGTCTAGCTTGGAATTAGCCACTCCTAAAATTGGTGAATCTTCACTTACAATTAATTTCATTACTACCCCTACTCAAAATCCTAGATGCACATAATATTGTCTATTGCCCTCCCCTTGGTAATTTCCAATGGTAGCGAAAGGACTTCATGATGGTAGGGAAAGGACTCTAGGTGGTAGCGAAAGGACTGGTAGCAAAATTGTGTGGTAGCAAAACAACCGGTTACTGCCACCCCCTCTCCCTATGTGAATGCATAGTAAAGTAGAAATTATGCGTTCGGTGTGTATATAATGAAGTAGAGAAATAAGAGAAAAATATCATATGCCCTTGGCAGGATTTGAACCCACGTCTTCGGTATTCTAGTCCGATGTGTTAACCACTACACTACAAGGACCAACCACGCTGGTAACGCAGCCAGAATATGAAATGTAGGGTATTCGTGAGGATCCCAGAGCGATATTTTTTCTCTATAGGTAAGTTGAACACCGTAAATGTACGCAGATAATAGACATAGTAAAGTAGAAATTATGCGTTCGGTGTGTATATAATGAAGTAGAGAAATAAGAGAAAAATATCATATGCCCTTGGCAGGATTTGAATGCATAGTCAATAATACCTGCTGTGTGTAGAGGAGTACGTCCATTTTTGCTATATCTGTTACTTGACCAGGATCCACATTCCTTTAGCTTCTTTAGTAAGTATTCTAAAATATTAACATGACCCTCTCTAAAAGAATGAAAAAAATGAAGATATCTAAGCAAATTGAAAAAAAAAATTGGAAAATTGAGGACATAAAATTGAATAAAAGTTTTATAAAAATTTGCTTGAAGAAAAATTTACATAAAAATATACCATTGTCAAAAAACAGTCAAACGTACATGTTACTAACCAGTAACTTTTTCCTTACTGTGAGGTTCCAGAAATTATCCATATCCCCCACCTCACCCTCTCAAGGGAGAAATTTTTAACCCTTTAAATTCCAATTTTCTTCTACACATACTCTGTAATTTTATCGCCCTTCGTACAATCAGCCCCTGATATAACATTATATTCATTTGCATAACTTTTAACTTTTTTTTGGGGGGGGGAAATTTCATTTTAATCTTTAAAAATTTAGTGAAATACAAAAAACATACAATGCATATTTCCAGAATTAGAAATTACCAACCCCCCTCCCCCTTCCTCTGGGAGGGAAGGGGAGGGAAGGGGGAGGGGATTGGTAATTAATTTCTGAAACTACACATTGGAAAATAGCAATCAAAGGCTCTAAGGTGTATGTAATTCAAATTATCATTATATAGAGTGTATGATGTGTACGGCCACTCTTGTGCACTATAATAAAACCTTTGGAAAAAGTCACATGATGGGGGCCAACTGAGGGTTGATGAGTGGGCCAGAAAAAAATAGTTCAGCCCACCTCACTATGTTTATCAGTTGCTGAGTTGCTGAGTTTGACCCATACAGCATGACCTCAAGCCAAATATTTTCCCATCAGACCCTCCCACTTAGTCAATAATGCATGAGATATCGTGTAATTAATGCTTTAACCTCGCTATTGTTTAGTTGTCCAATAAATTAACATCAAGGCATTTTGTGAAATGAATAATGTATTCAAACGGATTGATGCTTTAAGTTTAGCATATGTGCATTCAGCAGTATGTCTATTACAGGGCACTTACAGTATATCTTTACTGACAGTGATACATGCGTCAAGAGTTCCACTCTACTGCTCTAAACACATGCTGAAGGGGTCAAAACGAGGGACCAGGGGTTGTAAATATATATATCATATATCGGTATATTTGATTGCAATTTACTTAACACTACTTCCTCTTGAATATTTAATGTAAATTGTGCTTGATAAGAAAAATACAATTAAAATATAGCAATTTTTACAACCTCTGATCCCACTTTCTTACCCCTTGAGTATGCACTTAGAGAAGTAGCGCGGTAGTAGTAGTACAGTACCTTGCTGCTATATGGAAGCTGTCCCAGCCATCCTTGTTGCATTGTACCAAACTGGCACCAGCTGTGACAAGCACGTCAATGACAGCAATGTTAGGTTTTGTACAAGCAAGCATCAGTGGAGTCCTTCAGTGAACAAAATTGAAAACCTCAGTCATTATCATAAAATCTGATTCTTGGTTTAAATTGATTATAAGGATATTATAAAAATAACTTTAGCTATAAATCTCACTTTCTATTACATACATTAACTTGTATATTGTAATCCAAAATATTGGTCATTCTATTTCTTATAATGAACACTCAACAAAAATACTCGATTCTGACTGGATTAGAGGAGTCAGAAAAGTTAAACCCCAAATTGTAATCTGTAGAGGTCGCAATAGGCCATTAGCATTATGGCGTCATTTTACTACCACTATCAAAATGCTTTGTGAATTTTCTTTCTTATTCAAATTTGTAGTTCCTCATGGGAATAGTGAGACAATTGGTGTTAATAAACAGAACAAAAGACAGTGTGCAATGGAGTCTGGTAGTGGTAGTAAATGACGCCATAATGCAAATGGCCTATTAAGCTGCTCAAATTTTTTAGCCTTTATAGACAAAATTTCACACAGTCGTCTAGTAAAGTTTGGGATCTATAGATACTTGTTATGTTTTGAAAGTTTCTAAAATTGGACGAGCCTTTTTGAACCCATAAAGTCCGGGTACTTAAGATCATGTGATTTCCTTACACCAATCATCACCTGACTAAATGTTTGCTGTAAATAAAAGCACCCAATTATACTCAAAGGCACAGAGCATGCATGCACACTTGTTTTTCTATTCTTTTAGCAGTATTTTTTTTCTCTTTTTTTGGTGGGGGTAGGGGGGTAGGGGGTTTGGGTGTTGTGTTCTTGGACCATTGCCAAGTATATAATTATGGATTTTACTGTGCAGATCAACACTCCAACTTGTACAGTTATAAGGTTGACCAATAATAATGAATAAATAAAACTTTCTTTTCCATTATCCATTCAGTAATAAAAGACAATAGCAAAAAAGAAATGTAAATAGAAAGATAAGTGGGTGCTTATCGCACTTCTTAAGCATGCACTTTATTACTAGAACATGGAAAAAGGTGTTTTAATAAGTGGTCTCACAGTATCCAAACCTGGGGGAGGGAGGTAGGCAGCCAGGATTTGGGTAGGGGTGTTCCACTGGGATTCTGAAAGGTACACTGTTTATGACAAAAAGACTCAAATTTGTAGACCCTGTTTACGACAAAAGATATAATTAATTGCACTGAGTTCCTGTTCCAATTATCATGTCAGCCCGCCTATTGGTATTTTTTTGAGGATCATAATAACCAGTTTCAATCAATACGAATGTACTGTAGAAACCCTGAATATGACAGGAAACCAGGAAAAACATGGAACTTGAGTGAAATTGCACACCCTGATTATAAACAAAAAGCTCCAAAAAAACATACCCTGTTCAGCGGATCATCCCCGTACAGTCCATATATAGGAGTACACCTGCCCCCTCCCCCCCCCGGATCCACAATGAATACAATTCTACTTACATACCAATCTGCTCTCTTCAGGCAGTCAAACTCAACACCTATATTAATCAAGAACTTTACACAGTCCAGGTGTGCTCCATAGGCAGCTTCATGTATCGCTCTTTTACCATCACAGTTCCACAATTCAAAGTCCATTCCATTCCTATGTAATATTTCTAATACTTGGAGTCGGCCATGTCTCGCACCAACAATAGCCGCATTATCTCCCGATCTTTCGTGTTTTACGTTAATAATAAATCTTGGATCATCACTGTTATTAATCAACTCCACAAACTCGTCTATATTTCCATCCTGTATTAGCTTTAGAGGCTTTGGATAGTCCATTATTTTGTACGGGGGGTACTCGACTAGAACATCTTCAATGTTGTCGAATACGTCTTTAAAAGTTAAATCCAAACCTCTACATAAGAAACGCATAAACTTAGCATTTCTAAATAATTCCAGTTTTCTGATTTTGATTAACGATACAAGAGAAGGGTGCGCGCTAGCTTAGCTTAGAGAGGTAAAAAGATCACCGTGCCAGACAGCCGCCATGTTGCCTATTCAAATCCCGCGGGTTTCCCGTTCTGCGTGTGTTGATTCGTCGGTAGTACCCAGTCTTTCCCGTCACCTCTGTGTCAGTTTTCAACGTAACGCGCGTTGTCCTAAAATCTAACAGCTTTGCAGAAATAGTTTTCATATACTTCTTCATCAGTAATATCGAAGGCTAACGAAAGAAAACAGTTAGTAATTGAGGTAGACTAGCGATATTTCAGTTGCTCTAGTTGATTTTCGAATCGTTAACTTGTTATTTTATTGGACTTGCATCATGTCGTGCTTGTGAAGCGCGTTTTTACGTTCACTCGTCTCTTCATACTTTGGTATCATTAAGTCTTCTTCTCTTCAAAATGAGCTTCCACGGTGAGTTTAATATTATCACTTCTGTTTCTCCTCTAAATCATAGCAGAATAATAAAATAAGTTGAAAAATTGGTAGTTTTGGAGAGTGAAGGACACTTCAAACGTACAGTCAACGTACAGTAGCAACCAATCTAACACCACCCCCACCCCCTAGACCACAGTCAAAGTCACAACCATCAAAAATACTTGAACCAAGTTTGGATAATAATTTTTTTATTCATAAGCTGGAGGTGATTTTGAGGAGCTTATTTATGGCTTTTTCATCGTGTAAAAAGCATGAGTGAATTCCGTAGATGCCCAAACCCCCCCCCCCCCCCCCCTCTCTCTCTCTCTCTCTCTGGGCATACCCCTGGCTTTTGACTATAGTCCAGCTCCTCATAGTGGGGAATTTGACGCTGAATATTTGCCATTTGCCCAAAAGGCGGGCATTTCACTACCCTTATCTCATTTTCATAATTTATTCTTATATATACACATTAGAACTGACTATTTCTTAATACTATCTATATAAACACTCTGCAACTCCTATGTGTATGGGACAGATTTTTGATGTGGGGTGGGGGGGAGGGGGGCTAGGAAAAAAAATTTAGCACAGCTTTAAAGAGTGAAAAAATTGAATTGTGCTTAAGAAAAGTGCCAGAACAAATCCGATTTATGAAAAACACTATTCACCCTTCCTACAATTGGGCCCAGAATTAAAAAACTCAATTTTAACTACTATCTAATATCAATTAATATCAATTTTAGTGACCACTAAGCTTGTTTTGAAATAAAACAAGTTTTGAAATACTTTCCATCAATAATACACGTAAATATAAATGCTTTTTATTATTTTCTTTTCTTTTTATAATATATCTTCATTTGTCTCCCATATTTCCAATTTCTGCTACTTTCAAAATGACAAGTGCATGACCAGCCATTACCTGCACCAATAGTCCTGTAATGCTAAAAGAACCATTATTGCCTATTGCTTTTAGGAGGTGAGATTCGTGGTCAACTTCCAGTGGAAATACTTGAAAACATTTTTTGTCAAGTGCCTTTTCAAGATTTGATGAGAAATTGTACAGCTGTTTGCAAAAGCTGGAATGAAGTTATTAACAAAGCAGAGGTACATGTATATACAGTAATACGATTAATATTATATACAATTTCATTTTGTTTGGCCTTGTGATACTTCTGTATATGAGAATAGGGAGGCCTAGGAATTATTTTTGAGAAGGGATCCAAACATACATATGTACATGTACATTATACTATGAAAAGTGGTGGACCTTTTCACAAACACTCACTGTAAACTTTCATTTTGCTTTTGAATTTTTTAAAATCATTTTTATAAGATTCACTTAAAACCTGTGGCAAACTCAATTCTAGGAGAAAATAATCAAATTATTGTACCACCCTCTCCACCCCTTCCCCCTCCCCCCCCACCCCCTACCTGAATCTGCCTCTGCAATTAAGGCCTACAATCAAAACTGGCAAAACTCTTTAGAGGGTCTCAGACGTAAAAGGATAGGAAGGGTGAAAAATTAGAAAATCAGCTAGCAACTGCTGGTCAGGGGGGTACAGTACACACAGTCTTAAATTGCTAGTCAGCCACTACGATGAAATTTTAATCTTTACTAATTAAGCATATATTAAAGTACTTTGCAAAAGAAAAACTGGCCTTTTTTTCATTTCTTTTTAGCATTTTTGGTTTGAGAGATATTCAAGGGGCCATTTATATGATACCAGAATGAGTTTTATTCTGGAACGAGTTCATTCCAGTTGTCACTATTTCGTTGTATTTGTTTACATGATACCAGAGCAAAATTTCTTTCCAGAACGAGTCATTCCAGAATGAGTCATCCTGGTTTTCATTCCTGAACGAAATTCTAGTTCCGTCATGTAAACAGCCCCTAAGTTTTAAGTTTAAGCTAATCAGGAGGTTGATGTCATCATATTTTCAACTCACAGTTTTCTTCAATGTAGATTTCAGCATATAACATCCAAACTTTGCAGTACATTTGAATTCATAATCTAAAAGACGACAGCAAACAAACTGTAGTTGCTATGGCAACTCACTGGTGTCCAGGCCCCTAACAATGAATTAACCTATTCAGCAATTGCTTCATTTTTCAACTTGAGCAGAAATTGTTTCACTTAGGCAATACAAAAAAATAAGTGTGTTTCCTGTTGCATGAGAAAAATAATTGGGGCCGGTAGGTCGGATTTTTTCTTTTCTTTTTTTTCTTTTTTTCCTTTTTCCTTTTTTTCTTTTTTCTTTTTACTGATACAACAGTGGAAATAGGCTCACTTGGAACCCTGTGGTGCATTGGGGGGGGGGGGGGATATATTAAGGTCAGAAAAAATATTTGGGTCATTTGCGCAACAGGAAACACACTTATTATTTTGTCCATTAAATCCATAACAGATATTTAAACCTAGCCTCACTTGATACTATCTCTTGCTGAGGCAGAAATTTGTGTGATTCTACATTTAGTTGCACTTTAAGTTTTGCCAATCTAAAATGACATGAAATACTTGAATTCAAGGACAACTGCATGTTTGTGGTTTTATTTTATGGCTGCATGCAGTGTCCTGTTTGCTGTCATGCTCCTCATTGACTGAGGAGCATAGTTTTGAATGGGGGTCCTGTTGGCTGTCATAAGCACACATCCCCAATGCAGGAACTGGGGAACATAGTTTTGTATGCTCCCTTCTACCCCACCCCCCCCCCCCCCCCACACACACACACACACCGACACACCGACACACTCACACACCTTCGAAAATGTTGAAATTCAGGTGCTCAGAAATATTATTTTCAGTTCAGCAGTGGGGTAGACTTACATGACTTACATATTACTCATTAAAGTCCTGCCCAAACTTTAGGTTACTCATGACAAAACAAACATTTTTGGCCTTACAATTATTATATGGATTATACTGAAACCAGATTTCCTTTTTTTGCAGTTCTTATATTGGAAAAAAATGTATCATAGATTGATCATGGGCTGTCAAAGAACACGTAAAACAGTCCAAGAAATTATAGATAAAGAATGTCTTTTGGACCCTAAACACTTTACTCCAAGGCTCTGTGACTTTGTTCAAAGTTTTAGAAGCAATAATCCTTTGCTCTTAAGTGCTTTGAACAGCCACAGTAAACATCACTTGATTTCATCTTTTTACATGTATAACTCAACGTCACAGTCAGTTAGAGAGGTAAGGTATAACGTTACAATATATATATTTAGAGAGAGAACAAGAGAGAGAAAGAGAGAGAGAAATAGATTTTTCCAGGGATGGTGAACCAGTACGCTTTTATGAAATAATCTGAATTATTTCCATTAGATTGAATGACTTTGTTGAGTTTGCATCTATTTTTGTTTTTAATTCATTTCAAGTCAAGCCTTTTCAACAATTTGTTTCATAATTTCTCAAGAAAAAAATGTAAACTAGATAATACATATTTTATTATAATGTGTACACAGTTAACATAGCAGTGCAAGGACCTGGGGTGACCCTCTTGAAAAGTGGGTAGGGGGCTTGAAGGATTTTTTAGGGTCAAAAATGAGACCTCACATACCTGTTAGGGTCTCCGACTGACTCCGTATCTTTTAGGTTCAGATTTGTTCGTTTTTCATCTCGGTTAATTTATGCATACCTTTTAGAGTCACTTTCAATACTGTCCATCAAACCCCCTACCCACTTTTCAAGAGAGTACTCCACAGGTGCAAGGGTTCGTATCTCATTGATGCATTCGGGTTTGATTCCTGGACTCAGAGTCATACAGGACAAGAGTAGAGTTGTTTGTTTGTTTGTTGTTTTCTGTTGTTTTTTTTTCACTAAGGAGCCTGGGTCCAAGGGTGTTTCCAAGGCAACACTGTCAAACACACCAAACAGACTGTGTTTGTGCTTGTCCCTGCACTATAAGCAGATTTACTGGCAAACATGGAACAAATAGTGTTTCATTTTTTTTTTTTTTTCCCTTCTCTCTAATAACTTTCCACAGGCCATTGCATTCTACTGCTGCAATACTCAAACTTTCACAAATTACACATTCACAGTGTTCTACTAAATAAATTAGATTAACTGGATTGTGCTTATTTTTTAATGTTTAGAATCCTTGGTCAGTCATTATGCTGCTTACTATTGTGTCTTCAACTGTGCAAGATATTACTGAGATCATCTGGACAATGATGTCTAAGAGGTCCAACTGCCTGGTTATTGAAATCATCGAGCTGTTGTATCTACTTGCGACAATGTTCTGGGTATTGAAGTCTGAGGCAAGAATTAACTCTGGGTAAGATAGAATCTTGAGAGATCTTGTACCCAAAGCCCACGTTCTTCTTGGTCAGCACCAAGAAACGAGAGGCTCTGGTGGTAACCTATTTTGAGTTAGCTTCGGGTCTGTGAATGTCTGACCAGAAGTTTCAACTGTGCATGCCTAAAGCACAGGCTAACCATTCATTACTTTGAAACTGCTTTTAACACAGTAATAAGTTGTTTCTATTTTTATTCCCCCTTGACCAATCAGAATGCTCAAATCTAAATTGATTGAGCACCAGCAGCATCAGATGTCAATAGCACTCCTATGGCACTCAGGCTGACTCTACCCCTCCCATCCCTTCAGCCCAAAGTCCATTTGTCAGGGAAGATAGAGAAGAAGGAATAAGGAAAGAAAAAAATTTTTTTTTGCAACTGTCATTCATTTTGGGTGCTTTGGGGGTAAATCATCAACTATTAAAGATATTACTGAATAAGTACATCTCTTTGAGTTCACTCAAAAGTTCTGAGCTCATACTTTGAAGGTGTAGCCCCCTACGCAGACATTCTTAGTATCTAGTCATGGTCACACATTTCCCTCCCCACAGATGTGGGATGTGTTCTTATTTATGCAGGACATTTCTTTCCAAAAATTGACCAATCAGCATGAATGTTTTAAAATTAAGAAGGTTCATGCTGATTAGTGAATTGAGTCTACAGTATAACTTAGCAACAACAAAATTTGCATTCATTGTAGAAGTGTTTCTCAGCAATTTTTTTAAAGTTAATGACCTTTTATCTATCAGAAAAGAGATTTTTGTAAATCTTCCAACTGATTATGGTAAATAATTTATTTATCAACCCCTAGCACTATGTTTTGGTGTTATTTTTTTCCCTCTGTTTTTTCAATTTTTCTTTCTGTAGCATTTATTCATTTATTAAATAACAAATACTCCTTGCATTGACTTCCTAGAGGAATTCTTCTATGGGACAAAAAAATAGGCTGTCTTTTCTTGTTACTATAATTGTTTTTTTTTTTTACAGTAGCAGCATCATCACCATCTCTATTATTATTATGATCAACAGGCTTCATTACAGGATAGTATATGCTTGCCATTTATTTGAGAGCTCATCCACGATAAGTCAAGTATCAGGAGGGTAAGTGTTTCACTGCATTTCTCTTTACCTTGTCTTTACCTTTTATATTAATTAATTAATTCATTTGTTTATTCATTTTATTTATTTGATATTTATTTATATATTTAATTATGTATTTATTTATTTACCTGTTATTTTATTTAATTTTTTATGTTTTTTTTTTTTTTTAATGTATTTATTCAATTATTTATTTATTTGTTTGTTTGTTTATTTGAAGATTTGCCAAAGGTAGGTAATTTGCAAAAGGACACTAATTCCACTACTTTGTAAATCAACCAACCAACCCTGGGCCCAGTTGTTCAAAGCCTGATATGTGCTAATCCTTAGTTATCGTAGATTGATAAGTTTTACACCGTAGTGAAAATAGAAAACTGACGTCATTGACTCATTGACTCCGACGAAGGACTAACGTCCGAAACGTCAGTTTTCTATTTTCACTACGGTGTAAAACTTATCAATCTACGATAACTGTTTCATTAGAAACACCGACGCAGTCCACGCTAGTTTCACTAGCCATCATCTACAATGTGCTAATCCTTGGTTATCTCTTAATAAGATCTATAGAGTTAATCCTGGAAAACCGCTAATCCAGCTTTGAACAACCCGGCCCAGTCCCGGCCCATAAGATGAATGACCCATCCCACAGATACAAGGCCCCATGCTACAAAAAGCTGATTACATATTATATATAAATGTAGAATTTTGTCTATAAGAAATTAAGATATTCTTGGAGTTTTTATTAATTAATTAAGTAGAATTTGAATACATACAGTAGAGCAGCAACATATATATGGCCTATCTATTGCTAAATACTTTTATTTACCTGGAAAAGTACATTGTATTTCATCTGCAAGCTGCAACCGGACAAAACTGAGTGCACGACTTTAAGTGCAGCTGCCTAAGACCAATAAAAGTCTGCAGAACTCCCCCCCCCCCCCCCCCCCCAGCACACAAAGAATATCTTATTACATAAAAAAAAGAAGTATTTAAACTTTCAGTACAAACTACATGGAGGTTTTTCCAATTCCTTTTCACTACTTTTACAGTGTAAAGAGTAAACCCTTATGTATCCAAGCAAGAACGGTGGTGATTTTGCAATGATAGAGATATTTCTAACACCTTGGACAATTATTTACACAACTCTACACTGCTAGTTGTGTATTACAGATGGATAATTTTAAGAGTGAAAGCGGCCTATAGCAGCATGATAAATTATTTATATACACAAAAAAACTGCATGAGTGCCTGGGAAAAAAAACATTTATAACACAAACTGAAACCTTTGCCATGAGCCGCACAAAGGAAAAGGACAAATTTTCCTCACTATGACATCAGCGAAAAAATCCGTTCAAAACTGGTTTACAAGCACATCATCTGCTATACATGTACATTTGCTTACGTTTATCTTATTTATCATTATACAGCACTTCCTATGGACTAACTCACGAGCAGTTAGCCATCATCAAACACAATATAAATCCCAAGGAAGTGATCAAGATAGTTGCTTTTGCTGGTGAGATGTTTATTAGTTAACAGTGTTATGAGATTGCCATTTGATAAATCCGACAGAGAATAGACAGAAAGTCCCCTGCTGACAGAATCTCGTTTTCTTTTTTTTCTTGCTGGATCGACATTCTTGAGGAAAAGAACACTCTGCCACCACTAGAGAAAAATGTTTGTGCATGCTTTCATTTCAGCACGTTTTCTAAGAATTTTGAAGAGTTGGAGTGAGAAAAATGATGTTTGTTATCTCCAAGTATACAAAAAAGTTCGAGAGTATACTTTTGTCGGACCAAGATACTGTATTAACAAATACAATATGAAAGACTTAGCCTTACGTCTCAAGCATGGACACTAAGTTTTGGCATTTTGTGAAGTACCATTTTATCAGGCATGTTTGAAAGTCAAATTTACATATGTTTTGACTAATTTGCATACGGATTCAGACCATGCGCAGACTTTTTCATTCGTGTCCACTCTGCTCCTAACTGTCACCTTTTCTGTTGCGCATGTGTGAGCGTTACTTTGGCAACTGATGAAATTGGAAATAGTGGGCTCATTAATATTCAGCGGTTAACGTAAAAGGTGATGTGTAAATGCGATGTACAAAAACCTATTATTATTATTATTATTACTGTTGTTGTTATACTTGCTGTTTAAGTTTTCAGTAAATCAGGATTCACTTATTGGTTTTCTATTTTAGGAACCGGTAAAACAACAACTTTAGTGGAATTTACTAGAGCAAATCCAAATATGAAATTCTTAAATGTGTCATTCAACAAGTAAGAAATATTGATGTTTCAAAGAAGAGGAATAGGGGCGTACATATAAGACATGATTAGATAGGGTTGTAGGTGTGACACATGATCCATGGGTCAAGGGGGATCAGAGAGGGGTGTAGATGTAAGACATGATCCATGGGTCAAAGGGGAACAGAGAGGGGCGTAGATGTAAGACATGATCCATGGGTCAAAGGGGATCAGAGAGGGATGTAGCTGTAAGACATGATCCATGGGTCAAGGGGGGTCAGAGAGTGGTGTATATGTAAGACATGATCCATGGGTCAAAGGGGATCAGAGAGGGGTGTAGGTGTAAGACATGATCCATGTGTCTAAGGGGATCAGAGAGGGGTGTAGATTTAAGACAAGATCCATGGGTCAAGGGGGGATATAGGCGTAAGACATGATCCATGGGTCAAGGGGATCAGAGAGGGGTGTATATGTAAGACATGATCCATGGGTCAAGGGGATCAGAGAGGGGTGTAGATGTAAGACATGATCCATGGGTCAAAGGGGAACAGAGAGGGGTGTAGATGTAAGACATGATCCATGGGTCAAAGGGAAACAGAGAGGGGTGTAGATGTAATACATGATCCATGGGTTAAGAAAGGATCGTAAAGAAATTAACCTCTGGGTCAGGGTCCGTGGTTTCTTTCAGTACCCTGTAGTATTTCGTTGTTGTAATGATGAAAAGGTAAATTATCATTTCGTTGTTGGTTTAATTTCGTTTACTCTTGTCAGATCTATTCAGCAACAAGCCGAAAGGATATTTCCACGAAATGTAAAATCAAGGACAAGTCATTCTCTGGCGTATAGAGCTTATGGATGTCGGTAAATACCCACCACTGATAGGAATGACACTTTAAGGGATAGAACAACACTGAGCATGGGTCCATCGAGTTCAGTTTAGCTACACTTTCAATCTACTAAGTGAAATGATTGAGATGCGCAGCCAATAATGATATACTGTAATAATTTAATATTTTATTGTGCGCGCATTCCATACAATGGTTATGCGCGCATTATAATAATAATATAATATAATATATATAACTATTTACAAATAAGATGAACAAAGCTATCAAAATGCTAGATAAGATACTTTTATTTAAACAGGGTTATCCTATCAGTAAAATACAATAAATTTACTGTTATCAACAGGAGCCCTAAAATGCTAATGAAAAAAGGTAGGTTTTAAACAAACTTACATTTTTAATGGCGCGAAGGTCTGCGGGAAGTGCATTCCAGACAACGGGTACCTACAGCAAATGACCTGTCCCCCAATGTTTTCCTGGTACTGCAATATAATGGGGCAAGCAATAAACCTTTACTAGATCTTAAGTTGAAACTCCCCTTATCCTTTATGTTGATAAGCTCAGATATGTAATAAGCCAAGTTGGGATTTTACATTCTAGGTTGATGCCCCTTCTCAATTTCGCAATATTGTGGTAAGGGGTATAGCACAAACTATTTTTCATTGTCTGGAAGCATAACGCAATTCATGATTACTGGTCTTAGTGTACGCGCCTGCTCGCTAATTTACAACCAACCAGAGCTCGAATTGTAATATTTAAATTTATGTGTTTTCCCCTTTATATTTCAAGATAATCCTTATACTAAGCAGTTGGACAGGGACTACGTAGTGGGATTAGGGTAGGGTGGGTTTAGTCTACCCACATTTTGATAGCAATGATGAACTAATATAAAATTGTCTTGGTTTCAACCATATTGGCAGAAAAAAAGTTGTAATTCTAGTCTTTCTAGCACTTTCGTATTAAGTAGAGACACTTTCTCTAACACCTACTACTTATGCTTAAATAGTTCAAATGTTCTATGCACACAATGTTAAACTCACAGTTGATTTTTACGAAGGAAGCTTACCATTTAAACTATTCCATCCGGTTGGAAATTCGTTTTCTGATGGTAAAAAAAGAGCGGGAAACTTTAACTTTTGAAAAATGGTACGCGCGTATGTCTGAAGAACCGAAAAAAGCGGGAAAAGTGGCCGGACTACCTCAAACGGAAGGCTAAATTTTCCATAACTTTCTTAACGGAATGACACATACCAGTTTTTTTTTTCCAACCGGAATTTCCGGTTTTTCCAGGTAAATGGTAAGCACCCCTAAACCTTTGGAACCACAGTGATGAAACACGACGCGTTAGAAGCGTACGCCTCCCATACTAACTATAAGAACGACTACCTTAACTAGATATCTGTTTTCTTTTCAGATACAAAAGGAAACTTGGTACTACATTAAGGAGTACAGATGCCCAACGAGTACTGGCAGACAATACTACCTTCATTCACGCCGAAAGAGTCGTTCAGACGGTCAACAACTTCTTGGCATCTTCTCGTCAATATATAACGAAAGAAGATATCACCAGGAGTAGGTTCACCAGTGACGATAAAGATTTAGAAAAATGCTTCAACAGTGACGCCTATAAATCTGTAAGCTTTATGTCATTGTCTATAATTTTACTCATTCATTCATTGCATTGCCGGTCGTCGGCTTTATTACTTACCATTATCCAAGACTGTCAATCAAAGAACTGCAGCTATAAAAAAACAATATCATGTGGAAGATTTGGCCAACGTTTTTGTTATGACTCTTGGGAATGCTTGCAACTCTTAGATATTATAGGTGTGATTCTGTCTTAACGTTTCAACGCAATTGTTTGCAAATATCCAAATTATTTTCCCGTCGTTTTGATTGGCCGACGGAGATAACTGCAGAAGACGGTGCAAACAAACCTGGTGTATAGCCGTTTTGCAATAGTGTTTATTGTATTGTAAAGGGCATCAAGACGTTTATTTTTTAGGCGTTTTGTTAGAAATTATAATATGACTATCAGTATCACCATCATCATGACCATCATCATCATTATTATTAGAGTGCAAATAATATAACCGTGAACCTTTAGTAATACTAAATAGCACAATTTCATACAAATTCCATTGTTTCCTATTGTTTGATTAGCACTATTTTGTATTATTTAGTATTTAGTGTTTCACGGATTAATAGGCGACTTGCACTAAGAGGTCACGTGATCAAATCGGCCATTGTGGCTAGCATTCTACAGGATTTTAGCTATGCGAGAATGCGAAAAAAGATGGCGGATTCGGGTAGTTTTGACGATAAAAGGTAAGTTAGCGCACTAAATAACGATAAAAATCCCCTTTTCTGGGAAGAAATATACTCTTAGTATATATCTAAAGTAGGTTTTTGCTATTAACTCGCCAAGAAGATAAAAATATGGGTTTTTTTTTTGCGCTTCGATGTGAAGACCTACAAAGTGTTTAGTCTTGTTTTGCCGACTTCATGTCCTTAAAACAACGACTTCGTTTCCAAAACATTTCAAATATTTCTCAACTTCATTCTTGAAAAATGCATTTTCTTGCAAGAAATATTCTTTTAATGGATATCTTATGTAGATTTTTGCTATTCACAGGCCCGTAGCGGGGTGAGGGGCCAGGGGGGCCTGGCCTCCCCCCCCCCCCCAAATTACTTCACAACTTGTTTTAAGTATTCACAACTTGTTTTAAGTAAACGTCCAGCTAAATTTCAAACACTATTGTCTTAAAATTGATAGAGGCGACTCATTCTTCCGAAAAAAATCTCCCATAGTTGGCATTTGTAAATGATGAAAACTCAAAACAAGACATGTGGAAAAGCACATACTTGAAAGAAACCCCTCAAATGCTTCATATAATTTGCATTTAGGCCCTGGCTAAACGAGGAAACATATTTCCCGAGCGCATGTTCCCCGATGATTCCAAGTTTTGCCGTATGCGAAACATTGTTGCGTGCAGCAAATTTTGCTTCCAAGAGGGATAAATGTTTCTGCTGTGCTGGTAATTTTTAATTAAAGTCAACTGTGTGCTTCACATACATATGTTGAATTTCTATTTTTTGCTTGTACATACACATATTATTGAATAGATATTCACATGTTCGAGGTTGAAGGTCTTTTGCCCATGTAATGAAGAATTTTAATTATTAATTATGCTGTTTTGTAAATTGATAAAAGTTGATACGGTCATATGGGGCGTGGCAAAACGAGCCTCCCTAATAATTTTACCCATGCTACGGGCCTGATTCATTTGCCAGGAAGAGGAAAAACGTGGTATGACCTCTTTTGAGGTCATGTAGCCGGCGAAACAAGACTTTTCGTAGGTCTACACATCGAAGCGCAAAAAATTCCACATTCTTTCTCTTCTTGGCGAGTTAATAGCAAAAACCTACTTTAGATATCTACTAAGAATATATTTTTATCGTTATTTAGTGCGCTAACTTACCTTTTATCGTCAAAAAACCACCCAAATCCGACATCATTTTTCACATTCTCGCATAGCTAAAATCCTGTAAAATGCCAGCCACAATGGCTAAATTGATTGATCACGTGACCTCTTAGTGCAAGTCGCCTATTGTTTGCACTCTATTGTTATTACTATTATTACTATTATTATTATTATTATTATTATCATTATTATTATTATTATTATTATTATTATTTTCGCCCACAGAAACTGTTAAAAGATGCCACAACAATTTGGAATAAAATGAAAGACGTGAATGGCAAAGACATATACATGACACATGATGGTGAGAACTACTCAATAGACATACTCCAAGAACACTTTAGAAATATAAATAATGAATAATGTCCTCCGCAGCCTTCATTAGTTTCGGTCCCAGATCCTCGCTTTAATGGAGAGGACCCGTGAGGATCTGGGACTGAAACTATTGAGGGCTGTGAAGGAGACTGTATGATGAATGTTTCCAAACATCATCTTTATATTTACGGTGCTACTATTTAAACGATTTTGAGCGTGTCTCTGTCCTCTGATACAAGCCAGCCAATCAGCGCGCGCATTATATCGCACATATTTTACAAGCCCGCTCGTAATATATTGATTGATAAGTAAGCAGTTAATATCAGAAATGAAGTTCAGTTGTAATTGTGTGATCTAATCGCCAATGTATGGGGTTTTTTTGTCACGTGGTCTAGGATATCTGAAGCTTTTTCAGTTGAGTGCACCTACTCTAGGTGATTATGATTGCATTTTAGTAGATGAGGCCCAGGATCTTACTCCAGGTAAAGTAAACATCCTCGTATCTTTCTATTCGTCCGTCTGTCTGTCCCTACATCCATCAGGAAATTCATTCATCCATTCACTTATTCATCCATAATCCATTCATCCTTCCATCTATACATTCATTCAACCATCCATCCATTCATCCATCCATCCATTCATCCATCCATCCATCCATCCATCCATCCATTCATCCATCCATCCATCCATCCATTCATTCATCCATCTATCCATCTATCCATTCATTCATTCATTCATCCATTAATCCATTCATCCATCCATTCATCCATCCATTCATCCATCTATCCATTCATTCATCCATCCATTCATTCATCAACCCAACCTTACTTTCCATCCATTCCATCCTTTCTTTCTTTCCTTCTTTCCTTCTTTCGTTTTTTCGTTCCTTCTTTCTTTATTACTTCCTTTGAGTTATATTAAGTTATGTTATAAGTTATAATGTGGCTGAAAAGCCCTGACAAGGGAGTCTCAATAAAGTATGTATGTATGTATAATATAAATTACTGCTGATCATCATAATAAACTTTTATGATTGCTTAACTTTCAGCCGTGGCCAATATTCTACTATCCCAAAGGTGCTCCAAGATATTAGTAGGCGATCCTCATCAGCAGATCTACTCCTTTCGCGGAGCTGAAAACGCCATGGAGTCTGTCAAGAGTAGCCATACCTTTTACTTGACTCAGGTATATAATCCACATCTGTATGTTTATTATATAAACATATAGTATCTGAACACACGTAAGAAACACGGTAATGATACGTGTGTTATTATCAGCCCATCAGTTCATTAATACTTTCCTTAGGTATCGGGCAATAAATTGCCTATTTGTTTATATAATATACAAAACGATAAATGGACAAACCGTATTTAAAATAGTTAAGAAAAGGTAAGCGCGACGCTTCGTTGTCGACACTGCACTACTTTTGCACTTTCTTGCGCCAACAAAGGTTTCTTAATGTTTTTTTTTGGAGGGGGGGGGGGGGGCAGTGTACTAATCTGTAGTGTTTGGCAATGTTTAACGATATAGTGTTTTGCATATTAAAGTTTAAAATGGCCTTTTTTTTCTCCAATCTGAGAAACTTAAGTGTTATTTGTTAGTCTTTCAGGTTTGGTCCTGAGATAGCCTATGTTGCCAACTCCCTGCTTGAAGTACAAAAGGATTATCATGGCAAGACACTAATTGGTAATGGTAAACCAGGTAAGATTACTATTCCATGACTTCATGTACACACACCAAAATTACTCGACTCTAATTACAAGAAATTTCAAAACATTACTCTATTAATTCTATTAATTTCCAAATGTTACTCGAGATTGAGCGATTTTCTATACTAATTGAAATACAATTTTCTTTGTTGGTGAATTTATTCTCTGTAAAACACATTTTCCTGCTTTAAAAAATCTCAAAACTAAACTCGAAGACATATAATCCCAATTTTTCCATTTAGAGATTCAGTAAATTTCAGAAAAAAGTTTGAGATTATAGGAGCGGCCATCTTGAATCAAACTTAAGGAGGCTCATGGGTATTGTTAGCGTGCATCCTTCTTACGCAAGTGAGCCGCGCTCATCGTGATGACGTCATAATGTTTTGATAAGCACCCCCTTTTTCGTTTTTTGAAGAAGTGCTCGATAATACCGAACTTTAGAGGAAAAATAAAAAATCTGACGATGGGATCAAATCGAAATTACATATTTTGCGTATAATCGGAATAGAATTTCACGTAACGTATGGGCTTCAAGTCCACACTTATGGCACAACATAACATTTTATATTCCTAAGATTTTTAACACAAATTTGAAATGCTACCTAGGTATTTGGTTATTTTCTAGTTTTCTATGAAAAATGGGGACCACCAATTAATTTATTTTGCAATAAAATATGACTAATTTTTGACAAGCTTTCCATGTTTACGTTTTTCGCGCGTTTTTACTATGAAAAGGGTGAACTTCCACGTATTCTGACGAAATAAACGAAGTCGGGGACCCCCATTTGTATATGCTTATTTGACTTCTAGTATGATGTACTTTCATCGTGCAAAATGTTAAAGCCCTTGAACGTCCTTGACATTCCAAATATGGTCCTGTTTTGAATGTTTGACTATTCTGTAGCATAGTTATCGTGTTAAACGATTCAAACGATTCAATTCCTGTATGAGTTTGTGATTTCGATAGCACGAGTGATATTAAAGTTTAACCTTGACTTTAAGATAAAATAGGCTTATCTGCATGGAAATATTGAAACAAAAGTTCCAGTTGTGATTCACCGATCCGAGGCGATTGAAACTGTATTTTTCTAGAAAGTAAAAATATACGATTGTTCGCCCTAAACACCTGGATTTTAGATTAGAGATTACTTATTGAACCAACTTTGACCACATAAAAAAAAGTTATTGCTGTTGTTCTTGGCCTTAAATTTAAAGCAAGAGCCGACTTTTTCTGTACCTTTAGGTGTTTTGTTTTAGAAACCCGCGGGAATCCCTTGATGTAGATGCGCAGTTAGTGTGCACGCTGATAATTGTAGGCACCAACAATAAAATGTATTGCTTTTTCTTATTTACTGTTTTACTTTACGTATTCTTGCATCTTCTTTTTCGATCTCCAGGTGGAATAATGGGAGATACTGTCGGTCAATTAGCTATTATCTGCAGAACGAATTTTGGAGTATTTTCTGAGGCATCGAGGTTATGTCACCATGGAAACAACCTCAAAGGTTGCCTTTGCTGGGGTAGGTCGTCTTTGTCGTTGTTGTTTGTCATCTTTTATTGTGACATCTTAGGAAAAACAAGTGGTTTAGCAATAATTATTGGTATATCTGGGTGCGCTTGCCGATTTGGCAAAATAATTTACGTGCACCTAACCCTAAGACAGTACTTCATTGATTCTAGTAAAATATTACTTCATTCGAGTATTGCGACTTTTTTTAAATCTATAGACGGTTTATAATTTTGAATGAGACGTCATACCCGTAATTCGGTGTTTTTAATTTTACCAAAATTTACAATAACCTATTAGCGAATTTACAATAACCATTGTACAAACCACAAGTATGAAGATGCTTATTTAATACTTTTTGTTTGAATAAGTGCAGACCGATAGTTCTGATGGTTCCTCAGATTTCCATGTTCCATTTTCTCAGTACTCGAATTCTCAGAGTGCTTTGTGAGCTGTAATGGACCATTGCCTATTGGTTGATATTCTCCAGCTTTGCACTACTTCACCTCCAACTCTAATCCTTCTTTTATGTTAGGGCCTAGAAAGGTACAACTTGGACCGAGTTCTGGATATTTATTATCTCCGCACTGGTTGTGGGCCCAGTAAGAGTTTTAGTTTAACTTTTGTGAAAAAATCGACGACTTACAGCTCACGTGACCCCTACCCCACTTAAGACAAGCTGTCCTGAAATGAAAAGAGTACCTTTATATTGGTAAGAGGGCCAAGTAATAGATAATAGCGTTCAAATTAGGAGAAACCAAATAAAATAAAATATCGAATATTTTAACAGTGTTAGTATTGAAAAAGTGTTGGATGGTAAGCTCTCGCCAGCCTGACCAATTTCCCATACAAATCCTTATACACGATTCAATTTTATGTTTAATTAAAACATAAAATTTCTAGGTGTTTCGCTGTTTCGAACTTAAATTCCGCCTACCTACTAATGTCGAGGAGTTATTTTCGTTCCTAATGTTTATCTGAACACAGCTGCTTATTTTAGAAGGGGTTGGGTCACGTGACCTGTTAGTGCAAGTCGTCCATTAGATAGAGAAACGCCGCTGCTGGTTTGTCCACTCGCTCGCGGACTCGTTCGCTTGCGATTTTATTTAAAAAACAAACGCGTGAATAAATACGATTTCAAAAGACGCGAGCGCAATTTTTCGTGCCATAGTCAACGTAGTTAGTGTCTTGGAAAGGCCGTAAGAATGCTGCAAATTAAATAGCGTTATGTTGAGCACGGCAGCCACTTAAAAAACGGCGTGCGCACGAAAAAAAAACCGCTATCGTTGTCGTCTTTTAACGTTCGCGTCTTGATGCTAAATCGCTCTATTATCATAACTTAGTGCGATTTTGAGCCGACAATACGGGTTTATATTGGCGGCTCTCTCTCTCTCGATCAAACATATAGGAGGGTAGCGATACTCTATTGTATCGTTTTCCCATTTTAGACCACGTGACGTTCTCTTGAGAGTAAGATTCTTCAATTGAGTTGTATCCATATCCATGTGTCTTAATACTCGGATACTATTGGGATTGACATTATGCCCAAGCTAACAAGGGTCTATTGTAAGAGAGCCTACTTCTATTTACAGGCTTGATTAAAGACCCGTTCATTAAAAGATTTAGAACATATAAGGAGCTGTTGAGATTTGCGAGTGATGCAAATGATAAAGAACTCGGTGGTAAAATTAAGGTAATATCAATTTTAAATGTTATCAAATTAAGTTTTTAACAGCCTGGGCTAGGTTGTATAAAGGGTGAAAAGCGCTATCTTATGGATAAATCTTATCCAGTGGATAATTATTTGATAACAGCATCGCTTTATCCACTGGATAAGAATGTATCCATCAGATAGCGCTATTTACCCTTCTTAGGGTTAGGACTACAAAACTTGCTTTACCGGTTTCGTGTTTGCCGTCAGAGTGTCGCTGGTGACTGAAGGAGTGGCTTTTATACCCTTTCCAATGAGAGAGAGAAAGATAGATATATCTCTTTAACCATTACCCAGGAGACAATGACTTACATGCATTATTTCGTAAACTATACCTATTTTACTTCTTCATTTAGATTGTAGATCATTTTGGAAGCAGTGTTCCTATATACATTGAATCGATCAAAAACAATGTGATTGAAGATGAGAGCCAGGCAGGTACGTGTTCATACGAAAATCCTCAAAGTTATGCTTGACTCGAACTTTCTAAAAACCGGCTTATTTTGATACACCGAATATTGCTTATGACTAGGACACATCGCGTTATATCGTATCAACTGGACCCTAGAGAAAAACGTTTGCGCATGCGTGCATTTCATAACGTTTTCTAAGAATTTTAAAGAGTTTGAGTGAGAAAGTAAATGTTTGTTTTCTCCAAGTATACAAAAACATTTCGCGAGTATACTTTTGCCAGACCACGGTACGGTATTAACAAACACAATATGAAAGAATTAGCCTTAAGTCTCAAGCATGGACACTAAGTTTTGACATTCTGTGAAGTCCAACTTATAAGGCATGTTTGGAAGTCAAATTTACATATGATTTGACTCAATCTCGTACCCAGAGCCTGCGTTTCCTCTGGCCTGCGGCGAAGAACGAGGGCTCTGGCATAATCCATTTTTTGGCGCATGCGCAATTTTTGGAAAGTGAGATATAAACGGTCAAAATAAGCAAAGTAAAAATTAAAAAAGTAAAAATCGTAGTCAAAAACAAAGTACAAATCACAGTACGAATCAAAAATCAGTGAAAAAAATCTTAGTTTTTGGCAAGTCTTTCACGCGTGCGCTGTTATACCGGAAGTCCAAGAAATCCTGGTCTCAAAAAATGGATTATGCCAGAGCCCTCGTTCTTCGCCGCACGCCAGAAGAAACGCAGGCTCTGGGTGCGAGATTGGATTTGACTAATTTGGATTCGGATTCAGAGCATGCGCGAACGTTTTTAACTCTTGTCAACAACCTGCTCTTATCTGAAACTATGGGAGGACTGAGTACAAGTTTCTGAGTACGATGTCATGTAAGGAGTCTAAAAGACAAAATAAATAGATTGCGATTACCTTATTTGTACTTGTTTTCGCCTACCTTGATTATTGGGAATCGAAATTTTGGCCTCGCGATAAACACCCCTTCGATATATGCACACGGCAATCAGTTCTTTATATGGCATATTGATGTTTTCATAGCCGCCATGTTGGATGAAAGTAACAAAAGATTCCTCATTAGTTTCTTTTGTTACACCATCCAACATGGCCGCCGTATATTTTGTTATTTAATTCTCTTGGGAATGATTGAAAACCAGTAACAGCCTTCACGGTATGTAACTATTATTTAGTCTACTAACTATTGTGATATTATTGTAAGTGTACTTGACAAAAGTGGTTGAATAAGAGTTGTTAGAACGCATCTGAATTTTCGTTTTCTTTCTTCGTTCTTTGCTTAGATTATATAGTATCTACTGCACACAAGGCAAAGGGGCTGCAGTTCAGTAGTGTGCGAGTACATGATGATTTTGCTCTAACTAATCCCAGCATGATTAGCACTACAGGTAATATAAATATTCAGACATAAGGCACCTTCAAACATTTCAAATATTAGTAATACCATCATCGACCTCTGGGCGTATCTAAGTCAGGGGTAGGCTAACCAACAGATTGCCCTGAAACAGTCTCTGGGCTGACCTAAGTCAGGGCACTGCTAACAAACAGATTACACCCTGAAGCAACCTCTGGGCTGATCTAAGTCAGGGCACGGCTAGCAAACAGATTGAACCCTGAAACAACCTCTGGGCTGATCTAAGTCAGGGCACGGCTAACCATCAGATTACACCCTGAAACAACCTCTGGGCTGATCTAAGTCAGGGCATGGGTAACAAACAGATTGAACCCTGAAATAACGCTAAGGCTGATCTAAGTCAGGGCACGGCTAACTGAAAGATGGATTAGAATTTAGCGTGTTTCGCTTTGCGATGAGAGGAAAAGTATAGAGCCTGTAGAAAAACCCTCGAAATCAGGGGACAGACTTCGACTGACACCAAGATCCCTGTGGTAAGAGACGAGAATGATTCGCTAGCAGCCATGTTTGATAGTAATTGCTGTTGTGGTGGTTCGTAAGGCATTATTAGATGATGTCTGCTATAAGGTACTTGACAAAGGTATTCTAACAAGGAAATGCTGTTTTAGTCACAGAAGCAGATATCAGGGATGACAACAATCTTCTTTATGTAGCCGTGACACGGGCTCAGAACAGACTGATACTCAACCAAACCATCGTGCGTGCCTTAGAATTGAACAAGGTTCGTATTGTAATGCTATCTAACTATTTCTTATTTTGTTTATTTGTATTTATCGTGTTGCTCCATACAAAATTATCGTAGAATACAATCGGCAAACAAATACTTCGAGACCTGCTCAACACAGGAAGCCCAATCCCATTAAGAAGCAACTCAAAATAGTACAAAACTGACACTTTCCGAGTGCAGACTGGGGCGAGTCAGATAAAAATCGCAATTCCTCTAATCAAAAAAGAGAAAAAAGTGAAAATTGGTTTTGAACCTGTTTCTTATTTAGTTTCCGAAAGAAAAATGCCTGAACTTTGTTAGTTCCATAATTTAGATGTATGCGCAGAAAAATGCGCAGTGCAAAAGGAAATTACCTTAAATAGCAAAACAACATTGATAATCTGGAATGGGAGTTAAATATGGTATTTGGAAATACATTTACACGCGAATTTTGCCAATATTTGCATGAGATTAGAATATTATTTGTCGGTTGTGTGTTTTTATTTTTCTAATCGTCTTACGAACTTCTCTTATCTTGTTTGCAGGAACATCTTCTGCAGCCCGTTACAGGAGGTTCCTATGATGGGGTTTGTTACATCAAAATTCCTTGAAAATAGACCTCGTTATCTTAGGTGTTATGTTCTTTTAATTTAGACCACGTGTCTTGTCATATACAACCGTTAAACAAAGAAATTATAGTCAAGTGAAAAACATTTCGCCCAAGCAAACGAGGTTTAAACTGAGCGTTCTGTTTCGGTTACTTACTGATAAAATTGCTTGACACAAAAGAGAACAGTGATCTCGTCAACTGACTGCTCTCAACATGTGGGCTTTTGTCACCTTTCCCAGTATATTTATGGTCAATGTAATGTGTTAGACGTGTGGAAGAGAATTCAAAACATTGAAGGCTTCCAACAACGACTTTCCTATAGATACCATACAATTATTGATTCATACTTCTTTTTAATGTTGCAGAAGGGTTCAATTAGCTGCAAGTTCTGCTACGACCCAATATATTTGTGTCATGTGCCTTCTTTGCTGGTTGAACATCCTAAACACACGATCGTAAGTAATATACATTGACCATTATGATAACCACATAAAATATCGGTTCAGTCTTTCTTAGGGACATTAAACATTGAGCGCCACATTCCCATCTCCTCGAATGCCAGTTGCCCCATGGTGAGCTAAGTCGGTTTGTTCCTTCACTTCATCCGACCCTGAATAATTCAAACTGAATGGATCTCTGCTCCTGGGTCATACATGGACTGTATAGCTACTGCCATATATAGAGCCCTTCGTGTGCTTTTAGTCCGACTCAGTTGAGCTGCGCCACTGCTGTGGGGCTGTTTTAAGGGACGAAATACAAGCCATGTTGGAAATATGCCCCATAAAACAGCCCCAAAATGCACTGCATTGCCGACTCGACCAAGGTTTTTTCTCAATCTCAGAGCTAATACCTCTTTGTAGCCTTGTCTAAAGTACATTATATCACGTGGTTGTGCGAGTGAAGGTTAAAATTGACCACAGTATTTCATGATTATTTATATAATCATCTTGTTGTTTCAGTATAACGAGGACAACAGGGAAGAAAAGGGCCAGGGATTTGTATGTAGTAAGTGTGCACTTGAGAAAGTGCCTCATCTTTACTGCTTTCTTAATCCGCCTGTGGGCCAAAAAAATCAAGAAGAACAAGAAGAAATGTAAAAGAAGGAAGACTGAAAAGAAGTAGTGTTAGACTTGGAGATATAACAC
Source organism: Actinia equina (assembly GCA_011057435.1). Taxonomy (NCBI): domain Eukaryota; kingdom Metazoa; phylum Cnidaria; class Anthozoa; order Actiniaria; family Actiniidae; genus Actinia; species Actinia equina. Next base: position 100,161 of record WHPX01001416.1, read on the forward strand.
AATAGAGTTCTCTGTCCTCTCTACACATTCTCTGGGCAAAGCTAGAAAGCTACGTTTGCGACACCAGGACACTACTGAGTAAATCCTTGTGTATGCACTTCATTCCATTCCATCGGTACGTTCATTTTGTAGATAGTGCGTTATCAAGTCGGCTAGTTTTCATGGTTTACAGCGCAACACACAAGTATGATCACATTTTAAAATATCTTCAATCCAAGGGCTTTGTACCCTCAAACGCACCTCATTTTGTTGAACCAGCCAGTTTCGCTGATACATTAAACGTTATACCCTCAATTGAAGAATCGTTGTCGGGTTCAGAAACATAGAACAAAGAAGCTGACACCGAAATCGCACAAGGGAAGTACGTTAATTAGATTCATGCTGGGACCGGCGACCCGTGGCATCATTCACTGTTTTTAATACGCGTTTGGCTTTCTAAACTGACTGCATGGATGGCGCAAATGAATAAATTATAATATAATTATGTCATTTCCCATGTGTCATTTCGGTCTCAGCTTTTGATATTCTATGTTTCTGAACCCGACAACGATTCTTCAATTGAGTGTATCTAGGACGTTTTTGTACGTGGGCACCATAGTTGCTATAATGAATTTGTTTCTACCACGTCTTTTCATTTTTACAGAGATTTCGCACTACCAATGCATCATCAGGTCTTAAGTAATTTGTAAACAATGATTCATATAAACTAGGAAAACGATTTGCGCGCAATATAAACCAAAAAGATGTTGCTATATCTACGTATGTAAACCATTGACATTGCAAAAGTAGTCAAAAAGAGAAGTGTATGTTCGACAGCTGAACATCACGTTTTCTGAGCTTTTTAAATATTTTTCTATAAAAGATATACTGTATTGTTTGTCTAGATTTCATAATGGTCAAGTTTGATAGACACACGTCTCTCATGCAAAGGTTATATTTAAGTATGACGTCAGTGAGTTCCGGGTCCAAACGGAAAAAAAATCGTATAAAGATTTTGCTAACTTTTTTTCCTTACAAGATTTTTCTATCTAAAGTTAGCTTAGCTTTACAAGGTATTTTGTGTGAGTGATCAGTTGAACCCGGATATACGTCACAACGTAACAGCTCTATACTTCAGCTCTAGATTATTTTTAAATATACATTTACGTTGAGACAACGTGGGAAAGCCAACAGAGTGGTTGTTCTGATAACAAAGCAAGTTACTCGGTACTGCATTCACCACTTTCAATACAAAGCATGTCCATGGGAGCTGCAAGGTTAGGATTTGATTTTTCCAGTTTTGGTAATCTGATCGAATGGTTTGTGTCGGAGACCTGTGAAACGAAGGTGGCGAATTGAATTAGACAGTAATGATAAAAAGGTAAATTAATTGAATTAGAATTTAACATTAGGAAGATTGATATCATTATTCAAATTTATAGATTTTTACATGTTCGTGTTCATAAGCTGGGTAGCTTTTATAGATATGACTTTATGACGTATGCGCTTCTTTCGTAAAGAGGTTGTTAATAAGTAAACGGCCATGGAAAAGAAGCTTAGGTTATTCCAATACCAATAAAAAAAGCTAATATAAACTATGTCTTGTATAGGTAGTAGGGGGTGATACGCTTTTTATTGGGGGGGGGGGGGGGGGGGCTTGAGGACTCGCAGTGAACCTTTAAATAAAGGCTAAAACGCTAGGGCGAGGCTGTTGAATTTATTGCAAGCCCGAGTGCGTGCATTTAAACTGGTTTTAAAACTAACCCCATCATCTTTCTATTGCTTGATGTAGCCGAATTTGAATATCGATAGAAAGTACTTTATCACGTACCGAGAAGAAACCGGTTCTCGTCCGATCACCGAAGTGAAACTCGATAGGGCCAGCATAGTACTTGGATGGGTGACTACCTGTGAATAATTGGTGCTGTAGACTTTCTTTTTGAAATTGCATTTTTCATTCTCATTTCATTTTTTTGTTTGTCTTAATTTCATTGCGATAAAAATACGGTTCTTATAAAAACATAAAACTCTACTGTAGAATCATACGAAATTGCATAGAAGGGTTAACTTATTTTTACATTATTTTTTATTTTTACATTTCTAGTTATAGTTTATTTTGTTCTAAAGGTGAAAGCAGAGCTAAAGAAGCGATATAACATTACTTGATTTATTTATCAATTAATTATCTTTCATCTAATTGGTGAATGTGGAAGCTACGCTTCGGTGCCTTAGGGTGATTGTTTTTGGTCATGCCACAGGGGTCAGTTTCTCCTTGTCTGCCCATGATGTCTCGGCCTGAGGCGGTTGCTTGGGGGCGCGGTGGAGCTATGTATCATCTTATTGGGCTACGTATCATCTTGTTGGGTTTGGTTTAATCTTATTGGGGCTATGTATCATCTATTGGGCTATGTATCATCTTATTGGGCTATGCTCATCTATTGGGCTATGCATCATCTTATTGGGCTATGTATCATCTTATTGGGCCTATGTATCATCTTATTGGGCTATGTACCATCTTATTGGGCTATGTATCATCTTATTGGGCTATGTATCATCTTATTGGGCCATGTATCATCTTATTGGGCCATGTATCATCTTATTGGGCTATGTATCATCTTATTGGGCTATGTATCATCTTATTGGGCTATGTGACATCTTATTGGGCTATGTATCATCTTATTGGGCTATGTATCATCTTATTGGGCTATGTACCATCTTATTGGGCTATGTATCATCTTATTGGGCTATGTATCATCTTATTGGGCTATGTATCATCTTGTTGGGCTATGTATGGTGGATGGTGGATATTTTATGGTAATTCAGAATTAAGAGGCATTCCGCGTCGTAAGGATCGAGCAAAGCTGGAAATGACCCCTACCTCAAACTTTGCCTAAGGAAAGCCTACTATTAGCCTAGTACACTGGTGCAATGTATTTTTGGGGAAAATTATTTTATACTTTTTAGAAGCGAAAAACGACGTTGTCTCAGTAAAATGGGTGTGGCCGAGTGCTGCGTAGCTGGAAAAGCCCGTTACTCGAGGACTAAGACATTACCTCAACAAAAAATAGTATGAGAAATTCCAACGTGTCAAAATTATGACGAGAAGAAAACTTTATGTTAGGGACGAACCATTAGATCTTTGAGGGGGAGGGGGGGTTGGACACTTTTTCTGCAGGAAGCTGAATTTTTTACACCTCATGGCTTTTCAGGATGTTTTTGGGGACTTAATTTGGATTTTTTTCTAGCACACATTTTTTTTTTTGCCCAATCCCCCCCCCCCCTCTCAAAAATCTAATTGTCCGTCCCTTATCTAGAATTTGTTGGAAGTTAAAGATTGCGGAGAGCGTTTGTTCAGGTTAACGGTTTGTGTCTTTAAAGAATGCCCCTGTAGAATATAAATATGGTACATAGACTAACAGTAACTTCTCACCATTGAACACCTCGACTATTCATTTCACAAGCAGAACGCGTTGTCGAAAAATTTAGTTCCGAAGCAAAATTTTGCTTTTCATTGCCGCCAGTGAAAAAAGCAAAGTGTTCCGACTGATTGTCAAGTTGTCAGTAAAGAAAACATTCCAGCATGCTTCTGCTCGTACTTCGCATATCACACGAACGAGAATATGTTCAAGAGTAAGTTGCATCTGAGATCATGAAGAATAAAAACGAAAAGTTTATAAATGTACGAAGAATTTTGCGCAAGGATCATGTAAAAGTAAATATTCCCTTTTTAATGGAATTCATAAACGATATGATAGAGATAAATGAAGAAGACGAGGCCGTGACAAGTAAATGCTTGTTTGAAGCATATGAACGATGGCTTGCCATAAAAACTGAAGACAAACAGGCTAGATTATTTGTGTCTTTCACGAGATTCTGCCGTGTAAGTAAGATTATAAGTTTAATACTGATACTTTAATCTTTGATTCCCAGCGAGGTCGGAAATTAAATGTTCCGAATTTAATTCTAAGGGCTTTCGTCCGGAATAGCGTGGGCTCATTGGCTGACTACCGTGTTTATATCATACATATCGTAAATATATTATGCAAAATAAACGAACAACTGTAGTCACACTGTTGAAACATGGGCTGTGATGGGGAATGCAAGTTAGCAAACCCAATAAATTACTAATTACCCACTTCGTTTAGTATTATGTTTATAATGTATGGCAGAGGGGGGAGGGGGGGGGGGGAGGAGGTGAAATTTAGGGGGGATCGGAATTTTACCAGTAAAATGGGTGGTTTGAAAACTTTTATCAGAGAATAGGGGATATACAAAATTTTTAGAAAGAGCTACAAGAGATTGCCTGGGGGTATAATTAATTTTTGGGGGACTTCAAGGGGGGCTCTTAAGAACTTTTTGGTCATTTGAAAGATTTCACCTGCCCCCCTCCCCCTCCCTCTAACATACATTATGAAAGCAGCCTAAGTTCTGTCATTGAAGATGACTTATAAACAATAGGTTGGGTCGCAATAGGCCATTTGCATTATGGCATCATTTACTACCACTACCAGACTCCATTGCACACTGTCTTTTGTTCTGTTAATTAGCACCGATTGTCTCACTATTCCCATGAGGAACTACAAATTTAAATAAGAAAGAAAATATATGAAGCATTTTGGTAGTGGTAGTAAAATGACGCCATAATGCAAATGGCCTATTAGTATTCCTTTAAAGACAAGGAGGGTGGTGGATTTTTGCTCAATGGTCAATGTGGTCATGTGGACCGTAGAGCCCTCACTCCCTTGCCCTATCTAAAAAATAAATGCCCCTATAATTTCTTGTTATTAACCGCCACCAGGTTAGGTCAGTTGGTAAGAGCGTTGGTCTGTTGTTGTGCAGGAGGTCGTGGTTCAAGCCTCAGCCGGACCAACACTCAGGGTCTTAAAATGACTGAGAAGGTGCTACTTTGGTAGTTACATGCAAATGGTTAGACCTTCAAGTCTTCTCAGAAATAGGCCCTGACTGTCTTTACTATATAACCCTGTATAAGGCGGACGTAAAAATACTGAAGAAGATCTACTGAAGACGATGGTGACAACCATCTTCAATGGCCATGATAAAAAAAACAAAAAAACTTGAGGGCCACAAGTTAATGTGTCACATGTCACCCTCATTAAATAAAGTCTTCAAACAATCAATCAATTACTATTTCAACAGCAAGTTCATCAGAAGCTGCCTAGGAGTACAAGAAAAGTCAGGAGAGATGGAAAAAGAGCTTTTGCTGGAATCAGTCTCAAGAGATTAAAACGGGTACCGCAGCTGGAAGGAAATATATTTCTCAAGGCAGTGCGAGTGTTTTTACTAAGTGGAATTAAAAGTGCACCAATTAAGGTGAGTTGTCATAATTTAATAAAAGTAAATATTACGTTAGGGATTCATTATTTAAATGATGGGGGGAGAGGTTGGGATTTTGTGAATTGTAATAAAAATGTTTAAATAAAAATTTAAGCAAGATCTATTTAAAACCAATTTTCTATTTAACTTTTTATTTTTGACGAAGACCTGCCTTAAATGCCATTTTATATGAAATCTCACTAGCCCCCACCCCCTCCCCCTCCCCATGGATATAAAATATGGAACACTCCCTGAGTTAATCTCTCTTGAAGTAGTGGAGCACTTAACTTTCAGCTCAAAAAGCTGATAACGAGAGACTTGCCCTTTAGTAATACACACGCTATGTAATATGACATTCACTAAATTAATAGTGATATAATATTACAAAAATATATATATATTTTGCTATTTAAAATTGCTTCTTAAGTTTTTAGCAATGCAAGAAATTTAAAAAAATTAAATGGATGCATGAATGAATGAATGAATGAATGAATAATTAAATGAATGATTGTAGGATTGGATGAGTGAAAGAATGAATGAATAAATAGATGGATGGATGAATGGATTGAGTGAATAAATTAATGGTTGAATGGATGAATGGATGGATAGATGCATGAAGGAATGAATGAATGGATGGATGGATAGAGGTATGAAGGAATGAATGGATGGATAGATGGATGGTTGAGTGAATGATTTAATGAATGGATGAATGCATGAAGAATAAATGAATGAATGAAAAGGGAAGGAGTACAGTTTGTACCTTTCAATGTCATATCCAGTGTAAGGTACAAAATGTATTTATAAAAAAGCAGCCAATTAAGTCCACTATCAGCTTTGTTTTCATATTTTTACTAGGGAGGGTGGCTGAGGGATTTGAGGGGAGGGGTAGGTGCATTGATAAAAATCAGGCTCAAAAGGTCAGCATAGCACTTTTACAATAAACATGATGAAAAACATTCAGGTATTGGTTACCTAGTGAATACCCACCAAACACTCCACCACCCTCCCCTCCCTGAACAACAATTATTACTTCGTTAACATACATACATACATACGTAAAGGTTTCGGAAAGTCTTGGTGTTATAGCTTATGCATGATAGAAGCGGGTTCCCTGTGGAAGAGAGAAGGAGCTCGTGGGAATGGGACAGAGTTGTTATAGGGAAGAGTAGACAAGTTGTTGTTCTTAAAAATGAATCCGGAATTCGAATGATTTTATCTTCAGGACAGCACATATGTGTAAGTATATTGATTCCGTTGTTCTTGGACAGAATATATTCTCATATAAGGTTTTGCAATTGTTATTCTAGCAAATCGTGAAAACCTGAAATCGTGAAAACCTGAACTCTGAATATAGTCCATGGGCCAGGCCTGATTTTGGTACCAAATCGAGGGACAAAACGTGAATGTCTTCATGTGATAGACCTTTGCAAGAGGTTTTCAAAAATATATGATAACCTTGCTGAGTGAGTAGCTTTCACATGTATTTAAAGGTAAGAAATTCCGGTTTAGCATGAAAACGAGGCTACATATCACTACTCCTATTAAAATTCGAAGGATGTACATTTTAAGTTACACTTGAAGTGAACAGACAAAGTGGACTTTCGTTATCCGTGAGACATCAACAATTTTACTTTAAATATTAAATGTACGGTAAAAATAAGTAAAGAAAAAATAATTGAACGCGCAATGCATTATGGGAAGAATTTAAGATGGCGGCTCGCTTGACAGTTAAGTTAAGTTTCGTTTTTCCAGTTTATTAGCTGTTTTAGAGCATAAGTATACACTTATTTGGAGAAACCAACCAACAGATGACACAATCTATGTACTAAACAATCAAATAAGTTTAATTTAGAACGATTTTAGACGAATGTTTTGATAAAAACTTACAGACATTTCAGTGTGGTAAGTTCGTAAATCCTGTTGTTTCTACCATTTCGATCTAGCTTAAAACCGTTTGAATACAAGATGAATGACCTTAGTAATAGTCAAGGTTGACTTTTTAGCAACTTAACTAGTAAATTTGAAGGAATTTAGGGCTCGTTTTTATATGATAAAGTAAATGAATATAGATTGCAAAGTAATTTTAACCACTAGTTATTTTTACTGAACAGCATTATAAACTAATTACTAATAATTATAAACTAATCCGTCGCTACGCGTCTATTCTTAACCGTTGTGGTCATGGCATCTCGTATTCCAAGCTTGAGGAGATCAATACTGCTCTATGTCTTAAGAAAATGGCACAGAACAGCGAGATACAACATACAGCCATATGTTAGTACTACAGGCAAGGCACTTTGGCCCACGTCTCCCAAATGAACAATCACCACAAATACCTAAAAGTAGGAAAAGAAGCGTCGAGCCGCTAAGCTGTGCTGCGAATCTACCAATTTACAAGCAGGAGAGCGCCAAGGCCCTAAGCCAAGAACGTACGTACCAGTAACATGCCAGGAAGTCTTAGAAAGTGCAAGACGAAAAAATCTGCTATGGGTTTTAGTGCGGCTACATGCGGAGACAAAGCAGAAAGTTAGCGGATGGACTGGATATAACATTTTAGCTCGCAATAAAATTGAGGTTTCCCAAGATAGCATAGGATATCTCCCCACAATCGATGCACCCGCTACTAACATGTCCACTGTCCATGAAATTTTGGTCCGCTCCGTGAAGATCAAAGATGCACTTCGTTACTACCGAGCTACCGAGATCACATGGAAACACCCTCATAAGTTCAAGGACGTAGTTTTAAGAATGGGCATGTTCCATACGGTCTGCACTTTGCTGTCTATCATTGGGAAAAGATTCCAAGACGCAGGTTTGAGAGACATCTGTATTGAGTCTGTAGTAATCGCTGAGGGATCGGTGGCTGGAGTACTCGAGGGACGCAAGTACAACCGTGCCATCCGCTTCCATAAATTGATGTACGAAGCCCTCCAACGACTGGTTTGGCAAGGTTTTCAGACGTGGATAGAGAACAGCCCTGAGAAAGAAGAGCTCGTCCAAGATTTCTTCATTAACTTGAAACCTCTCTACAATGATGTCTGCCAGATAGAACAAGAGAAAGTGTTGACAAGTCAAAGGCTCTCTGAGATTATCACACTCTATGATGAATACCTAGAGTTTCTTCGCAAAAGCAATAGGAAGTTATACAGCTTCTGGATGTCATACATTGATATGGTGGAGATTATGTTCAATTTGGTGAGAGCATCAAGGGAAGGAGATTGGGAGTTGCATCTATCAGCCATCACTCAGATGATACCTTGGTGTTTTGCTTATGATAACTTGAACTATGCGCGGTATTTGCCTGCCTATCTATTTGACATGTCTCTCCTCAGTGAAACCCATCCAGAAGCCCTTGAATATCTGAAATCTGGGGGATTTTCAGCGCAGATCGGTGATAAGAACCCATTTGGCAGAATTCCCGTTGACCAAGCATGCGAGGAGACGGTAAACAAGGACACACATACGTCAGGGGGTACAAAAGGCTTCAGCCTTAAGCCTGGTGCAATCAGCAAGTATTATCTGGTTGCTGAATACCGTAGCATATTTTTGAAGCAGCTGAAGGATATGTTAGATGTACACATAGCACGTTCTGAGCATACAGACCTTCAGAGTAGCAGAATTGCAAGGGACGAAGCTGATGTGAAGTCACTGGTTGCTATGCTAGAAAGTAACTGGATAAATCCATTCAGCAGTGAACATCAAGACTTGGTTTGTCTGTCAACCGGGAAAACTGCCACGCCAAAGATAGAAAAGGATCTACTAAACGCGAAAGCTGTTGGGGAAAAGGCATATGAAGCATCCCGTACGCAACGCCTCGAGAAAGATACGCCAAAGGCACAGTTTCACGACACGCTGAATAAGTCAAAGTTGCAGACATTCTCGGAGCTGAACAAGGAAGTGAAAATCAAGAGCAAAACCGCAAATGAGATCATTCTTAAAGCTGATAGAGCTCTATTCGGTCAAATGATCATAATAGCATAAAGCAGGAAGCTCCAAATGAGAGATGTGCTTTGTCATCCATTAGGACCTCTCCCGTGGGCATTAGCTACAGCAGATGGATCGTTACGGAAAACAACGAAGTCTACATTAGCAAAAGAACTACAAAAGAATGTACCGGCTGCAGATGAAATCCCCCAGCCATCTGCATGCATCATCGACGGCATGGCTCTTGTGCAAAGGCTGAAAGCTGATCATAAGAAGTTTTCGGATGTTGCTGATACCCTGCTTGACATGGTTTTACACGAAGGATCATCTTCGAAGAGAATAGATGTTGTATTCGATGTTTATCAAGAGAATTCCATCAAGAACACAAAGCGAGAACGTCGAGGGTCTGAATGTGGGAATGAATTTAGGAATATTCAACCCGAGCACAAAGTACTGCAGTGGAGAAAATTCCTATTGAACCCGAAGAATAAAACGTCACTTACAATGTTTGTCGCCAAGGAATGGAGGAAAGACAAGTACAGGAGAAAACTTCACGACAAGGTGCTTTTCGTAGCCTGCTAGGAAGAGTGTCACAAGATTTCAACAGAAAGTGCTGACATTGTCCAAGGCCTGAACTCAACTCAGGAAGAAGCTGACACACGGATTATGCTTCATGTCGCCCATGCAGCAAGTTCTGGCTACGACACTGTAATTGTGTCATCAGAAGATACAGATGTTTTCATACTCTGTTTGGCATTCAAACACTCAATTCAATCATCGATAATTTTCAAGTGTGGGAAAAACACGAATCAGATATGTTAGCATCTCGAGTGTGACACAAGCCATATGCCAAGACCTTTGCAGCAGCCTCCTTGGTATGCACGCTTACACTGGATGTGACACTGTGAGTGCCTTTGCCGGACGAGGGAAAATGGGAGCACTTCGCATTGTCAAGGAAAACAGAAACTTCCAAGAAATGTTCAAACTCGTAGGAATGGAGTGGGAACTCTCAGATGAACTTTTCCAGAAACTCCAGGATTTCACTTGCCGTATGTACTCTTCCCGACCAGGAACAAGCAATATTAATGAGCTCAGATATCGATTATTCTGTGCGAAGAAAGGCAGCATTGATTCTTTTCAACTACCACCATGCGCTGATTGTTTGTACAAGCATGCGAAAAGAGCAAACTACGTAGTAGCAGTGTGGAAGCGAAGCCTTGAGTGCTGCCCTGTGATCCCAAGCCCAATCGCATTTGGTTGGTGTCAAGACGTTGATAACCTAGCAATTGATTGGATGAGTAGTACGCCAGCACCTACTGCAGTGTTAGAGCTACTGTCTTGTTCATGTACAAGAGCTTGCAAACTTCTGAAGTGCAGCTGTCTTAAGAATGGATTGAAGTGCACAGACATGTGTAAGCTAACAGATTGTGACAATAGACCCAATGACACCGTCCAAGATGTCACATATGACAGCGATGAGGATAAAGATGAATAGGCTATATATTAATCCGCATTTTATTTGGGTGTTGTTTGCTGACTATTTATTTATTCATGTCTGAATAGTTTCTAACAAAGTTTTTTGGTAGCCTGCGAGGTGTAACAAGATTTCATCAAATGTCGATTAAGACTTGGAGCTCTGACATCCAGATAATCGTTTATGTTGCCCATTTGCAGCCAGGTTTGGCTTAAAACAAGCGTCCTTACACAAGGAATCAAGTCGCATAAAGAATGTTTAGCATAATTTTGTATATTTTCAACTAATTTCGGTACTTTTTGTAACAAAACAAGCATGTTCGAAAATCCAAGATGGCGGATCTAAGATGGCCGCCAAATCTGGGGGATGGCACATTTTTAATTATTTCATAGCCGGCATATTTACTAAGCCATTTCATTACTCAAAGATCGCTTAGCACCATTATCTGCCAGACTTTGATTATGATTTGAAATGATTAGCGTTAAAGCATGGCTTGTTTAGCAACTTTCTCGTAACGAGTTATTATTTTTGTAACGTTGTCATGGCAACCGTCACATAATTGTGCATAAGTTTATTTCAAAAAACCCTTCAAACATACTGTTGAGACATCTGTATCATCTTAAAGTATGAAAATACTCTTAAAATGTGGTTGATGAGTATTAAAACCACAGTTAATAGCATATCATATGGTGATTGTTTGTCGTTCAGTGAAATCAAGTGACAGCATGTAATCACGTGATTATCCCTATAAAGCTACTCACTTGACACGGTTATCATGCAAAATAATAAACTAGAGGAATCAACCTTTTCAAAAAAGTGGGTCATCCTTTGTCCCTTTGTTTGGTACCAAATGGCAATTTTTAGGGTCCTGGCCCATGGGCTAATAAACTGAACGTCACGCATCTTGACTATAGTTCTGGAGATAAGCTAGAACCTTTACACTTGGAAAGTTTTGGAAATTGATAATGGGTTTTTTTACGGCAGGAACTTGAAAATTTTAGAAAACAGATTTTTGGTCCACTTCAGTTGGCTATGGAAAAGTTATAAATTTTTTAGCTTGTGTAGCTTATACCAAGCTCATACCTGTCAAAGGATTGTTTTTGTTGTAAAACTTGTAAAGAATCGTACTGACGTATCATTACTGCTGCAGCACCTGCTGGCATTTTGGTCAGCAGAGTGATCTCATTTACTATATGCTTCAGATTCATGGATTTGGCTTCATTTTCGCGCAGTCCGGTTTTGGAAATTGGAGTCAAAGGGCTTTCGTATTAAGGTCCTGTACAAATCCTGAAAGCGTGAAGTCATCAAGTCCCAAACTTTGAAATTCGATAGACCTCTTTGGCTCTGACGTAGTGTTTTACCATTTCAGACCACATGTCATTCCCTAGAGTATCATTTTTTTGTTTAGGGTTTGCGCTCGGTTGCACATGAGAAGACACATGAATATGTATATAGCTCAAACAAAAAATCTTATTCTCAAGGGAATGGCACGTAGTCAGAAATGGGAAAACATTACCCCAAGCCGAAGAGGGCTATTTGTAATTTCATTACTGTAAGAATCCGGACATATTTTTCCTCGTATTTTTGCTAACTGAAAGACTGTTGTTTTATAGGTTGAAAGAGTTCTTGACCAAAGAGGTGCAGGCCTGTGTGCATTTGCATCACGGGATATATCAAGAGGGGAGGTGGTGACGGAGTTTTTGGGGGAACTTGTTGACAAGGATGAAATGGACCGTCGCGAGGAAACATACCGTGATAAAGGGATGTCGCCAGCAACTCTCGTTATACGACGCTACAACAAACCAGAATTATGGTAAGTCAGTAAGATAAACAATTACGAGATACGTCAGCGGTTTCATATAAATATCGCGGGTGCAGAAATTTATGAGAAGGCATTTATAAGAATTTTTTTGAAACCATAATGCCTAACACCTTGGGTGGTAACCAATCTGAGACCGACTGGAATTGTGGCGGACTGAGTGTTTTCTCGTTCAAAATTCAATATACACTTACCCAAATAAGTTATCGTAGAATTATAAGTTGAACACCGTAGTGAAAATGGAAACTGACGTTTCGGACGTTAGTCCTTCGTCGGAGTCAATAGAAAGTAAGAGTGAGAGAGATGTTTATATAGTAGAGGATAGAGAAAACAAACCAATAAGAAAAAAGCAAGCCATAAAACAAAAAGAAAACAAAAGGATAGAAAGCAACAATAGGTGAGAAAAAACTTAAATGTAGGCGAAGCGTTCGTTCATCCCGTGGGGATTAACGGTGCCAAGTGAATGAATAACACGCATTTCTTTTGTTTTGCGATGATGGTTGCTGCCGTGGGTTAAACACAGACCAAAAACAATAGCATTAAGCTCAGAGTGATTAGCAGAATTAAAGTGCCGAGCAACTGGTTTATTTAAATCTTTCTTTCGAATGTCGTAAAGGTGGTCTCTAAAACGATCACCTTAATAAACCAGTTGCTCGGTTGTTTCATTAGAAACACCGCCGACGCAGTCCACGCTAGTGTTCACTAGCCGTCATCTACTTACCCAAATAGTTTGCCAGTTTTCTCATATGTGGATGTCGGATCAGCCTTGAAACGATATTGTCTGAAATAAGCTTTGCTTTTGCAATAAGAATTATCGAACATAAATCATATTATTCCTTTCTATAGCGGAAATGGCACAAATATTCTTCGATTGCAGGTTACGTCATCGCGGCCATGTTTGTGTCATTTACAAAAGATTTCTCACTATATCATTCATTGTTAACGGTACCAAAATTACCGCCATGTTTTTGTCCTTTGAATCTCTTGGGAAATGCTTGCAACCCATAAGAAGAGGTTTTGTACCATCACGTGACAGCAGCCATGTTAGATGGCAGGCGGAACAATACAATCGTTTTACATGAGAAAGAATTGAATTCTCGACTTTCACATCCCCATACTCCTTTGCGTCTTTGGGAGGATAACCAGAGGGTAAAAACCCACTTATTTTGCTGAAGGCTGATCAGACAATTAATGTTGACAATACCCTAATTGGGGGACCGCCATTTTGTTTTGGAGTCGGGCCGAGAGGGCCTAGGAACGAGGTTGTATTCAAAGATAAAATGAAGAAGTAAAAAACAGTAAAAAACATTTTATGTAAGACCAAAACTCTTCATGATCTGTACACGCAAAAATAACTTGGAATATACTGATAATCAGTATTGTACAGATGAAAGCAGGTGTAGTATAAATTCAATTAAGAAACCTTTCAATTTGGGACAGTTTTTTGATTGGTTACCCCCCAAAAACACAAGCCATAATGGGGATGTGAAATTCCACAGGCAGTCCAAGCTGGATTATGGGAACCGGTACGTGGTGGTGCAAAACATCGGTTCTGATAAGACTTCTGAACGAATACGTCCGTTTCTCACTTTTTGGAAGGCTACACACAAAAATTTTTTTTGGGTATTCCCAAAACAGTCCTTTTATGACGTCAATGGTAAAATGACCGAATACTGGGCAAATTTTTCCTTTTGAAAAAACTTCAAAATTCCATCATCTTCAAATTTGATGTGATAAGCAGAAGAAAATAATGCAGATGCAACTATTTAAAAGCGTAGGCTTACTGCGAATTTCATAAATATGCGAACTCTGTATCGGCCGGTTGCACGCTGAAATTTGTTTTTTCTTCGTTGCTTTCAGTCAAAAATATGAAAGGTACCGACTCATTAGGTTTGATGATTGACAGCAGCGAAAAACCATACACCTATTTCAAAAAACGTTGTCGGTCTGAAATCTGATATCTAAGACTGAGTAACACGCTGCAAAATGAAATATATACACAGTCAATCAACGTACATAGTTTGCTTTGAAAATGGAATATAATGTATTACTTTTGAAATGGAAATGTGATTTTTTTGTATTCTAGCCAGAAAACATAAAAGTACAGAAATTTAGTTTAGTCTGATCGCCCATTTCAGATCTCCGACCGACTTTTTTTGAAATAGGCGTATATCAGCGTGCAACTAGGAGATACGGAATTCCCATGGTTATAAAACTTGAGGTAATACTTTTCCCAATTTTTCCCTTGTAGCATTGATCCTTACGGCATTACGCCAGTCCCCAAATCAGCCAGGATAAACCATTCGTTACGAAATAATAATTTGAAAATGGTTTGTATTGATGTGGAGACTAACAGGCCAAGAGTGGTTCTGGTGGCGAAGACCGCTTTACCGAGAGGAGTTGAACTGCTTTTTGATTACTGTGACCCCGAGGCTCCTTTTTACAAAGCGAGCCAAACATTTAACCGTTAATTGAAGTTTCATTGTGAAATGATAATTAATAAAGAAGATACGGGTTTTTTTGACGGCCCGAAGCGACAGCCCGACGGCCCGATGGCCTTTCGCCATTAGAACAGCTTTACGTATTTAAGCTCAATAATTTCTAAACACGTCCTTTCGGAGCCAAATACAGAAAAATATTAAATGCGACGGCCAAAAGTTATTGGATGCGTATTTGAGATATAAAACCGTGTACTAAAATGTTCGTGAATACTATAATTCTTCGACTGCACGTTATGTCATCGCGGCCATGTTGGTACCATTTAACAAAAGATTCCTCATTAGCATCCATCTTTAACGGTAACACTGATTGGCCGCCATTGTTTTGTCTTTTAACTCTCTTGAGAATGCTTGTAACTCTACTCTTATTCCACAAAATGTCATCAGAAGTTTCGAGCAGCAGTGACACAAAGGAAACGCTTAAAATTTTGGAGTACTAAACTCCGTTAAATAAAAAAATCGTGAAAGTAGCGGGCTTGCCGTTTTTCTGCCTTGTCGCCCGAAGCCCAAGTAAACACAATCGTACAGAGTTAACAATCTGCCTTTCTGATATGGGTTACCTGTGCCTTTACTGGACGACACACAACAGGAAAATCATTATGTAAACATATAGCGGATTAAAATTAAAGTAACACTCTTGAGAATTGAGCCGTGTGGGATGGGCTCGGAAATCGTATGAGAACATGCGTAATAGGTAAATTACGAGCCATATATGAAACGACTGAAGAAGCTCAACTAGAAACCGTGGACAGCTGTTTCGGTCTGTATTCTACTAGCTAACTAGATACACCGCGCTGACGAGGCCCAATACAGGCCGGAAACAACGGTACGTCCACGGTTTCCTAATTGAGCTGGCTCATTTTATGCGACTTGAAGTTGTGAAAGGCCCATTGGCCCTCTTCTTCAGTCGTTTCATATAAGGCTCGTAATTTACCTATTGTGCATGTTCTTGTTAGTAAATGAGTGCGTTTAAAGATCAATCAGTTTATTGGTTTATAACCTAATAGGCCATTTCACGGATCCTGTTACTCAACTTCAGCCTCGTCAGCGTGTAATTATTCTTTAGAATTTGACTACAGTCCGCAGTAATGAAAAGAATTTACACATCAACGAACAATTGAAACACTAAAAAATTTCACAAGTTGTAGGCAATTTCTAAAGAATACATCACACGCTGACGAGGCTGAGGTTGAGTAACGGGATTCGTGAAATGGGTCTATTGTGGGAGCGATGCTAATGCGTCATGATCTTGTTACGCACGCGCGCGTCATACAAAGTAAGGACAACAGGAAACCCGTCTAAGAAAGTTACACTGTGATAAATAGTTGACTTATATGTGTAACCGGGTTCCCTGTGGCCGCTTGCCGTTTAGAATATTTATGAAAAATGAGGTCCATTATGGAGTTTATTTATCAATTGAGTTTATTTTTGTTATAACCTTTATTATAAATGCGAGGTCAATATATAATTAACCCGGTTAATAACTATATATTGACTTTATATAAACAATTCAAATATTTAACATTTGATAGAAAACCTTTTTCAATAGGCCCTTTGCAGTTAACGGTCACGTGTCTGTACTGGGATGCAAATGACTGGTCGAGATTCTTTTTAGCTACTTGTACAGAAATGATTGAAACAATGTGAATCCAGTGTGTTACGAAATGTACTTTTATTACGATCTCTCGAAACAGGTTGTAGAAAGTTTGTTTGCAGTCCAGTAAATTTCACCCATGGGAATCAAAATGTTCATTCATTTGCTTTCAGTGACTTAATCAGCACGTGATTGCTTAGCTGCAAAGGGCCTATTGATAAATAAAATACGATGTATATGGCTTAGAATGCAAACAATATAACCGTGAAACTTTAGTAATACAAAATAGCACAATTTCATGTAAATTCCATTGTTTTCTATTGTTTAATTAGCACTATTTTGTACTATTTAGTAATTAGTGTTTCACGGATAAATTGTATGCACTCTTTTGCGTCCGTTCTCGGTATTTTTAAACTACTTCCATTGTCCTGTAATGATCGGGTTGGTAATGTAAGACACTGTGGACCCCATTTGTAGATTATTTAACTGTACTCTATCTCACTGGATGACAGTCGTACGTAGGTGCTCAGTACTGCTCAAGATTGCAGAGATCCCAGGCTATATATAGTTTTGTTAGTATCGGCCTATCTTTTTTTACGTTTTGTCCTTATTAGCATTAAATTGCAAACTAAAGGCAATCGACTCCAGAAATGGAAAGAGAACGTCTTATACAGTAACTACTGAAAATTGAGAGTAATATGTTCAATATTTTGGGAGTAAAATGTTTTTTAAAGCGGTATGATGTACGAAAAAATGTATGGTCGTGTTGCAAGACTTGGAGTCGACAACAAAGAAAAGTTTTCTTTTCTTTTGCCTTTCTTTTACCATACAAGGAATGTACTTACCATCTTTGGAAATTGGAATATACGTTTCTTCAGCCATCTTGGTTTTGGCCGAAAAAAGACTGGAAATGTGTAGGGGAGGGGAGCGTTTATTGGTATGTACGAGGAAAAAGAGTAAATGAAGATCGGCCTATAGAATAAACCTAATCCAATTTTTACCCTTTTCAGACCTAATGTCATTCCCTAGAATATCATTTCTTTTTTTAACTGTTTTGCACGAGTAGACTCATAAATATGGGTGCATGTAAAACAAAGTATCTTATTCTCGAGGAAATGACACTAGTTCTAAAATGGGCAAAACATTACGCCCAAGTGGATAAGTTCCATTATACAGCGATTTCAAAAAAGGTTAAATACTGAACACTAAGTAGTGCATTCCAAAAACAAATTGCATCGTGGGTCATAGTGACATTGTCTAAAGTAGGCCTAGTAATTATTGTTTATTCTATTTTTAGTGTATTCCGTTGTATTTTGTTAAAGAATCTACCTAAACGAATGTCGTAACTGCTAAAATAATGTAAATTACTAATAAAAGGTATTTTTTTAAAAGAAATGCATTTTTGGGCTTTAATTCCGGATTAAAATAGAAACGAATGAGAAAATAGCGACAAGAAACAACAAACACTTGTCGATTTCAGCCACGGTATATGTCGAAAATACCCAATGTTATCGGCCTCCGTATTAACCCTAATTACAATCACCCAAACGGATTTTCGTGGCTACTGCCTCGAAGAGGCGAAGCCACTAATTCATCGAGTTGTGTCCGTCCGTCCGTCCGTAAGAGTGAGTGACTGTGACTTGTCAAACATTCGAAATTAGTCGAAAGGGTTTCGAGCCATTGTGATTAACTTCGGAACCAATCAGCAATCATCATCAATAATAAACAATTCGATACGAAACAATGAACAAACTTCGGAACCAATCAAAGCTTGAAAAACGAAATCTCGCTGTACTCCGACTATTGCCGAAGGGGATGACAACCGATGACGGCCTTGGAACCTCGTGGTGGGGGACTCGACTTTTCATGGTTGATTGTTCAAAGTTCAATTAAGTAAAGTGTTTTTATAAAAAAATTCACTTTTATTTCGTATCACAAGTTTCATTTGGTTTTTCTGTACTATTAAAGAAAGGTTTTACAAGTGTTACTCAAGTATTAGGCCGATTTTTACGCCGAAATTACCAGGCAGGACAGCGAAGACAAACTTTGCTGAACACAGACAATGAGCTTTGTATGTAGCCATAAGAAAATCCTTTATTGGGAAAGCAAAAGCCTCTTCGGAGGATGATTGAGCCTCTTTGGATGAGGATAATTGAGCCTCTTCGGAGGATGATTGAGCCTCTTTTACTAATTTTGGCGTGTTCTTTTCGAATATTTCTTTTATGTTGGTTTAAATTTTAAAACGTCACGCAACCTGACAAGCCCTCATTAACAAAACAGGAAGTTGTAAAATACCTTGAACTACTTTTTATTTTAATAAATCGTGTATATATACGTTAAATGTTCTGCTTCTACATTCTACAGGTTTCTCAGTATAAAGCACTATTACACTCTACCCGCTCAAAAAAAAAAAAATGTAGCGACCACAACAAACAGAAAATAATATTTGGACATTTTCAACGAAACTTGGGAACACTCAAACAGCTCTTTTGGCGTTTTCCTCCAAAACATTCAGCTCCCAGACCGGCCGAAAACTACCAAACACAAAGACAGGAAACTAGTGCCAGGGCGAGCCATAATATGAAAACAACAACCACAGTAGTATAACTAGTTGTACGCCATTACGCACATGCGTTCCAGAAAAGTAGAGGGAAATCAAAGAATACAGATATACCTACTTCCAAAAACATCATAGCAAAACACGACATAAGTAATTACTCGGGATTCCTGTGGAACCGCGAGGTTAGGATTCACCTTTCTTCGTAGCATTTTGTCTTCATCACTAAAGTGCTCTCGCATGCGCAGTATGATCAACCTTTCTCAGTCACGTGACATTCTACCATGTGCTCTGCGTAAATTTCAATGGCGAGCGATCCGATGTACAGTATGGATTCAACCTCTTTAAATACACAAATTCAAATCACATACAAATCCATACATAACTTAATATTCTCCTCAGAATAGTCGCCAGGAAACAGTAGAATTTCTTCACGTTCACGTGACACACTCTCTACCAATAGAAATTGAGATAGATGTGTTGATCAGCACAGTGAATGAGCGATCTAAGCGAACGCTGTAAAGAAAGACTTGAAAACGTGATTTCAAGCTTCAACGGGAATCGAACCCATGACCTCCGCGATGCCGGTGCGATGCTCTACCAACTGAGCTATGAAGCCAATCCTGTTGGCGAGCGGTCATTTTTGTTGGGTTCATCAATGTTCACACTAGAAATATCAATATTCAATATTCACAATAGAAATTGAGTAAAATTGAACTTTGACAGTTGGTATATAATAATCTAATTTATTCCTACCCTACTAAACTACAAACTCTTTTTTCCTATGACAACCTTCTTGCAAGTAGGTTGTATACATATACAAAAGCAATAAAACAGCAGTGCTTACCTCGGAGAAAATCCTGTGTAGTACCTCTCAACGCGGACAGAAAAAGCATACCCATAAAAACATATTTGTTAAAGCATTCCAGTAAATGTAAATGATCTAAACCCCAGTTTCGAGATTCTGCATTAGCCACATGCGCTCAACGAGCGTCTATTTTTCCATAAAATATTATATGTACGAACGTTTGTTGGGGACGTATAGGAATGAGTTGAAAGCAAATCCAAACCGAAAAGTGATTGATGTAATTACGTATTTGTGCACGATATCCAAAACTGACCGTGCCCGATGTCCAAGCTGATCGTTTACCGCATTGCGAATGAAACTCATCTGATCGTGTTGGATGCGAGATCGTACACGATTTCCCGAGATAGAAACATTGATCGAATGTGTTTTCCCAAAAACTAAAAACTTTAAAACTTTAGCAAGAATTAATTTTGTTTAAATGATTTACCTTTTGGTGAAAATAAAATAAAAACGCCTTATGATCGTTGTATTGCGTTTGGAAAAAGATATTTTGGAGTTGTTTGTCGGAATTTTTTTTTTTTCATTTCGAAAAATATTACAAAGTGACTCTGAACCATGAATTAATCCCCTCCCATCCCCCGTGGAGTTGGTTTGTGTTGACATGTAAACGAGGCAGGCACGTGGTATTAGAGGAGCAGTCGACGAGAAAAGTTGTTGTGTGAATGTTTTCTGACTAAAAATCCTTTTTTTTATCCTCAAATATGGATCTTTACGGGCTCATACTGCATCCTTAAGGTAAAACTACATAACATATTAGCCATTTATTGTTTAATTTGATTATTTGCAGCGATAATTTAGAGTTGAATTGACCGTAAAGAGTTCGGTTGCTTGTCGCCATGTTTTGGCGGAATTAATTCTCAACAATTTAGCTTCAAGTTGAACGATTTATTGCTTTAAAAACTTAAAAAAAAACAAATAAATTATGCTTTAATGCTCCTTTGGGAACTTAGCAATGTTTTACGGTAAATTATCTATAATTTGTGGGGTCTGATTGGACTTTACGGCCTCATCAAACAGAGTATTGAAGTCAGTTTTCGTTCGGCGTTTGATTTTTGTTTGCGCTTGGAATCTTGAATGAACTTCCAGTCAGACTTAAATACGAAATAAATACAAGTCATTATGAGGATAAGAGATATCAGATTTCTCCAAATCCAAAGGACACTGCAAGTCCCTTGCGATCGTGGGGTGAGAATTCGCTTTAAGTTCGTTTTTGAAAAATAGGTTAAGAAACCTTTGTCGATCAAAGTTTGAAGGAACTGCTGCCCATGACTCTTCAGCTTCACCTTCAGAGTCTTGGGAGTGCAGGCTTAATATACATATTTAGGCACTGCCTAAAAGCGGAGCTCCCGATACGGAAGTCACAGGGAGAAAATTTGAATGAAATTCTCTCATAATAAATAATAAAACCCATGCAGTGAAATCGAATCGAAATGCACTACATTTAACAAATTTACGATGGTTTAGCGTGGTATGTCCATCGTAAATTTGTTTTTTGCTACAAAACTCTAGGAAATAGACGGCGGGAAATCGAGAGGATGAGAAAAAGCAAGGAAATTCATGCCAGAAACCACTCCATTCAAACTCTAAAATGAAAATAAAATGAAACAACTTTTCTTGTTGGAGCTGAAAAATAATTTTGACGTATTTCTCGATTTGTTAATGGTAAATTTTGTAAACAAACTTTTTGATTGGTCACAAGTGAAAAGCATGAGGTGATGAAAACTAGCGAAAGATTGTTAGAAATACATTTCAAGAAGGATGAAATAACATTCAATTAATGGTTTGTTGAACATAAAAGTTTCAATTGTGATAACTCTCTGGTGGAATAACAAAGATTTGGGCTTGTGAAATATTACAAGATTGGAAAACGCCATTTGGATAAGCAACAGACGAGAATGAAGAACTGTACTGGCGCTTGGTTACGTAGCCAGACGATTCAGGCCATTTCACACCCAACTGAACTGATTACAAAGGAATGATTACGAAATCCTGGTATTTTGGTTTCATTGAGGAAATGGTTTCAAGGAGATGTGATGATCCTTTTGTCACACAACAGTTTTCTTTGCTGCTAAAGCTTTTCACTCATTTGCAATGTTTCTCTTTCTAATCTTGTAATCTTTTAATTTCTCTAACTTTATTTGCTAGGAGATTAAAATTTCCTATGTATTTAATTTGGATGCCAACAGACTTCAGTACTTGATAAGTAAAAACACCTTGTATGTTAAAGTGCATGTCAGCGTTTGCTGGTTTAATTTCTAGAATTAATTTTATGTTTAAGTATTTTTAACAATTTTCCTCATTTTCCCATTTTGGAGCTGCACAAAGAGGTTGGTACTTGGGGTGGCACATGTAGAATCATTTGCAGGGCATGTTTATCAACAAGTGGAAAGGTTTTTTCTAGCACACAAAGGCATGTAAATTAAAATATTGGTAGAAAAACATTTAAATATCAACACATTTTTTTCGTGTACGATAATTTATGAATATAGTCTCCAACTCCTGCTTTAAGATTTAATCCAAATAACGAGTTTATCCTCTTTACAATTCCGATTCTCTCTCACAACCTCCTTTTCTCCAAACACATCTCTCTCGCTCTCACGGCTCTTCACTCACATGTCACTCAAACCCCCTCCACAGGAAGCCCAGTCCTTATCATTCTCTCACAGCCGCTGTTTTCACTTTGGACCAAGAGATAGATGTTCGTCAAAAACGATTCCTATATCATGAACAGAAGAAGATGGAGAGATAACATAGTTGCAGAAATAGAGAGCCAACAGGATGATGACAATACGAGGATTTCAGTTTTGTCAGAATTTAATTTTAATTTGTTTATTGTCATGCATTTATCAATATCACCAACACAAGCCACAATTTTGAGTTTGGCGTCATCAAGTTCTGTCAATGAAGATGATTCAAACGTAATATATAATTGAGTATCTTCAGCATATAGGTGAAATTTAATGCGTGCTCCTGTAAGATATCTCCAACAGGCGAGGTGTATATTAAAAACAATATTGTTCCCAGTATAGAACCTTGAGGCACTCCACACTTGAAAGATTAAGTTGTTGAAACACCTCCCTGGACATGAACACGGAAACGCCTATCATCAGTCAAGTAAGATTTAAACCACTCTAGAGCACATTCTTTCAAGCCAAAGTACATAATAACACGAGAATAACAGAAAGTTGGTTATCAATTACTTGGAGTATATCATTATGTACTCTTAATAAAGCAGTCGCGCAACTATGATGTTTTTTGTAAGCGTATTAGAAAGTTGCATGTAAGTTGTTATGCTCCAGGTGCTTTATCAGCTGGGCAGCCACAACCTCGACTTTAGAGATAAATTTCAGATTCAAGATTGGCCTGAAACTGGAAAGCTCATATGGTGACATGTTTTGTTTCTTGAGGATTGGCCTTATTAAAGCTTCTTTTAAGCATGTTGGCTTAGAAGCAGTTTATAGTTAAAGGGAAAACTTAAATATAGCCAGTTTAAAAGGCAGCAAAATTTCATTGTTTTTTTTTTACTGGATTGATCTGCATTGGGGATGTATTAAAAATGCAAGCAGGATTTTTGGTGTGGAAGATGGTTTATTATAATAAACTTTATACAATCCACAGTTGTTGAATATGTGAAATATATTTCCAAAAAATACCTCAACATATTAAAGCGCTCGTGTTGTACTTTTACCAGTTGGCTGGGAAACGATCACCCACAAGTTTTGCATTGAAAAGATTTCAAGCTGGTTTTCTCCTAACTATCAATACCAAGACAGGTCTGATGGTACCATTTTCCACAAATGTGGCACACCACTTGGAATACTTCCTTTGTGGCATTTGTTGAGATATTGCATACATTTTCTGCACATGGTTGTAATGGATTTTCTTTTAGGCCCTGCTGTCTCCTTCTCTGCTGACCCGCTCTAGCACTTACATTCTTGATGATGGCTTGGCAAAGGTCGAATTCTTTCTTTATGAAATCCAGTGTCTGTTGCACCTCCAATCCCATCATCCCGTCACTAAAAACATAGGTGAGCTGATACATACAAACTCTGTCTAATTTCTGACATTTCTTTGGTGCCCGAAAAGCATTTGCATTAAGCCACTTCATAAAATCTATAAAGTGTTATGTTATCTTGAAATAAAATAACACTGATCATTGTATATTTTCCATGAGGAATTGTAGGATTTTAGTTTTTTATTTCGTTTTGTTTTATTTTTCATTTTAAGCTTGATCTAAGCTTCTCAAGGGGGTTTCCTCAAGGGAGCTACTCGAGCCAGAAGAGGATGCAGAGGGATTTGAGCTTGATAGCTGGCTATATTTGCTGCTGGCATTGAAAAAAGTCTCTCTTGTAGTTATTCAATCGTCTTATTGCTTTTCTAAAGCTTGACTTGTAATCGTTTGACATTGTCAAGCAGAAGTACCGCCATTAATCCTCTTGAAAAAATTAACTTCATCAATAGCACTTCAATTGCGAAGAGAATATAAAGTTTAACTTACTCTTGTCTCTTTGTTGAAAAAAGCCTGTGCATAAGCCAAAAGTGGTTTTGTGTTGACGAGAGATCGTCCCTCCAAAATTCGTATCTGATCGGTTTCCAAACATTGAATTTCGTCTGGGAAATGCTTGAAGATTTCGTTCTTGGCGAATTATACTGCGAGACTGCCAAATAAGTTCTTGTTCACAACATACCAGTACCTTTGGCAGGAAAAGGTTTACATGGTGACTTAATGAAGAGACGAGGTGCTCGGAATCTTCTCTTTGTTGAGGCAGGGGCTCTTCTCCAGATTGAAGCAATTCGATGGTTTATAATTTTGAACTTAGCGCTCTGGTAGTGTATTAACTTAGTCGAAGTTATTAATCTACCCGTAGACAGCCACCAAGTACAAAATTGTACACCTAGATTTTATCCAAAACTGCATAGTCGGCCTGTTTACAATTTAAATAACTACCTAGCCGTTGTCAATAAGCCAAGAAGTGGCTGCGAAAGAAAAGATTTCACAGACAGTTTCTGTGTAGTCAATGATAACTCTCACGTTAAGGAGCTTCTCCTTAAAACCAGGCCGCATAGTTGTAATAATTACATGTTTTGATGGCCAGATGCAGATTTGCCCGGGTCTTTATAGAGTTGTGCTAGCTCAGTCGAAGAATGGGGATCATCGACTATAAAGTACAGTCATAGAATAGTGTTCACATCAGACAGACAGTTCATTTGGAATAAGCATTAAGATATTGCCATAGCTTTCATATCCATAGCAGTTGGTCATATGTTTATTTTTCAAGTGTATATTGAGGTTGGGGTTTACAGATACGAATTTAGGGTTAAGCATAGATGAGTTCCAAGGATAAATTAGTTACATTATATAAAAGAAACAGCTTCCATATCTCGATACCAATTTTCATGAATAGATTTAAGAAAATGCTAATATTTTGAATTTATAGCCGCCTAGATTGTCATTTCGGCTGACACTTCATTGATGTTGAAATCGGTTTGGAAACAGGGGACAGTTTGATCGCTTACCTCACAGGAATCTCTTGGGAAATTGCTTGATTACTACCAGATTACTCTCAGGTTATGAAGTATGACATATTAGTTCATTGTTCCCCGTTTTTCTCAAGGCATTTCAGGCTATTTAGAAGCACATTTATCCATAAACAATCCATGCTTTACCAAGAACGATTAAATTACTAAATGAAGAGTCCGCCTAAATCCGAACTGAAGAATCAGCTAATCAGAGCGATGAAAGATATCCAAATACGGCAACCGCATCCAAATGTGGTCAAAATTCTACACCAGTCCCTCTCGGTTAGTCATGCCAAAATGGCATCAGTTCAGTGACTTCCATGTCAAAGTAATTCTGGTTGTTCTAAAAATTTAAAATTTTTTTTATCAATATGGTTTGACAGGTATAATGTAGGATGTTTAGAGGTTTAGCAAATGCTGAAGATTTAGAGAAAAATCGAGAATTCGCGGTCATTTTTGGTTTTCTGAAAGGTATTACCAAGTAAACAAACGTGGTGTAGTTAGGTTTTTTTTAAAACGCTAAAATTCTGAAAAATCCGAGGAAAACTGTTGGCCTAGCGGTGATCTCAAAAGTATGCAAATTTTCAGTTGTATCAATCCGGTCCAAAACAACTAACGCATACAAAATGTGCGCAACTTTTTTTCGCAATGAAACTCACGTCTTGAACTATTTAGATATTCTTCTAGAACAAATCCAAAAATTAGTTTGGGTTTATTGTATTTTGTGTTCATATGGAGGCTGTGAACATTGGGTATTTTTGACATATTAAATAAGAGCTTGGGAACATGATAATCTGATTGGCCAATTTTATACAAGTGTCCTCGGTTAAAGTAGTCACACTGTAAAATGCGCAACCTTTCATAGTGGATTCCAGGAGCCACACATTCAGGTATACTTGATCAGTGATCAAATATGCCTTCTTTTTG
Source organism: Actinia equina (assembly GCA_011057435.1). Classification (NCBI taxonomy): domain Eukaryota; kingdom Metazoa; phylum Cnidaria; class Anthozoa; order Actiniaria; family Actiniidae; genus Actinia; species Actinia equina. The sequence goes on from WHPX01001416.1 coordinate 126,655, forward strand.
GGAAGCCTCTCTCTGGACAGCCTCTTTCTAGGCAGTCTCTTTCTTAGTAGTTTCTTCCTGGGCATTTCTTCCTGGACAGTCTCCTTCTGGGCAGCCTCTTTCTGGGAAGCCTCTTCCTGGGAAGCCTCTTCCTGGGAAGCCTCTTCCTGGGCAGTCTCTTCCTGGGCAGCCTCTTTCTGGGTAGTATCTTCCTCTGATGTCCGCCCAATGATATTCTTCTGCTTAACTGCCTCTGCTGTGATAAACCAAACCAGAAAGAAAATAAGCAACACATATTTAGTCAATGGGTATCGGTTAGCATTATATGAGTGGGCTCTGTGAGCTTAAAATGTCCGTAGGGGATTCCTGAAGCTATTGTCAAGAAAAGGATTGAAAAACCTAAATTACCTAATAGTTTTGTAATTTAGACTCATTGTGGTTTCGAGGTGATTGAAGAAGAAAAATATCTAACATTGTATTGTATTGTATCGAATGCTTTTCATGATTTGTTTTATAGCAATTATTTGAAATTGGTGAGCTATATAATTTATAGTAAAATATGATATAATCAAAATAATTCAGGAATAGTACCTGCAACCTGGTCCAGTCTCTGGAGATCAGTCGGTAGCCATCTTCTCTTGATGTGGGAGCCACTGCTTTGGGTGTGGCTAAAGTTACGCTTCACCTTATTGCATCCAATCTTTGGCCTTGTGAATGGGATGTTAAGAGCAAATCTGGTCTTCAATGCCATTTCCATTTATGAAGGCCATGGACAGGACTTGGCATTAACCTTTGGCTTAAAAAAATGTCTGAGCCTTAAAATAGAGAAATAAATATGGCATTTTGTATTGATCAAATCGGATGGTCAGGAAATAACAAAAATAAAATACTCGCCTCTTTTTGGCCAAAGAACTGTCGTGATTTTTTTAATGCAGTGCAATTAATTAATTGCACACATCCGGAGACTTTCAATGTAGACCTAGCTGTTAAAAAGTCGTTTTCTTCTAGTAACCATTCTTATAGAAACTACCATGGTACATGTTTAAAACATGTCAATTTTGCACGATCTTGTAATGGGTGTACATATATAAGTTTAAAGCTAATTTCAAACAAGGTTGAATACTGAATACTGCATGCCCCTGGATACTTTATTGTGTGTGTGTAAATATATCGTGCACTTAAATTGAATGCACATGTCATTCGAGGATCCATTCACCGTTATGAATGCTTGAATCATTTGAAAGCCCTGGGTCTATATTTTCTGATTCTTTGTCTTTATTTAATAATCGTTGGTTTGAAGTCTGTGATTGATTAATATAAATAAATATCAATTGATGTCTTAATAATTCCAAAACTCAACAGTACTAATCTTTAGCAATACTTACATCATTGCTTTCTCCAGTTTGAATGGTCTGTTCTTTTGCATACAGTCAAGGATAAAAAGAATAACCTTTTAAGAGCGACTTTCTGTAAGAGTCGACCAAACATCAAGTCAAGAAATCGATTTCGCTCATATTTTGTCTTTAGATAGCCCTAATATAGCCCTTATTTTAGCGATTTGGCGATTTAAGATTCGAAATAATTTTTCTACAGTGTACACATTTTACAAAGTTTGAAAATGCAAATTAAAGCCTTAAAATACTGCTTATAAAAACTATGTGCGGAGATACCAAAATATTTAAAACCTACACCCAGAGGATTATCTAATGTATTTCTATCGGATTCAACAGAAAAAAGTCTCTGGGCAACTCATTTTGAGCTTTTCGTTGAAGTCTCTTTACAGTCTATTTCGCGATATTTCAACCGTAAACAACTTGTTGGGTTATCTCCACCGACGTGACTATAATTTTAATAGACCTTATCGTAGATGAGCACGCTACCCCAACAAACCAGTGGTATCGTGATGAATGTAGCATAAAAACGAGACTATCGGGTCAGCTTCATATATTTTGCCAGGAAAATTTGCTACAAATCTTCGAGGGATCACTATATTTTGATAGAAATCTTTGTATACAAAGTATTTTGTAGTCTTTCTAACTATGGTCAAACACTATATAGCTTTTGGATGTACGGACAGAGTTTTAAAGGCAGAAGGCAAGGAATTCGATCGTCATTTGCCATCGAACAAATTTCGTAATTTTCCGCATAGAAGCCACTGAGAACGAACACTCCAAGTAACACAATTTCTTAAATCAGACACTTGAATTAGAAGACAAATTCAATGCATTTAGATAATAAAGAAGTTCATATACTTCAAAACAGGTGTCCTTGTAAACTTGATACAGTATTTAATTCCTGGGGGGATACTCCCATATATTTGCTACACTATCCTAACTGTCTTATACAGGGTAGAAATAAATGTAAAATGACTGCAAATCTAGCATTATAGAATAATTATGGGTGGTGATTGTGCAGAGGGAAAAATAGGAGGGACAGGGAGTGTAGGAACTGTTTTGGATGCAACTATCATCTTTGTCCCCTTCCCAAAGGCACACAGCTTAATCCTACCATAAGCCACGTAGACCTTCGTAGACCAGTCAAAAACATCCGCCCTTACACTTGATGCCAGTAAATGTGGTCCTTTTTGAAAGTGACAGTCCCATCATCTAGTTTTGATAGGAATCTTATTCAAGCCCCTCTGATATTGTAGAATTCCTTTGGGTATATGGACATTTAGCTTCAAATACTCCCTTCCAATCAGTCCATCACAAGAAGCACCAAGGACTCCAGAACTATCAAGCCAATATTCCAGTTTCCTGTACTATACGACCAGGCGACTTTTCAAAGGCTTTAACTGCTTCTCTTTCGTTGTGCACACCTCAAGTGACACAAGAAGCACCAAGGAGTCCAGAACTATCAAGCCAATATTCCACAGCCTTTACTCTTGACAGATCATACTCGCAAAGAACACGTTTAATTAGGGATGGGGTTACACACTTAACGTTTAGAACAGAGCCGAAATTGCTTGCTGTTAATTGACCCTTTCTTATCATGTGGTGATGAAGTGTTGTCTCGCTGCACAGGTGTCAAATTGCTTACCTGGACGATTTGGTCTTGTAATAATTTTGCATTGTCGATCAAGTAAGGTATCTGCTCATTGTTGCCTTGATTGTTGAGGAATTCTTCGGAAAAGATTATGTGCTCAGTTGTTTTTATTGGTAAAGGCGGCAAAGTAGGTTATGGGCTTAGGATCCAGAATAGACCAGTAAATCTTCCGTATGCTCTTAAGTCCTCGTAAAGAAGATTACGGTCCATTGTTGTCGTTGCTCTCGATATTGCAGAATACTTTTTCCGCTTCGGATAAATTTCTGCCGCTGACTCAACACTTTCAGTAGTCTTTCTCTTTTTCCATTGGCATTCGATGTCCGTTCTGCTCAAATTATGTATGATATGGATGAAAAAAGCAGAAGCAGAAAGACGTTGGTTAGCGATTGCAAATGCATAGCACACTTTGTGTACATCAGTTCCATTGAAAGATGTTCTATAAGTCCAAATATCAGAAGTTTATAAGAATAAAAACTAAGATCTACAAAAGTTTGAAATGTTTCCTGTCATGACTGGTTCTTTGATATAAAACTTGCATTTTTACAGAAATAAACCTTCAAAACAAGTCATCAGTGTTACTTCAATTTGGATCTCCCGTCATGTTGTCTTGAACGCGCTTATAGGCCGAGGTGGTGGTTTTTGAAGCAGTCTTTGCAGACCCGAACTCCACAGGATCCGCAACCTTGAGTGCAAAATTTCGTCTTCTTTTTCTTCAGACAGACTTTGCAGCGGCCTTTAGACATCTTAGTCGGCCAGTGATCAACGTAATTACCTTGACATTAAACTGAACTTTTGTGAAGAAGAGTTGCTAATGAGACCTTTGACAAGTTCAATCCTGAAGTCCAGTTGACTCATATTGGGACGATTTGGCGCTTTTTGCATCAGAATGAATCTATTATGCTCACGTCCACCAAGAACCAAAAAATATAGCTCCACCATTTCTTAGATCGTTTGGAAGTGGATTAATATTGTCGATTTTGGTCTGACCTGTCGACACCCCCATGTATTGGTTGTTTAACTAAGCAACTGGTACGGAAGGCACTTCGATTATTGAGCCATCTTTCTGTTTCCTTCGTACAGTTAAATCACCTCTGGGCTTACACTGTGTGCTCAGGAAGGCAACCACTTTCTTATCTTTCCAAATTGTCGCCAATAAGAAATAAGTACTCGCCACGCCGAAGCTGTTTTTTGTTTTTTGTCTTTCAATGCACTTCGGAACTCTTTTAGTCTTGCTTTTGTCGTTCCGCACAGGTATACTTGGTCTTGCAATAGATCTTCTGCAAGGCCAACTAAGGTAGAAAGTTATCAAAAATTACATGATAATTTTAAGCAACCATAGACCTGGTTAGTTAATAGACTTCTTTGTATCCAAGTCCGTGTTCAGTATCACCATCTTGTTTTTCGGTGTAGATTCTGAACTCGGACATGAAGCCATTCTCAGCATAGACACGAATCCAAACTTTGATCCCTCGCTTTACAGGCTTTCATAGGCATATATTGTTTAAAGCCAAGTCTGCCCTTGTACTTTATCACGCCTTCATAGATGCTGGCGCTCTTAGAAAGCAGATATTCTTCGATGAATGTCCTTGAAAGAGGTTGAAGGTCGGTTAGGGCGATTTCACATCAGACATTAAAATTGATGGAGTTTTTAAACGGAGTTTAACCCTAGAAAACCTATGTTATCTAAAAGGTAAAAAATCAGGCTTCACGAAAATATAAACATTTTATTGGTTTCGACCACAGCCACTACATGTGGGTGCCTGACATCTTCGTCATTATATTAGCTTACAATTTTTAGCTTACAAATGTTTCAAACCTTAACTATAACTTTCAACTTTAATTAAAACATGCACTTTTTACATAAGTATGCTCAAATTGTTTGAAAATATGCCCCTGATGATGCTATTTAAGAATCATGAAAAATATTTCAAAACAAATCAATCACTTCTTAGTAAGAACTAATTAAAAACTCGTTGCGGACATAATGTAATGTCAGCAACGTTTGACCTTTTACATTCCCATAGTGATCAAGCCCGTGCTTCAAGAAGAACTTTTTTACAAATGCTCTTTTAGATTGATAAGAGAAATATATATAAGGAATCATTTTTCATGTACATTTATGATGTATCTTGTTTTCTCTCCATGCAATGCTACTTTAAAGATCGTTGCGGACATTACGTTGCGGACATTTTCCAAACCCTGCAAAAGGGTCCAAAACCTAAATCAAATGCTGCCCAAATATTTACATTTTAATGATCATTCAACACTCTTTACAGGCATAGCTTTGTTACTCTCATTTCACTGTTATATTATTTGGTTGAGGAGAAAACCTTTTCAATGTCAACCAGCATCGGGATAGTAAAGGTACCTGCATTTTCCAATTTGATGGGTCCAAAGAAATGCATGAGATGTGAACTTCCTCAACATCATCTCTTGCTGGCCAGTCAAATCTGTTGGCCCCAGTTCTATACAAGTACTTCATCTTCACCATTTCCCCTTTTGAAGCTAAGTACTCTAAGGGGGATTTTAACTCTCCTCGGTGAAGTTCCCATAGCATGCATTGTCTAAAAAGGATTATATTCCTGCTCATATACTATTTGAGATGGTAAAGCAAGACATCTGACAGCCTCAGCTTTATTTAATATATACTGGGGAGGGTTGCATGGTGTTGATTTACTGAAGACAGACCTACGATTGCCTGGTAAACACATCTCAACTGTGCACTGATAATATGTGCCATCAAATGAATTATCATCTGAACACTTTAGGGACTCTTTAACAAACTCAACATCATCACTGTCCCTTTCCTCTGAGTGGCCTTTAGAATCTTGATCAGATTCAACATTGAAACTGTCATCTAAATCTTCTGCTTCATCATCATCGTCAGAATCATCATCAAAATCACTCTCAAGGTATGGATAAACATTAAACGCTAGGCTTTGTGTGGCTGTCTTTGTAGTGTAAAGGCGACAGGTAAGGAAACCCTCCCCACCAGGCTCGATGCAGTGAAAACGAGAGATACCAGGAACTGATGGTGCTTCAGAGAACGTTTATTCAGAGCTCATGAAGCCATCTCAATTTCTTTCTCTGGAAGAAAATTAACCTTTACATTCATGGTAAGGCTGCTGGCCACTCTGAAGAATGTCTGCGCATTACACAATGTTGGAATTTTCAGAAATCACTGCATTTCATACAAGACGCTTAAAGAGATTAAAGAAGATGACGTTTCTGGAGATATTCCTTTCCTACTTCCTCGTTACGGCACACAATGACATCTTTCCTTCCAGGAGACTTTCTTGACACGGAGTTGAGTAGGTAAAATTCTTTCACTTTAGCAGCAGTTTCTGCAGAAATGCTCTTGTTGCCAGAGGTCTTGCTTTTCTTGGGTTATATTCCAGCAGCTGAGGCAAGCTTCACAATTACGGCTTTCCTCTTACTTTGCTCTTTGCCCTTATTCCGGACAATTTGCCCTAATTGCCCTAATAACACAAAATAAACAGCGTTATTCTTTACAATTTATGAATGTTTTGACCTAATTTTCAACCGATATGATAATGCGGGTATTGTTTATTATTAGAGACTTTTAGCATGACGTTTTTTGCGAGATACCGCAAACCGCGAACTGGAGTTTGCGGTCAGCGGTTTGAAATTAGAGGTACATGCGCTTTGGACATTTAGCAATAGGTAAACACATCATTCAAGAAAATGGCGGCAGCAGCAAGGTTGGTGTTTCATCTATTGAATCTTTTTTTGAAATATAGTAGACAAATTCAAAAAAAACCTGGCTGCTATGTAATCTTCAATGTAGGCAAGACTTCAATGATGTTCTTACCGTTATGCAATACGAAGATAGCAGCACAGACTCAGATAGCAGTGATGAAGACGAACTAGATACGATTCTCCTCGATTGTATGTTTCCTCTAAAACCCAAATGTGAAGTCCCAAGGATAAATCTTGAAGATATCAGTGAATTCCAATGTGAAGAGATGTTTAGGTAAGTTAAACAATTAAATGGTTATCTTAATCCCGGTCCAATTTTCCTCACAATAGTGTCCAGAGTACTAATAACTATCATTTCAAGAGAGCACATGCAAGCTTAACTTCAATCAGATTGAAGACAAAATAAACAAAACAATCAAAGATATAAACCAATAAAATAAACTAATTTTCTTAATGCACATAATTCATGTCGAAAATCATTTTAGTGTGATTGGACAGTCATTGGAGATGAAAGACCAGACAATATTGTTATATAAATGTGAAAAACCAAATAATATTTGTCAATACAAACTTACCTCTTCAACTTCTGAATAAGTCTTTCGAATCTTTCTCTGCAAGCACGACCTGTGAGCCTAACTGGCTTCTCATTAGTTGAAAATGCGGTGGATAGAATGTTTGCTAGCTCCTCCCAGTCACTTGGTTTACTTGGATTTCGTGCTGCTACTACGGTTGCAAGCGAAATATCTTGGATGATAGAAGGCCAGAGAAAAGGCACGATTTCTTGGGCATTAAGGCAATAGATTCAGACATATATCCAAAATGAGTGCAAATGTCTAAAAAGCTGTCTATATATGGACTATTTCGATAAAGGTAAGAAAAGAACGAGCTATTTTGCGAGTCTGCAAACGAGCATGGAGGGCGCCATGTTTGATTTTCATTGATGATTTATGCATTCAATTCAATTTGGGCTATCTCTTTAAAAATAAAAAAATGAACAATAAAACTGCACCCCTGAGTGCCTTATGTGTTAAGCCATTTTATGAATAGCTTTTGACGTCAGTTCTCTCTCTATGTGAGTTAAAAATTCCTGAGGTAAACCACTTACCGCAAAAGAGGCATCTCGGCGTTAAAACTTGAACCTCGAACCACGATCGTGACGGCAGGAGCACAGTCACGTGACATCTTGAGGTTAGCGGTTTGCGGTATCTCGCAAAAAACGTCATGCTAAAAGTTTCTATTAATAGAATGCGAAAACTTGAAATTTGGTTTCCCGTTTTCCTGAAATAGACCATATTACAAGATAGTTTAAATGATTTTGTAATCGCTGACCAGTTTGTTTTCTGTTGTATTGGAATATACTGTTTTACAAATTGCAAATTTGCATATTTTACTCCTGGGGATGTGGTTTCTTCAAAAGTACTCTTCAAAAGGGCCACTTCCGCATCTAATTTATATTCTGTGTAAGGCTTTGCTTGCTGTGCGATACCTGAGGGTGGGGTCCTGGTTGTGTTCTGCTGCTGTTCGTAAACTGCTGAAGTTTTGACCTTGTCATTGGATATCTACTCTCTGTTGATGGGATATATTCTTGACTTCCTGAAGGCATCAATTAAAAGAGATGGGCGTATCACTTCATCCCATGTATCCTTGAAAACAAAGCGTGTGAATCGTTGACATATTTTACATCTTATGCTCATTTCGTATTCAACGACAAATCAACAAAGTTCTTCGACAAGGAGCAGTGTTCAAGCCAACAAGTCATTTCTCTTATTGAAAGTGATAAACAGCAGCTAAATTCGATGGTAATTCATCACAGTACCTTGGAATTTATGCGGGCAAATTATGACCATTATGAACAATTCTGGATATCCACGAAGAAATTGAACAAAACGCAACTTCTTAATAGAAGCTTACTAAGCAAAGGTGTGACATGATAAAATTTGCTCTCTTGAAAGACCAGACGAGCAGCCGCGTTCTGAACCCTCTGGAGCCTCATGACAATGAAATCACCTGCAGCTTGTCCATGTACAGTAATATTTTCTCGGATCCGTCCCACTGAAGTTTTCGCTGTTCTTTAAGTTTTATCCTTTGCTCAAGAAAACGGAGATGCGAACGTAAAGAATACAAAACACCAACGATATATAGATACTGAATATCGATCAGTCAGATATCTTCTTCCTTATACTAGCTAACAAATACATATTAATAATGGTTTAATCAATAGAGTCCACGAGGTGGCTCTTCACATATTGATAAACTATCTAATGTATAATAACACACACGAGATAAACCTACTATAATGAACTATAAAACTATAAAATAGACAAATTTTAGACAAAGATAAGAAATAAGATTTAAAATTATCAAACATTTCTTATTGATTAGTTCTAAAGCGATATTGTAATTATATATGAAAGAAAAATATAAAATGTGAGATAATTGGGGGTACGCTCCACCGCCCCCAAGCAACCTCCTCAGGCAGAAACATCAGGGGCAGACAAGGGAAACTGACTCCAATGGCACGACCCAAAACAATCACCCAAAGGCACTGAAGCGTAGCTCCAACATTCACCAATTAGATGAAAGATAAATTAATTGATAAATAAGTCAAGTAATTTCATATCGCTTCTTTAGCTCTGCTTTCACCTTCTGCTTTCACCTAGAAATGTCTTTTGTATTATTTGGTGAATTATTGAATAGTTTGGCTTTGTAAGTAGCCTTTCATGCACTCTGGATAAGGAGACAAGACAAAGAACATCCACCGGAAATTAGAAATTGAAAGAATTTAGAAACAATCACCGTGAGTTTGAGATTGAGTTTTATTCAGCATGGATGGTGTGGCACAATTCACTCTTAAATGTAATTGGAAAGGAACTGACCTAATAATAATAATAATAATAATAATAATAATAATAATAATAATAATAATAATAGTAATAATAATAATAATAATAGTAATAATAATATAATAAAACTTTATTTAAAGAGGGGACACACAACAGTTACAATAAAAACACATTGTACTGAAAACCCAGTGGCCCTCAACAAACAAAATTTTACAACAAACTAAACGTGAATAAAAAATAAATAAAATTAAGGAATCAAGAGCACCGCAGCACAGCTCCACTCCAAATCCTCAGGCCGCAACCTGGAAAACCCGGGGTGAAGCTGGAACGGAGCCCCCCATGACTCAGAACAAACGCACCACATCGTCACTAAAATGAGCATGACTTTCATACAATTGATCTAATAATCTAATAAAATGTTAAACTTTCTTTCTGATATCCTAAGTACTTAACGTACAAACCCTTTTTGAGGCCCTTAATTGATTGTGATTGCTTAATGTAATTGTTCATACTGTTCCATAATTTAATGGCTCTAACAGTAAAAGTTCTACCACCCTCGGTCTGACGATGAAAGAGGGGGCACCTAAAGTTATATTTCTTAAAACGAGTATTTCTATTATGTATATCAGCGTTCGTAAGAAGGTTTTCGTTCATATATTCAGGGGTCTGTCCATTAATTCTCTTATACCTAAGTGCTCCGGTAGTAATAAGTGTTTCTTCATAAAATGGTATCCAATCGAGAGAATTGAACAAGTCTATCGATCTAGAGTTCATATCTGCTTCTGTGATAATCCTTGCAGCCCTCTATTGAAGACGGAATAGTCTATTTAGACTGTCTGAAGAGCATGATGACCAGACAGGAGAAGCGTAACTTAAAGTTGGTTTTATAATAGTACTGTAGTAGATTTCCCTTTGTGAACGCTTCAGATACAAACTAATCCTTCGCAAAACACCAATATGCTTAGATACCTTAGATGATAGCTCCTCGACATGTGCTTCGTAAGTTAAGTAATCGTCTAAGACTACACCAAGAAGTTTATGCTTTTCAGCTTGTTCAATATTTGATCCATTGATTGTTAAGTTGAATTGGGATTGTTCACTGTTCATGCGTTTCCGTAGGCGTTTACCAGCGACAAGCATGGCCTTTGTCTTGCAATCATTGACAAATAACTTATTTATCCTAGACCACTGACTGATATAACTTAAGTCCTCATTCACCTTGCTAGATAACACAGGGCTATTCACCTTTGAACTTAATGATAAAGTAGCATCGTCTGCGTAGATTGTTACTTTCGAGTTTGGAATGTAAAGTGGCATGTCATTGATAAAGATCAGGAACAAAATTGGTCCCAAAATGGACCCTTGTGGGACACCATGCTGTATCTCTAGAAGAGAGGATGTTGTAGAGTTCACTTTAACATGTTGTTGTCGGCCAGATAAATATGAGGTAAACCACTGAAATGCCAAATCCTCAAATTGGTACATTTGCAGTTTTCTAAGAAGAACACCATGATTAATGGAATCAAAAGCCTTTTTAAAATCGATGAATAACAAGCCGGTGACTTTGTCACTGTCCATATCAAAAAGGATCTGATCGGTAAGATGAATAAGCGCAGTGGCAGTTGAATGTTTAACTCTAAGTCCTGATTGATATTTGTAAAGAAGGTTAAATTCTTGAAGGAATGAATTCAGTGACTTGGCAACATGCTTTTCAAAGATTTTTGAAATAACAGATAAGACGGAAATAGGACGATAATTACAGCATTCCTCACGTGGCCCAGCTTTGTGGATTGGACTAACCTCGGCTATCTTCCACTGACTGGGAAAGGTGCCTTTGGCTATCGATTTATTGAAAAGCGTGGAAATAGGATCAGCTATCACAGGGGCAACCAGTTTTAGGATCTTTGTACTGATTCCATCAGGGCCTGTTGCTTTATTAATAGGGAGGTTTTGAATAAGATTTTTAACTTCCTAACATGTTATAAACGGTATTTCAAAGACATCTTCTTTCCCAAGCTTTGATGATATGAAATATCTTAATTTATCGTCAGTGAAGTTATGGTCATTACACTGCAATTCATCGGAGAAGGTTGAGGCGACATTCATAAAAAACTGGTTCATAGCATCCGCGATGTGTTTTGGATCTTGAATTTGTTCATTGTCAATCTTCAACTCAGAAATCCTTGTTGATGTTTTTGCTGTCGTCCGGAAATAGTTTCTTTTAGCTTTCTTCATAAGATTATTAGTCTTACATTTCAAGTGCCTAAACAATGTCCAATCTTTAGGAACATTTGTTTTTCTAGCTATTTTTAGGCATTTGTCTCTTTCCATCATTGTAGTTTTGATTATTTTATTGAACCATGGGGGTTGGAATCTTTTTTTAATTCCGTTTACTTTTCAGAGGTAAATGCTTATCCAACACTCTATTCAACATCTTTTCAAATACCTGTAACGAATCGTCGACGCCATCGTTTGTCCAAGCTTCATCTCAAGGGAGTGATGAGAATGCAGCAAGTAACATATCAGGATTAAGGTTTTTTGTCTCTCGGTATTTGCATATGATATGATCTGCGTTCTTTGTTGATCTAATAAACTTTCGTCGGCAGAAAATCGGTAAATGACCAATAATTTGGAGTTATAACATCAGAAATGAACTAAGGATGTGATGAGTAAATGTGATCCAGACATGTTTTAGATGATGGTCTAGTAACACAGTTGACGAGTTGAACGAAATCCACGCTCTTGAGTACTTTAGCCAGTTGATGTTTCTTGTAACTTGGCTTCAAAAAATCCAAATTAAAATCTCCAACGATGTGTATTTCTCCTCTCCTTTTTATGTATGCACTTTAAATGTTTTTCCCAAGTGCCAAATCATATTGTTGGTCTGCTGACGGTGGACGATAAATAGCACCGAATAATATACTCCTTTTTGAATTAAAGGGATTTATGTTCAACCACAAAGCTTCGATATTGGTCTGATTTAGTGATAATTCTTGATTCGATATTAGATACTTAGAAACAAAAGCCAATATTCCTCCACCTCTTTTAGGTCCATGTCGGTCTTTCCTGTAGAGATTATAGCCAGGTATCGAGAAAGTAGCGTCGTCGTCAGATGGCTTTAGAAATGTCTCGATAATAAAGAATACGTCAACATTAGATGAAAGAACAAGGTATTTGATTTGTTCAAATTTCGTGTCCGTGAGTCTATTTATGTTCCATTGACCAACTCTGATTCCAGTGGAAGGCAACTGTATGGAGGCAATTGAAACTTCGTAATTGGAATGTTAAACATGAGGTCGAAGAGTGATATTTCGAAATTCTTGACAAGAAGAACCTTCGACAAGTTTTCTGTTTTCCGCTGGGATAATAATGATTACTAAGGCCGAGAGCACTATAACATGTTTACGATAACGTTCGAGTGTATTTGGGAGACTCTGTGGACTATATTGTACAAACAGGACAAGATAAAAAATAAACCACACGGAGCACCAAAGAGCATGACCGACCGCCATGACAGTTGCTGATTAACATCCAGGCACAGACCTAAAATTAAAGTAAAACAATCTTAAGAGCGACTGTCCAGGAATGCCGAGCCAAGGCGGCCACAGTAAAAAAAAGTCCTTCATTTGTTGGACTGTAGACACTATTTTAATGAGTTATGAACGTACTAGGGTAGGTTTTTCGATCGACGTAAACAAAATGTTCAAAGCTCGCATACTGGGTTGCCTTGTCCACTCCCCTTTTTTGTTTCATTTTTTGAAAATACTTTGTAATACCTAACTTGAGAGGGACAATTTGCGCTCAGTAAGCGCATGTGGCTACTGCCACCAGTGCCCCGGATCAGGTTTAAAGTAGTCTGGAATACGTTGAATGTGAGATTGCCAGAGACTTGATTGTGTCTCAATGATATTGAAGGGAATGATGGTATTTGTTGGTATTGGTAGGTTTTTTGCAAGTCTTGATATTTCTTTCTCTTGCTTGTACATGGCAGTTACTTCATCTTTCATAGCATCCTCTGCTTGGACATGAAGGAAGGTGTTTGAGATTAGATCATCAGGCTACCTACTCCATGTCTTCTTTATGATATCCTCAAGCCTGTCAAAAAACCTCTCAAATAGTTCAGCATTGATAGATTTCAAGCTGATGATCCTGTAAATAAGTGCAGAGTGGTTGATGATTTGGTGGTAGTATATCCCCTGAAGTTTTCGTGTGGTCATACTTTTGGCTGGAAGGAGAATGGAATTAACTGCAACAGAATGGCGGAAGCACAGGTTGTATAACCGTAGGATGCTTTTTGGCACTGGCATAGAATATTCCCATCATTTCTGCAAAAGTCAACAGCAGCTCCATCACCTCTTCAGGAATGTTAACCTGCTTTGCAAGTTCAATGGTTCCTTGTAGCATTGCCTTTCTGTAGTCTGTACAGCGACTTTTGTCCTTGCTGAGTGTAATAAAAGATGTTTCATTTAAAACAACCGGAGCATCAACATATTTGACATGATGTGGGAGTTCTTGTAATAGATGGAAGATGTGGTTTAAACAGCAATGCAGTGGCTCAAAAAATAGGACTTCATACTCATTCAGGTTTAATTCATCAACTGTTACTATCTGTTCCAAAGAGCAGTGCTGGTACCCTTGTGATTCCTCCAAGAATGTCAGTCAGCTTCTCTTGAAGTTCTGGCCTTTTTGAGAACCAGCCTCAAATTCAACACTGGGATTGTCCCCATTCATGAACCTCACTTGTCTGTGATTTGTACTCCATCAATTTCGGTTGACTGAGAGAGGGTTTGAAGGCATTCCCTCCTTGTTGGAATGAACATCAGCTGATCTTCGTCTGTGCTTTGACTAAAGCCCATAATATACAAGTGGGGCTCTTCTACCACTGATTGGATGTCAAAATTCAGGTCTTTTTTTCCTTATTTGTTGAAAGGGATATTTCCTTGCTGTCAGCTGGGACACTTTTTTATCAAGACTGCCAAATTTAGTGAGCACTAGCTTTGTGCAGCTGGTTTGAAGAACTGGCTCGCCCAGATCGTGCACCCCAGAAGCTATCCTTTCTTTGATATCTTTCTTGATTGCATCATTAATATGTACTTTCCCCTCTATCATGACCATTATCATTGTCATATATTGTTATTATGACTATATTAATATTGTGTAAATTGAATTTACTGTGATGATCAACACATCTATCATTATTCCACCACAGTTCTGCCCATTCAATTTACACACTTATTATCTATGGGGGCCTGAAGAACCCAACAAAAATGACCGCTCGCCAACATGATTGGCTTCATAGCTCAGTTGGCAGAGCATCGCACCGACATTCGATTCCCGTTGAAGCTTGAAATCACTTTTTCAAGTCTTTCTTTACAGCGTTCGCTTAGATCGCTCATTCGCTGTGATGATCAACACATTTATCATAATTTGCTTAGTTTGTATGATTTGTTGTAAGGATTGTACCTTTAATGCAAATGAAATAATGAATGTTTTTTAATATCCTTCCCTTCATTAGCTAATTATGCATATATATATATATATACAGTGTATAAAGGGTTGTTTTAATGATTGGGTTCTTTACCTCTTTCTATAGAGAAAGCTTTTTCACTATTCATAACTAGTGGTTGACTCACCACTCCCTTTCGTGGTAGTGTTTTTGGCAAGTGTTTTCGTTCGCCAGATAAAAGATCTAGCAAAACCACAATTAATCGCAATGGACATTATTTTTTCATTTCATGTTCGGCAGAAAAGTTGTATTTCCCGCTCATTTCATGCGCATGTATTGTGTGGAGAGCTGCTTAGCTGTCAAGTGACCCATAAAAAGTCTACAAGAAGGAAAACTATAATGTAGGAAGGGATTCTTTATCTTTAGTTAGAGACAAAAATGCACCCCGATTGCTGAGAATTCAGGACTTTATTCGTAAAATTCGTAAAATTTTTAAAAACTTTTAGGCTTTTAATTACAACATAATTGCATATTTGACAACAAATTACATTTTTTCCAATGCTAAAAGAGAAAAAATAGCAGAATTCGAAAGCATTTCAACATGAAATTCTTGTCCACCATCATTGAAAAGGACAATTTTGTCCTAACTGTCTCGTCCCCTGCATTAGTTTTCGACTGCAGAATTGCCTACTGCCAGTACCCCGGAAGGTGGATTTTTGTCACAAAAGCATCGCTCAACAAGGCTTCTGGGAACGCACTTCGAATCAAAATGGCTGCCACAACAGAGAAAACTTATATACTGTCTAAATGCGGCCCGCAGGTCGCAAATTCAGCCTAGTATTTCATGCTAAGGATCAATTTGGCCAAAGAAAAATACGAACATAAAGAATGTGAGTGCAATGCTGTTTTTATTTTATTTTTAAGAAAATAATTTCCCAATGATTTATTTTGATTATCAGCTTTTTGCTTTTGGTGATTTATTAAAAATTATTTGTTATAATATTTGTCATATTACTTACTATTATTTATCACTAATCATTTTCTTTGCTAAAGAATAAATTAAAAAGTTGGAAATGCTTTTTTGTCCACCTTTAAGGGAAGCTAATAAATGGGGACGCATTTTAGCAACATCAAATATTACATGATTGGGATTAGTACCTAAAGCCAAACAAAGGCATATGCAACTGAAAAATCTCCGCAGTTGCTACCATTACTTTGTTGCTGAACTGGTACAAATTCTAAATTAACTAGTCTTCCACCGATTAAGTCATTTGCTTGCTCCTCTATTTCCTGGCTAATTGCATGATGGTAAAGATTTACAACACCAGGTAAGCATCCTATACTGCTATTATATACCCAGTGATCAGTCCTTGTATGCAAAATCTGAATAAATTCTCCCGAAACTACATCAAAGTTCCTTACTCTTCCTAGGGTTGGGCGCTGAAATCCCTCAATTGACTGGTTTACATTCTGGGAGTATGCAAATCGCAACAGTTATATATAATCTAGATCTAAATTACAAGGTTCGTAAAGATCACATAAAACTGGAACATTCCGACTTTTGGGAATGAAATGGTCAGCGAAGGGGTCGATTAAACTTAACAAAGCAGCTTTTGTTTGGCAGTTGTAGAGTCTCGTGTAAAATTTCTTCTTTTCCGTTGCTGAAACTTGGGCTTAGGGGTTCGGGTCTCGTCCAGGTCCAGCTTCATTTTTAGGAGACTGTCCTAAATTTTCATGATTCAATTTATCAATGTTACTGTCTAGAATCTCTTTGTGATTTTTAGCAGAAGAGAAATCTATGTCCTTGGCCCTTGCGTAAGATGCTTGGTTGTGGGAAGAAGCCACGTGCACTTAACTTGGGTACAGGCTAATTTCCCGTTGATTCTTGTCCAACATTCGATGTAAAATAAGACGCTGGCAACATGCGAACAAGATTCTGCTAGGCCTGCTTTACAACCCAATCAATGAGCAGAAACAATCGTACCATCCTTGCCGGCAATGATCCAAATATCGGGCCATTCATGCGTTGGGAATGGCGAACTTTCGCCACGACCACCTGCTTGCTAGAGATAATTCGTCTTCTTACTGAAGCCACAAATCCAGACACTACTTAATAATATGCTTCCAAACTCTTGTAAAATTTAAACGGATCGTTCGTATAATAGCTCGTCTGCAAATCCAAGTAACTAAACAAATCTGACTGCTCTATTGGAGGCAAACATTCAGGATGAAACTGCTCACTTGGTATGGCGCCTGGATCAACGCCTACTGCCTCGATCCTCTTCAAATAACGTTCCTTTACATGACTTTCAAGACTTGATCCATATTTTGAGAGCTCTGGCACAGCCATTTTCAACATTTTCAACATAACCATTGGAATGGTTTCCAACGATTAGTTTTTGTTGTTGTTTTTCTTTGTTTCGGCTATACCCAACTTCCCTTACATTGTCGGCGTGCTGGAGTTAGTCCTTTGTCAAAACTTAAATCTTTATCACCCCCATCTTTCTTTCAAGATTTCAATACTCTTATACCTAATTTTGAGTGTCGTGTAGGATAAGTAGTCTTGAGTCCAAACAAGAATATAGAAAGAATGTGCACACCAACTAGCAAAACAAAATACGTAAAAATTAGCATTTAATGTTAGCAAAAAGTCCGGGGCATTTGTTTAGTATCTTGCAATTTGAATGTAGTCTAACCATTCTTTCCCATACGATTCTCTATTCTGTTCTGTTCTACTGCATCGTTTACGTCCTTTCAGTAAGCATTGAAGTTATTACATTGTATCGTTATTACATTTTACTAAGTATCTCAATTCTCATTGGTCGAGAGCCCTCGGCCAATGTGAATTCAACATGATAAATGTATTCACTGTACGTTTTCCTACAGATAATACATTTATCATGTCAAGTTCATTCAAAGTCACGCTGTGGTACCTTTCTTATTATTCATTATGTGTATTAATTTCCAGATTTCTATATAAAAACAATTATTTAAGGAATCCTTAACTTATTTTCATATATTTTATGAAGAATCCGTTTTTTACGCATCATGGAGTTCATTATTCTTGTCTCTATAATTTAATGTTCATGTTTTTCCAGTATACAAAATGTATAATAAAGCCATTATTGAATTCGGTTATCGCATAATATCGTACATCATCAAGACCTCGGCCAATAATTGCGTATTGTTATTTTATTTGTTATTAAATTGTTATTACATTTTGCGTCAAAGGTTGTTACATTTTGCGTTATTACATTTTGTGGCGTAACAGCGCCTTTGATTATGTCCTTTGATTATATAGAAAGGGTGCTATATACATCATAAATCATTCATTTCTCATCATAATATATAGTCGCTGTTGTACAACCAAAAGAAGAACAATATAGAACATACAACATAATATAGAATTTCTGTTTTCTCTTACCTTTTGTATCATCAATAAATGACAGCGGAAATGTTAACCAAACGGAAATGTCTCTATGGTGTTTTTAGATAGAGGAAATATGGAGAGAAAAACTGCTGGCAAAAAGCTACAATTATTAAGTACTCAGGCCTTCAAAGAAATGCCTCATATAAACCTACACAGACATGATCGTGAACCTAGCAGAATACCAGTACGAACTCTGAAAAGTCTGAGAAGCAACGGCAGAAACTGAAAAGTTTATCTTCAAACGTATTCGTCCAAGTATATCGAAGTCCTCCAAGCTTCATTAGAGAGCTTACGAATCGACGACCGTTTGCACGACGACGACTTCTAGTGACGTCACCAACTAGGTTGGCGTCGTAAGTGGCGTCGTAATAGAATTTAGCTTACGAAGGTAGCACGACTGCATGCCGAAAACGCGCGTGCGCGTCTACATTAATTTCCCGCCAAAAGGTTTCAATTTAATTTTCATCGGTTTTTTGAGACTTGTAACTGTTGTTTCTTTGTTTTTATGTTTGACTCGTAAAATTTAAAAGTTTTCTTTTGAAACACTCTATCCTTTGTTTCCTTGTTTACATGCCGAACTTCAGAGAGACGAGACTTCGTATTTTACATGCTTACCGAAAAGGATTTATTAAGAACAGAGAGTTTGTTTTACTTTACGATGCCTATACTTCAAATAACCCAGATTTTCCCTATTGGAACTATGACCGTTTTGAGCTAGACTTGTTAACAGATGATGAATGCAAGGCCCAATTTCGATTCTTCAGGCAAGACATCTATAAACTTGCTGAGGAGCTCCAATTACCAGATGAAATTGTAACATACAATGGCTTGGTAGTTGGATCAATTCCTGCTCTATGTATTTATCTGAAACGTTTTGCTTACCCTTGCCGATATGGAGATTTGGTTCCTCACTTTGCTAGACCAGTTCCTGAACTTTGTATCATTACTAATCACATGATTGACTGGATCTATAACCGCTGGCATCATCTACTTACAAGGTACAATCATACTCTTCTCTCCCCGGCAAATCTTGTTTTGTATGCTGATGCAGTTCATCAGTCAGGTGCAGCTTTGGACAACTGTTGGGGGTTTGTAGATGGAACGGTTCGTCCAGTGTGTCGTCCTGGTAGGAACCAGCAAATTATATACAATGGACACAAACGTGTGCCTTGAATCAAATTTCAATCTGTTGCTCTACCGAATGGATTAGTCGGCAACCTTTTTGGTCCAGTAGAAGAGGCAAACGTCACGATAGTGGTATGCTAGCCTCTTCTCGTTTACTGCAAGATCTCCAAAGATTCTCTTACGACCCAATTACTGGCTCAACGATGTGCATATATGGAGACCTTGCTTATCCTTTACGACCACAGCTACAAACTCCTTATAGAGGTGCAGTACTTACACAAAATCAACGAGATTACAACAAATCTATGAGCTCTGCTAGAGTCTCAGTAGAATGGATTTTTGGGGACATAATAAACTACTCTAAATTTTTGGATTTTAAGAACAACCTTAAAATAGGTCTAAGCGCAGTTGGCAAGATTTACATAGGATGTACCCTAATGCAAAATGCACGCTCAATTTTGTATGGATCTATTACTTCACAGTATTTTATTTTATTTTATTTTCAGAGAATCACTGCTTCATCCCCTTCCAGGGCAGTCCTGATTGCTTGGACGGCGGCGCACCTGGTCTCCAGAGTGGGTTGTTTCTTTACGGCCACTGCCACCTTGCGGGCCTCGGCCCAGAACAAAGACCACCCCCAAGACAGCTGTATCCCCAGCCAATGTGGCAGGGTCTGCGCCAGGCTTCCCACATTGACCAGGCAGTTTTAATTTGTTCTGGCCAATGTGCAGCACCTGGCCGAAGAGCTGAAGGACTTAAAAATAAGAAAATGCTTAATTAAACCTAAAATATGTCTTTTTTTATATGGCCCCATATCAAATTTTATTGATAAAATAAAATCCACTGGCGGTCCACTGCTTCATCCCCTTCCAGGGCAGTCCTGATTGCTTGGACGGTGGCGCACTGGTCTCCGGAGTGGGTTGTTTCTTTACGGCCACTGCCACCTTGCGGGCCTCGGCCCAGAACGAAGACTACCCCCAAGACAGCTGTATCCCCAGCCACTGTGGCAGGGTCTGCGCCAAGCTTCCCACATTGACCAGGCAGTTTTAATTTGTTCTGGCCAATGTGCAGCACCTGGCCGAAGAGCTGAAGGACTTAAAAATAAGAAAATGCTTAATTAAACCTAAAATATGTCTTTTTTTATATGGCCCCATATCAAATTTTATTGATAAAATAAAATCCACTGGCGGTCCACTGCTTCATCCCCTTCCAGGGCAGTCCTGATTGCTTGGACGGCGGCGCACCTGGTCTCCGGAGTGGGTTGTTTCTTTACGGCCACTGCCACCTTGCGGGCCTCGGCCCAGAACAAAGACCACCCCCAAGACAGCTGTATCCCCAGCCACTGTGGTAGGGTCTGCGCCAGGCTTCCCACATTGACCAGCAGTTTTAATTTGTTCTGGCCAATGTGCAGCACCTGGCCGAAGAGCTGAAGGACTTAAAAATAAGAAAATGCTTAATTAAACCTAAAATATGTCTTTTTTTATATGGCCCCATATCAAATTTTATTGATAAAATAAAATCCACTGGCGGTCCACTGCTTCATCCCCTTCCAGGGCAGTCCTGATTGCTTGGACGGCGGCGCACCTGGTCTCCGGAGTGGGTTGTTTCTTTACGGCCACTGCCACCTTGCGGGCCTCGGCCCAGAACAAAGACCACCCCCAAGACAGCTGTATCCCCAGCCACTGTGGTAGGGTCTGCGCCAAGCTTCCCACATTGACCAGGCAGTTTTAATTTGTTCTGGCCAATGTGCAGCACCTGGCCGAAGAGCTGAAGGACTTAAAAATAAGAAAATGCTTAATTAAACCTAAAATATGTCTTTTTTTATATGGCCCCATATCAAATTTTATTGATAAAATAAAATCCACTGGCGGTCCACTGCTTCATCCCCTTCCAGGGCAGTCCTGATTGCTTGGACGGCGGCGCACCTGGTCTCCGGAGTGGGTTGTTTCTTTACGGCCACTGCCACCTTGCGGGCCTCGGCCCAGAACTAAGACTACACCCAAGACAGCTGTATCCCCAGCCACTGTGGCAGGGTCTGCGCCAAGCTTCCCACATTGACCAGGCAGTTTTAATTTGTTCTGGCCAATGTGCAGCTCCTGGCCGAAGAGCTGAAGGACTTAAAAATAAGAAAATGCTTAATTAAACCTAAAATATGTCTTTTTTTATATGGACCCATATCAAATTTTATTGATAAAATAAAATCCACTGGCGGTCCACTGCTTCATCCCCTTCCAGGGCAGTCCTGATTGCTTGGACGGCGGCGCACCTGGTCTCCGGAGTGGGTTGTTTCTTTACGGCCACTGCCACCTTGCGGGCCTCGGCCCAGAACGAAGACTACCCCCAAGACAGCTGTATCCCCAGCCACTGTGGCAGGGTCTGCGCCAGGCTTCCCACATTGACCAGGCAGTTTTAATTTGTTCTGGCCAATGTGCAGCACCTGGCCGAAGAGCTGAAGGACTTAAAAATAAGAAAATGCTTAATTAAACCTAAAATATGTCTTTTTTTATATGGCCCCATATCAAATTTTATTGATAAAATAAAATCCACTGGCGGTCCACTGCTTCATCCCCTTCCAGGGCAGTCCTGATTGCTTGGACGGCGGCGCACCTGGTCTCCGGAGTGGGTTGTTTCTTTACGGCCACTGCCACCTTGCGGGCCTCGGCCCAGAACTAAGACTACACCCAAGACAGCTGTATCCCCAGCCACTGTGGCAGGGTCTGCGCCAAGCTTCCCACATTGACCAGGCAGTTTTAATTTGTTCTGGCCAATGTGCAGCACCTGGCCGAAGAGCTGAAGGACTTAAAAATAAGAAAATGCTTAATTAAACCTAAAATATGTCTTTTTTTATATGGACCCATATCAAATTTTATTGATAAAATAAAATCCACTGGCGGTCCACTGCTTCATCCCCTTCCAGGGCAGTCCTGATTGCTTGGACGGCGGCGCACCTGGTCTCCGGAGTGGGTTGTTTCTTTACGGCCACTGCCACCTTGCGGGCCTCGGCCCAGAACGAAGACTACCCCCAAGACAGCTGTATCCCCAGCCACTGTGGCAGGGTCTGCGCCAGGCTTCCCACATTGACCAGGCAGTTTTAATTTGTTCTGGCCAATGTGCAGCACCTGGCCGAAGAGCTGAAGGACTTAAAAATAAGAAAATGCTTAATTAAACCTAAAATATGTCTTTTTTTATATGGCCCCATATCAAATTTTATTGATAAAATAAAATCCACTGGCGGTCCACTGCTTCATCCCCTTCCAGGGCAGTCCTGATTGCTTGGACGGCGGCGCACTGGTCTCCGGAGTGGGTTGTTTCTTTACGGCCACTGCCACCTTGCGCGCCTCGGCCCAGAACGAAGACTACCCCTAAGACAGCTGTATCCCCAGCCACTGTGGCAGGGTCTGCGCCAGGCTTCCCACATTGACCAGGCAGTTTTAATTTGTTCTGGCCAATGTGCAGCACCTGGCCGAAGAGCTGAAGGACTTAAAAATGAGAAAATGCTTAATTAAACCTATTATATGTCTTTTTTCATATGGCCCCATATCAAATTTTATTGATAAAATAAAATCCACTGGCGGTCCACTGCTTCATCCCCTTCCAGGGCAGTCCTGATTGCTTGGACAGCAGCGCACCTGGTCTCCGGAGTGGGTTGTTTCTTTACGGCCACTGCCACCTTACGGGCCTCGGCCCAGAACAAAGACCACCCCCAAGACAGCTGTATCCCCAGCCACTGTGGTAGGGTCTGCGCCAGGCTTCCCACATTGACCAGCAGTTTTAATTTGTTCTGGCCAATGTGCAGCACCTGGCCGAAGAGCTGAAGGACTTAAAAATAAGAAAATGCTTAATTAAACCTAAAATATGTCTTTTTTTATATGGCCCCATATCAAATTTTATTGATAAAATAAAATCCACTGGCGGTCCACTGCTTCATCCCCTTCCAGGGCAGTCCTGATTGCTTGGACGGCGGCGCACCTGGTCTCCGGAGTGGGTTGTTTCTTTACGGCCACTGCCACCTTGCGGGCCTCGGCCCAGAACAAAGACCACCCCCAAGACAGCTGTATCCCCAGCCACTGTGGTAGGGTCTGCGCCAAGCTTCCCACATTGACCAGGCAGTTTTAATTTGTTCTGGCCAATGTGCAGCACCTGGCCGAAGAGCTGAAGGACTTGCAACGAAAAACTGCACCAATTTTGTGTTAACAGTAGGAAGTACTGTCGTTGCTATCTATTGTAATGGTAATGTGGGTTCAAATATTTGATGCAGCAGACAGACTTTTCACCTTCTAAAAAGATGACAGTGTTATATAGGCGCGTGAATATTTGCAACATCTTTGTTGTCTAGGTTTGGATCTTTCACTTTTGAAGGTTTTTGTTCAATAAGGCCCTTGCGCTTGGTTAATTAGAGCTATAGAGGTTTCTCACGGCAGTAATTAGAAAGCAAAGTAAAATTTCCAAGCATTGTATCGTTCCTTCCCCTAAACATGGCAGCCGTGAAAAAACTATATATCAAAATATAGACAGACGTCAACTTTACTAGAAAAAATAAAAGGAAAGGAAGGGCTTTGTAGAAAAAGGTGGACTTCTGTGCCTTCCTCACAAAGTGCATCTTTATGTAAATCTTCCAGACAAGTTTGTGTTAATGGAGTACTTTGTCTTGAACTGGAAGAGAAGCTGTAGTGCAGGGACCTGGTAATGTGAAGATTCTGTATTTTACATCTCCTGGTCACACTGTCATTTTGATGCCAGCTGAGCCTTGTTTCAATTTTAGACGCTAAAATACAAAAAACAAATAGCATGCTTTCTCATTCATACAAAAAATAAAGATTTGATAAGTAGACTCCTAGCCACAAGACCATTGTCATATAGAAATAAAAATGAGAAAAGAAGAAACAGTTTGGAATTAATTTACAGGTCATATCATAAAAAATCGATTGAATTTACTGCCTCTGCCGCCCTTCCATACGCTAAGAATGAGTCACGAAGGCTTAACCCCATCTTAAGAGTACCCTCAGTGATGAACACAACGTTTTGAACACAACAAGAAGCACTGAAACTACCAATGATACGAAAAACAAAAACATTTTACTTACACAGTGCCGATGTTTGCCCCCTGGCAATACCTAAAATGCATTGGAAATAACGAAGGGGACTGGGGACCGCAACTTCTACATTATTCCTCATATGGCGTTTTTGACTGATCTAGATTCGCCCAATCGAACCTTGACGCTTTCTGCTCGCTAGAGGAATTTGGAACTTTAAAACTTGTCTGGATATGCACGAAAACATCTGATCAACGTGTGCATGTGTGTGACCAACCATGTGAAATGACAACTTGATCGAATAACGGGCTACTGTTAACTTTCTTTTTGATATGTAAACGTAAATGTAAAAACAGTGCTGAGAAAATGATTGTACATATGACAGTTTCAACGTATATATTAGTACTTAATGTCCCTTTGTGGTGCAATGGATAATAGCAGATATTTACGGTGGCCCACAGGGGACATGCAGCAAACAATAAAGTTGCTGCATTTTTATATAATTTACTGCAAATAAAAAAATAGCTGCAAATGTTGCATATCCAACACCACTATTAGTTCTTTTGCTTTGAGCTGGACATTGTATAGGTTCAGTCGATACCTTAATAGTGCAGAAGAAGTAAACGAGAAAATATTAATGCTTTCTCTATTTATTTTAAGCTATACATTACAAGCACATGCATGCATTTATAGATTCGACTGAAGTAGCCATACCTTTTGACAGACAATGTATTTCGTCCAATCTATACTGTCTATTAGGTGAAAAAGTACTATAAATTATGCATTCCAATACTAACCTTCCTGTCAGTGTATCCGCCATCTTGGATTCTATAGGTTTGCAAAGAACTCTGGGAAAACTTCTAAAACTTCTTTATTTTGCCCTGCTTTTGGCAGAAAAAAAATTGTTTTGAAGAAATCCATTCTTTTGTGTGTTATTTTAGAGAAAAAGACACTATGATGGGTTTGGTTTTATTTTTTAATAGATTAAATAGAAACTAATTTTTGCTGCTCAGCGGTTATTACCAAAAATAAGAAAATGCTTAATTAAACCTAAAATATGTCTTTTTTTATATGGCCCCATATCAAATTTTATTGATAAAATAAAATGCACTGGCGGTCCACTGCTTAATAATAATAATATTGATAATAATGAAGTTTATTTATATAGCGCTCATATCCATGAGCATGTCCAAGGTGCTTTACAACAGGAATATATGCATAAATTATATATCTAAATATATTTCCTATTATTAAGGAATAAAGTAAATAAATAAGTTTTAAGCTTACTTTTAAAGGAAGCAACAGTAGTACAAGAGCGAATCTCAAAAGGGAGCCTATTCCATAATCTGGGAGCAGCAAAGGAAAATGAACTGAAACCATACGTAGTACACCTAGCTTTAGGTTCAACCAGAAGTTTGTTGGAGATAGATCGGAGAGCATAAGAAAAAGAACGATAGCACAGAAGATCAGACAGATAGGTCAGCAACAGCATCTTGAAAATTACTCTGTAGTATACTGGCAACCAGTGCAGGTCAACCAACACAGGAGTGATGTGGTCAATTTTCCTGGTGAAGGTGACAACACCAGCAGCAGAGTTCTGAATGCGTTGCAGCCTCTCCATGACATATTTAGGAAGTCCATAAAGTATTTTATTTTATTTTATTTTCAGAGAATCACTGCTTCATCCCCTTCCAGGGGAGTCCTGATAGCTTGGACGGCGGCGCACCTGGTATCCGGAGTGGGTTGTTTCTTTATGGCCATGAATAATAGCAGATATTTACGGTGGTCCACAGAGGTGGTCCACAAAAAATAGTTGCTGCAAATAAAAATGATCTAGACGATGTAAAGGAGATTTTATTAAAAACCTACTAACGGTCGATCACTAATCCATACCTCTGATTGGCTGAGCTACTAGCGGTCTATTGAGCGAAAAAAATGACAGTTTTGAAAACCAAAACGCAAAAAATAAATCATTCCATTTCTTAGTTTAACATTTTTGTAACCGTTTATTGGACCCATTAGTAGGTTTTTACCCAAATAATCAGACCTCTCGCACTCATGGCCTACAAGTCCGAATGAGCTTTTGACTGATAGACCATTCGGGCTTTAGATATCCTTGTAGTTTGTCTATGCTAAATAAAAATATAAAATAAGACTTTGTCTATTGTCTAACTTCATAAAATAAAATGAGACATTGATTATCTATTTTCTAACTTCATAGTCTATGAGAAGCTGAAGTCATATGGGTTCCCAATCCATGGCTGTATATGTGGATATAGCAGAAGAATAATTTGGCTGGAACTGGTAAAATCAAACAATAATCCAAAGATCATGGCTAGATTATTCTTGGATGCCGTTCAAAATGCAAATGGTTGTCCAAGACTTGTACGTTCAGATTATTGTGGCACTGAGAATGTTCTTGTTGCTGCTATGCAATCTTATTTTAGAGCCAATGGAAATGATGAATTTGCAGCTTCAAAAGCTCACCAGTATGGTTCTTCAACATCAAACCAGCGTATTGAAGGTTGGTGGTCTTTTTTTAGACGAAGCAACTCAAATTGGTGGATCAATTGTTTCAAAGACATGTGTGAATCTGGTATTCTTGAACTTGGAAATTCTTTCCACATGGAATGCCTTTGGTTTTGTTTTTCAAGAGTAATTCAAAAAGAGCTGGATGAAGTCGTTCAGCAGTGGAACAGTCATTATATCAGAGGGTCTCGTCATGATACATTTGCAGGAGTACCAGACATCCTTTATTTCTTACCTGAAAATTTAGATGCTGTTGATTGCCTGATACCCATTTCAAAATCACAGATACAAGAGGTTGAGCCACAGTGTGAAATGGAAATGGAGGAAGATGTATATTATGAATATTTTGAATACATTGGAAAGGAAAGATTGGCATTATCCAAATACTGTATCAGAAGCTTTTAACCTCTATCAGTGTCTCAATCAATTACAGGCTGATGTTTAACTTCTAAGAGTTATAGGACTGAACAGCATAACTTGTTAATCAATTCAATATACTTTATTAACTTTCATACAACTGGTACCTAGTTAACTATAATAATGACATTTATATGGTATCTGTTATAGTATATCTTCTTCCTCTGGTAATCAAAATATGTTGATGGAAGATTCCCATGCTTAAAATGTCTCATACATTTTTTTATTATGTATCTGATCATGTCTTAAGGAATCCTCCGTGTTTGGATAATTTCTGGAACTGCACAAAAGTGATAATAAATACATTTATTAACTCCAATTTAAAAACCCTTCATGTCATTAAAGTCAACGTTTTTAAAGAAACATATCTAATAGCCAGGGTCCAGTTGCTGTATTTAATGCAAGCTACATCTAGGAAGACAAATTTCTGCAGCTGATGTAAATATTCTGTAAAAAAACATATGCACTTTTTACATAAACTTGTAGGCTGAATCTTGCTGTATGGGAACACTTCTAATTCAGAGACTAAAATATCAATATGCAAACCTGCATCAATTTTCTCTATGGTGTCACAAAAGAACTTGAAGGTGTCAATCTCTGGATCCTTTTTGATTTGGGATGCACTGTATTTTACATCAAGCTGGTCCAAAAATTCATCAGCTGTAATAGCGAAAGCAGTATTGCTTTCAAATACTGGTTGCCAAACATCAGGTTGGCTTTTAACATATCTCAGAACATAGGTTCATGTGAATTCAATGATTCCCATTTTTTGCCACCCTCTAACGTTGATTTGTTTAAGTTTTATATTATTATAAGCTTCAATCTAAGTAAAATAATGTGTGTGAATTTCATAATGATCTAACGACGAAAAGTTAGTTAAAAACCCATCCGAAAATTGTGGTGTTTGGTTACTGGAGGGAAATAAATGAAAAATAAATAAAAGTTCTTTTTGGGTGACTTTTTTTTTCAAACCACACTACTTGAGCTCTATTTGTTATCTTTCGAGAACAAAAGACTTATGTATATATATATTTAAATATTGTATTTCCCTCCAGTAACTTAAAAGTTGCAGAATTTTTTTAGGAGGAACTTACTGTACAATTTCTTTTACAGAAAAAAAATTTTCCTTCTGGGGGATTCCAGTGTAGCCTATTCCTTCAAGAACATCTAGGACACCCTCACTCGTCAAAAGTTCCCTTACTTCCTCATCACTTGATGCATTGACCAACTGCAAAATTTTTCATATCATATTTCTATAAATTTATTCAATAGAGAACATAGACTGCTGAATAAAATACTTTAAACTTACACTATCAGCAACCGTCTTCAGTTGATGCTGCTTGTTCTTATCTGTTGAAAGTGGTTTTCCAACCAGATAACTGGAAACTTGTGCAGCCATAAAATTTGGACCTGGACCTCCCTGTAAGATGGACATTGCCATTATTTCACCACAAAGTTGAAAGTCTTCATTACTCAGTGCTACAGAAGAGCAAACTGGAAAACCATTCTTGACAAACTTGAGCTGCATGATGGCCATCAATTCTGTGAAATAAATTTTGTTTGCAAAAAAAAATTAAAATTGAATATATAAAACATGTGCATTCACTGTAAGTATCTAGTATGCTTTATCAATTGATTATATTCAAGTAAACCTAGTTTGTTTACCAATTATTATTGTCTTTTTTAACTTCTTTTACTTTTGAGATGATTAATTTATAATTACCATGAAATGAAAAAACCGAAAAAATTAAAACCATTTGCTATTATTATTATTATAATAATGATTTCTCTAATTATATCCCAAATATTCAATAAACCAGTTTTAATTATTTTAGCTGTAAAGCCAGTATGCTATAGAGGCAAGCTGGTTTAATTAATCTTATCAAAATACAAGAAGCAAATGCAAAAATATAGCTTTATGTTCATTCACTCAGGTAGCTGGTTGGGGGGGAGGGGTTGGATGGGTACGGTTCTTGAGCTTCAATTGTCTAAATAATGTATGCATGATTTCAGCTTCAATTGTCTTGAATAGGGTCTATAATCCCAGCAAGGATCTTAATGTTTAATTTTCACTTTTTTTGTATAGATAGGGTAATAAATTTTGACTTTTGTGAAAATGAAAAAGTCCATTAGCAGGACTACCACTAACTCAGTTGAAAGTTGACCCCAGAAACTCAATTTCTCATTGAGGCTTAGATGCCGTCAATGTTTTACCTATCTGTCATAAAAAGGGTATGGAATTTACAAGATATGGCTGCCTCAATAGATAGCATCAGGGTTTTGGACTCCAACAGGACAAACCTATAAGAATCTTGTCCAATTACTCCCTGGCATACACAATTTATAATTATAATAGTATGAAACTTGAGACATCAATGGTTCATGTTCACAGGATTCCACTGCACATAAGTTTAGTATTTAAAGTCCTTTCAGTTACCTGTAAAAAGCTCTCTCTTTGGACCACCATCATCAATACATGGCTCCCCCACAAACACCACTTCTACAGCATTTGTGGAAATTAGGTCAAATGGCTGCTCACTTTCTATAAGCCAGGATGAACAGGTATCTGCATTTTCTTCAATCTGGCTAACAGAATATTTCAAACAGCAAATTGGACACTGTGCTTCTTTTTCTTTTGAAGAATACGGATGATCAAGAAGCACAACTGGTGCTTTTAAAGAAGACGGTTGATCAAGAATCACAACTGGTGCTTTTGAAGAAGACGGTCGATCAAGAACCACAACTGGTGCTGATATCCAATCTGCATGTTGATCTTGATCAAGCAAAGCAGATTTTTGTTGTTTCGGTGATTCTTCGACTTCTTTTTCAGATTTCGTGTTCTCGGTAACTTTTTCTTGTGGGTCACCCTGGTATAATTCATCCGAATCAGATTTGAAGTCGAAGGTGCTGCAAAGGCTTTCCAAGTAATCGGAATTTGTGCACAAATAAAATGTTATCCGCGAATAAGGCTTGTCAATTTCTTCTTTGTACCTTCTTAGGGTGAACGCCTCTTCACTTTTTGGCAATTTAGTCACCACCGATTTATCACCATACAGAATCTTGTAGGTTGCCTTATTGCTACTTTTGATCACATCGTTATTGAACCGGCTATGTTTTTCAACTGCCTTTTGTAGCAGCTCCTCCGAGGTTATTCCCTGACGTACCGTGAGAGGGGGAGTAAGACCTCTCTTGGTCGCCAAAGCTCCAGCTTTTGTTGCCATGATCCCACGGCTGTTTCAATTCAAATAAAAAGCGACATTAAGTTCCAGGAGCACGATTGACCGAAATTACGCGGTCAGCTGCACCGTAACGAGGCTTTTAAAATGGCGCCGAGAAGGATCGTAACTTATGAAAGAAAGTGGTTGTTTGCGGCGTTTTTATTTATTTCATGGTTAAGAAATAATAATTTTGCTGTAAGTAGCTTCAGAAAAAGAACATTATCTCTTAGCTGAGAGTCGTTCAAGTTACGAGGATACGCCGAAAGACTTTCTTTTTGATGTTTACCTTCCATCTGGGGAATGATCGAGAAATCGTGCACGTGCAGTTTATCGCAGAGTTGTGGTATTTTCGAGGAGTGTTTCTCAATACAGGAGCAATTGATGACTCAGGTAAGCAAATAATTTGATGTATAAGCAATGTATTTATTGTCATATCGTGTTTTCTTTTTATGAATTATTTTTTGTGGATGCAAAGTGGACCATGTTTTCGCGTTGGTTTCGATGTTAGAATACTTGATAAATCGATTGCTTTCATCGTTTACTCGACTTCCGGTGTAATTTCCCGCTTTTTTTTTTTACACGCGTCTAAAAGTGTTACCCCCAAAATTAAGTGTGGCTTCTTGTCCAGGTCGTTTACTTTCTTGGAGCCAATGATGGGGACATTTTAATTTTAGTTTCATTTAAATTCATTTCTATTTTTATATACAATCTATTTACATGTAAATCTGATATTGTGTAAACCTTATTATTATGTTTATCCTCAGATTGATATATTATAATTATAGTATCTCTCGATCAATTTACAGTAGCTTTTGAAACTTGGTAAAGCAAAAATATAAATTTTTCTTTATTCTTCGCAGACTTTTCGCTTCTTTACTTTTGGTGTTTTTGTCATGTTTGCTGGATAGCAACGTCTGTGATGCTCCAACATGACTTTTTCGAACTTGTCGCAGCCTCGTCTTATGCAGGAGTAGGAGCGTAAGAGGTCATTAATCTCATGATGAATTGATTCGACCCCTTGCTCACCAAGCAGCCCCATACCAGTTCCATACCTACAAAGTTATTACATGTAGTTAAATTTGTCAATAAGGATCACAAGTTTATTATTTCATGACACTCTTTACAATCAACTTCATCATCATTGTTATTACCATTATTGTTATATTACTACTGTATATTATTATTATGACAGTTATAGTTATTTTTTTATATTAGTTACTACATAACTGATACCTCTTAACCCATGTGACTATGTGATCCTCTAGGAAATGCATTTTTGGCAAAACAGTAGCATGAGGAAAGTTTTGCCTGTACACTTTCATGAAACTTTCAATTTCTTTCTCTGAAAGGGAAGACAACCTTATCAATGTTATAGACCAAATCCAAAACTTGCACCGATGTGAGGCTTAAGTTTTGAACAAGGGGATCTGGCATGACTCAAAGCGATCTGGCGTAACAAATCACGCCATATCTCTTTGTTCACAACTCAAGCCTCACATCAGTGCAAGTTTTGAATTTGGTCTATAATATATATTTTGAATGTACTGTAGATCTGTTTATTTATGTTTCTGCCCTCTTTTGCCACGAATCGTCATTAATTAATACTGGTACTTTAAAAAATGTCAAAATAACTTAATTTTTTTGCCATTAAGAGGACAGACAATATAGACCTGATGTAAATGTGCTTTTTTATCTTTTTGGAGTGATAATACTTCTGAAAAATTCTTATTTTTATTTTTCAAAGCAACCAATGGGAATAGCACATACTCTTTGAAAACATTCCTTTGCCCTCACTGTTTCTGAAAATTAGTTAATCAGTGTGTATAAAATGTTATTATTGTTAAATATACATATCTTACCAAGGATTATGATTTGGCTATTGCATAGCTTTTCTTTCGTAGTATATATCCTGTGGCATTTCCCAAATGATTCCAGTGTTCCTTTAAATTTCTGCTTCATATCATTGTATCACCTCTTGTATTAAATTGGGCATTACTTTACTAGAGACAACAACTGGTACCTCAACTAACAGCTTGATATTTGTTTCCTACATATAAAAAAACCTATATTTAATTTTTTTTGTTTTTACACTTAGATTATATGTAGCTTACAATTATTTATAGTATTATATAGAGGAAATGAAAGCCTCCAAAAACATAAATTAATACCTTAAGGCATTTGTGTGTGTGTGGTTGCCATTGAATGTCCCACCATGATAAGCCTGGCGTTCAGCACCAATCTGCTTTAATTGCTTTTCAAGTTCTTCCTTACATGGCCCTTTTCCACACCACGATTTTGACCGAATGTCTTGAACTTTCTTTTCCTGACACAAAATGAAGATGTGGTTATTCCACTGCCTATGGGTTTTTTATTTACTTCCTAGAGTCTTGATATTTTCCTTATTCAAATATTTAGTTTTGCAATAAATTAGACACTAAATTTTCACTCATTTACCAGCTAAAATTCTTATAGCCTTTCTGGGGAATTTTTCCACCTTCATGTGGAAATTGTTAAAGAATTCAATCAAAACATGTAGATGATATATTAAGAAGAAGTAAATAACCAACTACTTGGTATTCAAATAAAACATTCGTTGATTGACTCTAGGGGGTACACTCGAGCTGTTTCACCTGTAACACACAGAGTAAATTTACCATTTCAGCAACTCTGTATCTTATTTGCTCTGCTTGCTTTAACAAACATTCTCCTTGTTCATCATCTTCAGTGCTTAACAAGAGGTAGGTTGCGATATCTTCAATTTCTTCTGCCTTTTGATTTTCCAAGTTGGCTTGCAATTCAAGTTTATTGGCTTCTTCAACTTCTTTTATGTAACTTTGAAAATCCTCATTCCCATACTGTTGGATATAATAAATTAAAACTACTATTGAACTAAAATATTTCCTGAAATTGTCTATGATAGAGATGGTTAACAACTTTGAGGCAACCAACATATATTCCAAATTTGTGTAATTTTGTTATGATAAATTATTTCTTGACATGATACCTTTTCTTCTTTTCCAGCCAATGAATTTGCAATCTTTACATCCAGTATATTCAGAGATTGCTCTAACAGCAGAAAAAGTCGATTGAAAATACCAATGCTTACATGTAAAGCTGGTGGACACACCTACAAGAGAGAGAAATCAATTTAAAAGGTATTAATGAATGTTTAACTTGTCAAAAAAGTAGTATTTGATGTGTATGCTGTACCTGATCAAGTGGAATTTTAAACATAGGCTGTCTTATAACATTGTTGTACTGCTTTGCCTTCTTAAGGTTAGACCCTCCTTCTTGAAATTTACTGTTATCATCAATAATCCCGTCAAAGACAAAAATGTGAGGTCAGTGCATCGGCTCAGAAAAGAGGGGTGAAAATTCACCCAATTCACCCCCACCGGATCCGCCCCTGCGGTCATGGTTCGATTGTCCATGCTGTAATATTTCTCAGTTCCTTGTAAGGTTCTTGAACCTTTAAGACCCCTCTCACTTAAAGGAATGGAGACCTCATCCTGAGTTATCAAACACCAGAGACAAAAGTGCTTTCCTAAAATTAATTTTGAAAATCAATTTATTAATGCTTTTTTTTTGCAATTATGATATTTTAAGGAAAAAACTTGTTATCGCTAATAACCACCACAAGCTTACAACAATGGCGCAGCTCAACGGCGGTCAAACTGAAAGCTTGTGAAGGCGCCTCTGGCAACCGCTATACAGTACATCTGTGACCCCAGAGCACAGCTCTAACCAATTTGAATTAGTTATGATTGATTTAAGAGTACAAGGGGAGGAAAAACCAAAGAACATGCAAAACATGACCAGATATGCAGTATTACAAATGAATTAATATACTGTGTTTCATTTTAGGTTCTATTTCATAATTAATTATATACCACTTGCTCCTGAAATGCCATATATGGCACAGAGGAAAGCATAATCTCCAAATAAGAATACTCCCATTGTCCAATCCCTATTGAAATTAAAGTAACATGTAAGATAAATGTAGTTATTTGATTGGTTCAATTTAATTCAATTCATTTCATGAAACACAATTCAATAGAAATAAAATACATAGCCTGCAAATAGCACAGTTAAAAAAAAAGCAAGCTCATGGTTATTATTGAACAAAGCATAGAAAAAGCTGGGATTTTTGTTGTTAGGGTTAATTCAGTTGAGTTATTGAAGAATAATTGCTAAGAAGTTGTATGAATTACTATACCCCCATTTCTGTCCATTTAGATTTTCAATCATGCTGTCATAGCCTTGAAGACCTAGAGCTTAGTTGTAAGGTGTATCTCCTGCTTCAAACATCGAAAATGTTATTGTGTTCCTTGTTGAGTTGGGGTTCTGTAGGTTTCCAATAGCAAAGACCATCTTGAGACTTCCCCCTCCTTTGTCTCCTCCAATTTTAATCCAAATTTCATTGCTTGGTATCAATCCTTCATGCCAAACTAGATTTCCAGAACTGTTAACAACAATATTTATTTGATGAATTGCTAATTACATGATATACATTTTTGAATTTTGATAATTTTTTCAACCACCCCTACCTATGCCCATGAAAAATGGACAATCCCTGGGTACTGTATTCATAGGAGTTTATGAATTTGCTATACCTTTTGTGCACTTCTAAATGATTAAAAACCATTTCCTCCAGATTCTGAATCCTTGCACATGGTGCCATTCGAATTTCCCTGCCACTTCCATTTTTTTTGAACTCAAAGGGCATGTCTTCTGATAGAATCTCTCCTAGTTTCTGTTTGAAAGAAAATACCGACTAGATCAAACTCTTAACTCTTCTCAGTTTCCCAAGCTTTTAAATGCATGAAAAAAATAACCAATTACCTGTTTATCTGCAACTTCCCTTTGTTTTTTCTCACTTGCCATTTGAACCCCCCATGAGGAAAGCCACCTGGAGTAGAAGTTGTTGTTCATATTGCTTAACATGATTGTGTAAAAGTTTGTGGTTCATCGAACCAAGTACACACTACTAAGAGAGCAAGCACTAAAGTGCACAGCTTAAATAGTGCAAATGCTAATTCAATTATCATTATTGATGCAAACCTTCTTATACTTTTTAATTTGTTCCAGGGTATTCCTAAGTCACTCTTCATGGCAAGCCCATCGTCAGCCCCAACCTCAAGCTTTATCCCAGCCTCACGTAAAAGTTGCTGGCGCTTTTCCTTTTCCAACATCTGGATTTCTTTTTGTTGCTGTTTAAAGACATTTTCAGAACCTCCTCCACTTACTGTTTCTCGACATTCTTGTAACACTTTGGTTCGTCGCTGGATAGTTTCTTTTTTCAAAATCTATCCGCTACTGAGATTCTAATCATATCCTTTACTATACTTACAGTTCCGCCAGTTCGTAAAACAACGGTAGGGGAATCGGAAGCGGTCAATTTTCGTTTCATTAAATGAGTTGTCAGGGACTCTTCTACCTGCGGCAATGGAGCCGATAACGGGGTTTTCAGAACTTCGCTTACAAGCGTGGTGCATCGACCAGTCGTGTAAGAGGTGCAGCTAGACTCGTGTTGTGCAAGCTGTTCGAGTTTTACAAGGGACTTACAGAT
Organism: Actinia equina; assembly: GCA_011057435.1. Classification (NCBI taxonomy): domain Eukaryota; kingdom Metazoa; phylum Cnidaria; class Anthozoa; order Actiniaria; family Actiniidae; genus Actinia; species Actinia equina. The sequence continues at coordinate 163,009 of WHPX01001416.1, forward strand.
AGCACATTCTAGACAGGATGCTGACAGGAGGTTTAATAGTAGTCTGGGCGACTTTCGAAGCTCTTGAATCTTAATTATCCTCTTGCATACGGGACACCCAGCACCGTCTCCGACGTAATGAATCCAATTCTCGATGCAAGAGTAACAAAAAAAATGGTCGCAACTTGCTTGTAATGGCCTGTCCAGTACTTCACGACAAATATTGCAGATCAGCTCCTCACTAATATTGGAAAATCTCTCGATGCTTGGCATGGGATTAATAAGCGCCGCCGGAACTATTTCTGAAGGAATATTTATTGCCTTTTGAGAAGGGTTAATGCCATCGCTTCTTAAACCTTGTTTGGGGCGTCCTCTTCCCTTTCTCGCCTTTGGTTTTTTGCCTCCCCGGTTTCTTCTTGCAAAACTCTCGCATATTTTACAGTCTTCTTTTTCATGCGGGTGCCAAACAACTGGTTGAGTGCTGCACTTGTAATTCCAATTTTTGCATGCGTTTAAGTTTTTCACGAACATTTTCGTTGTCGTCTTGGACAGATAAACCATATGTGACTTGTAATTTGTCTGCAACATGGTTTGTAGACGTTTTGTAAACATATCCTTGCGAGTTTCCCGCCTTAAATCCACAAACACGACAAGTTACCTTCAGTTCACGCAAGTGAAACTCCATTACTAAATGAGAATCGAAAATATGTTTTAGTTGTCGATGTTATTTAGTTTTAGTTCACGTAAGTGAAACTCCATTACTATAAACTTGCTTCGCTTTCAGGGAAGCCATTCATCTGTCAATAAAAAAGCTTTTAGACTAAACCAAAAAAGACTTCATTAACCTGTATTCTAAATTTTAAGATGCGTATCAAATGAGAATCGAAAATTTGTTTTAGTTGTCGATATTGTTTGCTCGTGGAAGCCGTAAACACATATTGAATATCTTTATTTTTCAGGATTACTTGCTCAGCCACGAAACTTTACTCGGTAGAAAAACCCTGATTTTTGCGAAGAAAAACGTTTTTACTTTCATAAATAAAATGAATTTCGATAAGAGATTAGATTAACTTACCTGTATTTCGTGTTTGGAATATTAACTTTTACCTCGGTATCGTCGTCAAGCTTAGGCTTTTTGCCCTTCTTTGTGAAGTGGCTTGATCTGTTTTCTCGTTTTCTTGACTGAAACTGTTTAAATGTCAACGATTTTTCAGTCTTGACACCACTTCCACTTGGTCTTGAGCTGGCTGAGCAAAGCTGGGCTTCAGCTGGTTGAGGATAAGCGCCAGCCTCTACAGCATTTAGTTTCTTTCCACACTTATGGCAAAATAGTGCTTTAGGAGCATTGGATTGGCCACACGACGAACAGAACATTTTAAAATTTACTATGATCTTCGGATCAACAACAACGTGTCAGGCGTTCCAAAAAATGACAGCGATAGACCGGAAGCTGTAACTTATTACCAGTCTTCCTCGGTCACTATGCGCACGCATCGATTTTGATTTTTTATTTGCAGCAACAATTTTTTATTTGCAGCAACTTTTTTATTTGCAGCAACTTTTTTTTTATTTGCAGTAAATTATATAAAAATGCAGCAACTTTATTGTTTGCTGCATGTCCCCTGTGGGCCACCGTAGATATTTTTAGGGCATTTTCTATCAGTAGCAAATTCAGAAATAAAGTTTACATTTAATTATCTTCAGGTTATTGAAGGTTTTTATCCACCTCAGCAGTCGGTTCCGGTGAAGGTATCTCTTATATCTTTAAATGTACCAAGGAGAAAAGGTCTATAGATTAATATTTGTAACTCATCATGTCATAATGAAAGTAATATGTTAGCATTGCTAATCAAGTTTAAGCACATAAATTACCATTAGTATTTTTCGGGCCAATGTACATTGCCTTGGCCAGCATGCTTTAATTTTTTAGGTGTTTTGTTTACAATCACATCCTCTCTGTTAACAAATGGAAATTAAACATATATGGATTGTAAGAAGGTACATGCAGGAAAGGCATAAACTAGAAAAAAACATTGATGAATCAATAATAACATAATAACAGCGAAAGATTACAAATATTTCTTCCCAAAAAGTGTAATTAGATTGATCTGTATATGTAACAAACTGATTATTATTATTGGTTAAGGACAATTTATATACAGAATCATGATTTCAGAAGACACAACGCAATGTGGTCACAACGCACACGATCTTACTTGGAAGAATGACTAAAATATTATTTTTTTTATCCTTGATTTGTTTTCAATTCGCGAAAGTCTGATACACTGTATACGTCAGTGGATATACAGAACTCACAGGGAATCCTCTCCATAACAATTTTGTAATGTCAAAGGTGTTACTTCTAGGAAGGCGTCCATGATTTTCACAGCAGTATGGACTTGACAAAAGCCAAAACCATTTCGATAGGGTTCAGGGCGTAGGATAAATCTACCCTGGATTTTTCGGGGGGGAGGATACGTACTTATAGGGGGGGTTGGTACGAAATCTAAAATGCGTGCATGGCAGGCATAATCCAGACAGCAGTCACCATGGCCAAAGTATAGCAATACATCTGCTGATATATTATAGGTATGGACCCTACTTAAATTGGTCCGCTGCTTCTAAGTATGATTTTATTGATTTTTTGTCAAAAAATAGACGGTGTTTCTACTAGGTACGTGTAAATCTGTCCAAAGTCCAGGTCTCGGCCAAAGAGTTGGGTCGGTCGACCAATTTTCATCTTTTATGATATACGATAGATCAGTTTCGGATACACCAACATTTTTTTTCTGGTACCTTTCTTTTGCCTCTGATGTCATATTCATTACATATAAAGAAAACGAATTCTTAGTGTCCTTAGCTATAACCAAGAGATGGTTTCCCTCAGCGTTCAAAAATTCCACAACCGCGCGTATGAATCCGAACTTGACGGCCAGCTTCGAAATGCACGAGCGAATGGGACGTCAAAAATAGATTCCATGAAACCTGCCATAGATCTGACCAAAATTTGCACTTATCCACCTGAATACTGGGGGATTGATGGATTTGATGCTGTTGACCGTGATTCGCTCTTTACCTCAAATGTCTCAACAAGTCGTATTACCCTTCAAGCTGGTCAAGAAACCGCAAACTTTTCCTTCTATCCTATTTGGAAGGATCCTGGGATTCTGAGATGTGCTTTAAGAAAATTGTTTTAACACTCGAAAGAAAATTACTTTGTCTCTTATAAGCCACCATAGTTTCGAATTGCAAGATTGCAGACGACGATCCTAATTCATTGATAACAGTTGTCGGCGATGTCACTTACTGTTCACGGTCTTGTTCATGCTATATACGTATTCGTAGGTTCCCAAAATAAAAAAACCTGTAACCATTTAGATTTTTTTGTTTAAAACTGTTCACACTGTAACTAGTCATTTATAAATCCATTAACTGTTTTGTGCTTTTACAGTTAACATTTGCACAAAGGTTTTGTTTTCAAATTAATGCTATTCTGTACTTTCTCTTACCTCATCTCTAAAATTGTTTTCAGCTTCTTCTATTCTTTGAAAATTGCAAAACAATGCTTGAGGTTACCGAATGTTAATAAATACACAGTCTGTTGTCTCCAGTCTGTAGTCTGTAGCTAATTATAATTATGACTTTCTTTCATATTTACCAATTCCTTGTAATATAAGAGGCCCTGGCTCTCATTGTGCATTTCATCCAAAGAGATAATCTTGTTATCGAACGATGACAACGAAAAAAAAAATGAACAGTTGTCATAAGTTGCTACCCAATCATATACTTCTCGAAATAATAATCCAAAAATACAATTTATAAAGAATTATGTTATAGTAAGTTGTTTTTATCAAGTAATTTTCTTTGCATTCATTGTAGTACCTGAAAACAACCCCCCTTCTTGGACTTCCTGTTTAACCTTCCAACAGGAGTAACGACCATTGCAGTTACCATGTCTTTTGGATTTTCTGTACGCTTTGGCCTCTGCATCCTCTAGCCTGACGTATCTAATAAGGTATTTCAATACTAGGTTTAATGCAATTTATTGTGCACAAGTGCTAGCTTCCTGCATGAAAGTGCACTATATTTCTGGTTACTTTATACACTCGTTCTTTTATAAAGTTTCCAAAGGTTTTCTTGATTGATATAACGAATTGAAGTATTTATCTGTATGTATAGTACGTTTTCTTCTCTTTCTTTTCTTTCGTTCTCCCGTTGCTGTAGAAAGTGCATATTGTTTTGCCTCAGATAATTTTCTTGCCTTCCTAAAATCAATCATAATAGAATGAAGACAATTATAGTTTGTTAAGAAAACATTATCACCTTTTATATCATTGCGTAGCAACTTCTTTTGGTGCAAAAACTCAAGAGCTTGAGCAGTTTCGTGGAGTGTTGCACCTTCTTTATTTAGAATTTTAATAACTCTTAGTTCTTATAATTTTAAACTTTTATTAAAATTAATGGAATAATTAAACCAATATCATTAGTAATGTCATGATATGTATTAGTATGTATGTTTTTAAAAAAAATTATTAATCAATAAAATAGTAATTTTCTAAATTTGAACTTTTAATTCAATTATTGAAAGTGTTCTAGAAAATGTAAAGCGTTGTTGAACGTCTGGATATTGACGCTGTATAAAATACATTTATGCTGCTTGTTCGTCGATAAGAATTACGAACGTTGCATTGGACTAGCTATGTTTAATGAGGACAGTAATAAGACGCCAATGTTGGCAAACATTTGGCCACGTGTTAACTAATACCACTGTATTTTGAGATTTTCCAAAAATAGTAACTCCACTACATACAATACCAGATTGTCATCAAAGGTGAGGATCAAAGATAAAATATATACAGTAAACTATTTAAAGCTAATAAATCATTATAGCTCTAAAAATATCTAAATATTTCAAATGCAATATATTTCAAATGCAATATATATATCTATATATCTATATATCTATATATCTATATATATATATATCTATGTGTATAAAACTAATAAAATTTAAAATTCAATTTAAAATTCAATGATTATAAGCTTCTATAAAAAGATGTGTCTTAAGACTGCGCCTAAATGCATGAATATTGGTGATATCGCGAAGCTTGCGCGGAAGCTAATTCCACATCTTAGGAGCTGCTTCATGGAAAGACCTATCGCAAAGGGTAGCTTTAGTTTTACAAGTTGGCGCAGCAAGTAAAATGCCTGAGGATGACGATCGTAAATTATAGGCACTACGTGACGTTAGAGAGACTAACGATGCCAAGAATCGCTTTGAATAGAAACAATAAAGTCTTAAAATAAATACGCTGCTTTATAGGTAACCAATAAAGATTGCGCATTAATGGCGTAATATGGCAATAACGTGGTGCCCTGTAAACTAGTATTGCCGCAGCGTTTAAGACGCGCTGTATTTTATGCAACTGAGAGGCAGGATGCCCGTAAAGTAGACTATTACAATAGTCAACACGCGATGTAATTAATGCATGAACAAGTGCCTCCGTAGCTTCTAGACTTAGAAACATGCAAATGCGACTAATATATTATGAGGTGATAAAATGCAGCAGTGCATAACTTGCTAATATGAACAGACATACTGAGCTGAGAATCGAACTTGGAACCAAGGTTTCGCACTTCTGAATTTGCCTTAATAACCTCACTGCCTACAGTAATGCTACTGATGCTAACTTTCGTCTTAGCGTCATTAAGCATCATTCGGTCCTTTATCATCCAATCACGCACGTCCTTGATACAATTATCCATAGATTCAAGAGCGATGATATCGTCATCCGGTTCACTTGGGCTGAACGCCAGATACAACTGCGTGTCATCTGCATAGCAGTGTACACTTGGGAGATGTCTTTCAACAATATCAAAGAACTTACTTGTGTACACTGTAAAAAGCAGGGGACCCAAACAGGACCCTTGAGGCACTCCTTGGTTGAGGTGGAACGTAGCTGAGGTTCCACCTTTCACTGACATACACTGTAAGCGACCAGACAAACATGACTTAAACCATTCCAGTGCTGTTTCATCCACTCCGAACCTTAATCTCAAGCAAAATCTCATGATTAACTGTATCAAAAGCCGCAAGCGTCTGATTTTTGCCTCCGAAAATCCCTGGGCTGCAGCCCAGGAGGCAGCCCCTATTCGAAAACTGTGTGTTTTGTAAAGAGATATATCTAATCCGCAAAATGTTACGGCTTGTCTGAGCACTTCTACAAATTGGGCGCGTTAACTGGTGAATTATCTGGCCAGCAGAAGAAGGGGCCGTCTCGAAGATGTCTTACGCTTAGGCACTCGGCGATTAAGGTAACCGGGCAGATGGATTATGACTTGTGCATTATCACATTTGAAGGATGGTTTACATTGCTGTGTTTAAAAAATCTCAAGGTAAGTTGAATCGACATTGTGGTACCGTCTGCTGATTTCAAAAAGGTAATCTGATTGAGCTTAATTATATTTCTGATGCTTTGCCTGTGGTTGCATGTCATTTCACCATCTGACCGCTTTCCATAAATAGCTAAAACCATTAATTTATACCCAATCAAGTCTCAAACGTCTCTTCTATCAATTTATGAACATATCTTTTTCCTATTCTGTATGCGTTACTTGTAATCGTTCTGTTCCTCTTCATCTTCTTCTTCTTGGAAGCCTTTATATTCTCCATCTTCAGAGGGAAATCGAGCTCTAATATCGTTGTAGGCACAGCATGTTAGGGAAAGCCGCTTTGAGTTTCAAAGACATTCTCAAACTAGTCGGTTGAACTGCCGATATGATACGGATCTCAGAAACCTATGTGAATATTATATTTTTTAAAACATTACAGAGTAAATAAATCGATTACCGGAGACTCGTACTAAATCATAAATTAATAAACACAAGATTGACTTGATTAGCACTTAGTGAGACTTACGAGTAGCACATCCTTGTTCATAAAAGGAGGCATAACGCTGGTTCTTGGGCGTTCTCAACCCTACAGTAGCGATTTCCAGTACCCACTCATCGAGACAAAAAGAACTAAAACCAGGGGGAGTCGTGATACACAAAGGAGGCTCTCCAGGACCTTCTTCGACCAACTGATTCAGTTTTTCCTGGCATTGGTCAAATCGGCGCAGCAAAAACACTCCTCCGGCTTTGTGACGAGGTCCAAGGAACAACGAGTACACTTACATTAATGATGGCAATAGAAACTAAGTTATTATATTTTGAGAATGTAGAATACTATAATTTGCTATCTACAATATGGAAACTTTCTGACATACCATGAGCGAACTTCAACCTCTTCTTCAAAGCGTTTGTTCAACATAGTAAGTTGCTCTTCTTCTTCGGCTACTTCACGTTGATATTTCAGCCTTTCTTCTTGAGTAACCACCGTCTTACAGTCTTCAGCACCAGTGAGAGTAATTAGTTCTTCTAGGTCTGAGCCAGAACTCTCAGAAACGTTGGAAGAACTCGAAGAATAGCTCTCATCCTCCATGTTATCTACACTTGTTGAGTAAGTGATGTCACAAGAAGAAACTGCTGACGCAAACTTGCGGGCCCGGCAGCGATTCTTCATGAGTTTTAAGTCGAAAAGTTAACCGTTTTCTTTCCAAATCGACGTAATTTCCGTGAAATAAGAAAAATCAGGTTATATATCACCACCTGGGTTGAAGAAATTGTCGTTTAAAATTGACCAATTTTCGTGCTAGTCCCCCTTTAATTGTTTTTGAAAACACGAGTGATTCATTTTTAATTTTCTAAATAAACGTTTCTTTCAAAACATGAATCGTTCATCCTTGACGTTCTAGATAGAAATTTCTTTGAACGCCTGAATATCAGTCCTTCTTAACTTTTTAGTATCAGCCTTCTCTTTAATTAAAATATACTTGTTCAAAAGTGAGCTAAAGTGTAAATCCTACTATTGTTTCTCTTGCTTCCTCTTCTATTTATTTTGAGACTGTTTGACTGTCAACTCTGGCATTGCTTCCAATCAAGTCTCAAAGCAACCTTCAGTATATCTCCGTCTGATCATCTGTGAAGGTTGCTCCAACTTTCTTGCTTACACCAGAAGTATATAAGGAAACACCTGTCGTGGTCGTTCAGTGTACGCTGTACTCTTTGCTGCATTGTTTCTGTCTCAGTCAGCAGCTCTGCTGGTGCCTTTTGATTGCTTTTCTGATTATTGACCTCACCTTTTCAACTATTTTATCTGGTGCTAATTACTATAGGGGGCAATGGCCTGCAATTTTGGCCCTTTTTCACTGTTAGGCTTTTCTTCTGTATATCATTTGCAAAAATGGCAGCAATGGCAAAATTTTCTTTTTCAGGCCACTAGTGTCTCCTTGATGCTACTGTCTCTTCGGAATTTTCTGCTTCAAAATTGATCTTGGAATCAGCAATGCTGATTTGAAGTTCTTCGCCTTGTCGTTGTGCTTGTGATCATAAGGAGCTTTATACGACTATGGGATGCTTACCCCCTGCTGATGTTCCGTAGTTCCAAACTACGAACATCAGCAGGGGTCTAAGGTAGAGAGGCTTGCTTGTAAAAGGGTATGGGTGTTAACTTTAGCACCTTACCCATGAATGGATGTCAATAGAATGTTATCACTTTGTCTAGAATTACCATTTAGCTACCCGAAATAATTTAACATTACGTATAACGAAAAGTACAGCATATCAGATAGAAACGGTTACATATTTCGTCTATAATAGTTTAATTCTGAAAAAACGTTGAAATTTGTCTTGCTTTACATCAAAAACGTGTGTATAGTAACGTATATCTGTACAGTAATTCATTTTTAAATTTCTATCAACGATTTATTTTCGAATCATTTACAAGTACCGGAAGCTATAAACAGCAAAGTTTGCATACGTTGTATCACATACTAGTTACAATCGGCTCATACGTTCTTCTAGTAATACATTTCTACTGTTCGGTTTAGCTGTGTAATTGCCTGATATCGTGATTCTTCAGTACACTTCGGACAATGATTTGGAAATCATTGGCATATCGCTTCGAAACAAACAATAGGCGTGTTTTCAATCAGGTCAATTCTGAAAATTTTGGTCAAACTTTGAAAAGTCAGTCTTCACAAATTTGTAAAAAGTCAGTGTTCAGAAGAATGTTTAAATAAAGTTAGCAACAACTTCCAAGGGCCTTTGTTCGGGGAAAGGCAGAAGATCTACATATTTACATCTAGCATATATTTGTTCCACAATTTTTTAGCTGTACGTACTATGTGATTTACATAAAATTACCTTTCTATCTCTTTGAGCAATTCTGAACTGAGTCGGGGCTTTTTGGTTGGTTGTGCTTCGACTTGGCTTGTAGTAGGCGTTCCTCGAACTTTGCCAACTAATTTCTCCCTATCTTCAATCAATTGTCTTGCTCCTTTTCCGACCATTCTCTCGTTATCTTTATTTCCTCTGCCGCTTTTGCTTTCTTTTTTCTAGCCATCGCTTTTTTCGCCTTTCGTTTTTCTTTCCGCTTCTCGTGATTCATTATTAGAACAAATAGATTCTAAGACGTTGTCTTTAAATCTCGCAAACACTAGTTTCCCTTGAATTGTATACGTAACAAGACATGCTGAAGTCGAGATCTCACATAATGCCCGCGCATAATGCGTTAATGAGAAAACCTTATTCGTTTAAAGAAACATATGTTAGTTTACTATATTCTCCCTACTCCTGATGCGGGGTAACCTGGCAACGGCAGATCTAGGAGAGGGGTGCATGGGGATTTTGTTCCCCTTCCCCCTAGATCCCTAGATGAGCTGTCGTCTTCTGCATTGTTGGCGTTTGTAAGCAAAGGGTGCATCCCCTCCTAAAACGAAAGTACTGGATGGTGTCTCCCCCCATAGAAAAAATCCTGGATCCGCCCCTTACTTGCACGGCAATTATATACTAGCATGCGAAGAATAAATTATTGACAAGAGAAAAGTGAAAACAGAAGTCAAAGATCGTCAAGGTAGTCGGCATGCATGCTACGAATAACTTGTTTTTTATACTTCACCAAAAGATATAACCCCTCTTCCGCTACTAAAAACTCCTCTCCTACAACTTTATTTTCACAAAATCTTGTCACATTAGAAATTCGAAATGAAATTATTACGTTTAAATAGAGACTAGAATGAAAATCTTGCAAAATTAAGTTTGACTGAAACCGCAATCGAATAATCTTTAAGGGTTTAATAAACACTTGTAAAAGTATTTTCTTTATATTCCAATGGAAAGTATATTTGTACGAAAGTATATTTTTGTAGGTGTCTCTGACGTCATATACTCAACACCAAAAATCGCTCCATACATTTCTTTGTAAATAATTTCTTGTTTTACTTTTTTTCTATTAAACCCAAAGGTCCTCAGAAAACTTAACTTTCGAACTTATGGTTAGACTGAGTATTAAACAAGCGGACATTTTGATTACAAAATACAAAGAAATGTGAGTGCATGACGTCACATACTCCTATATGAATTCGTAAAAGTATAATACTTCCTATCCCAATATCAGAAAAAACTTAACCAGCGATTGTTAGACCTTCAAGGGTTATTCCAGTAAAATATTCAGCTGAATTAAAATTTGGATGATTTTCGTGCTGGTCCCACTTTAATTATTGTAGAAAAAAATTAGGTCGATAAATGGCACAACACAAATTGAAGTCATTAACAAATGGCTGAACATGAATTACTTGTTACTATACTTAACTGCGCGGCATAGTAATAAATCGGATTCATTGACTATGTCAGTAGATTTGTTAAGACCGAATGCTTGAAGATGTCTGGTCACCATAAAATCATTCAGTCTCATTCATTTTTCCAAACTTCCGGTCAGCGGTTGAAAATGAGAACAACAACCTTAGATCAAGAATTCTTTTTTTTCTTAAATGCTTATTGATTTCCTCGTGACAATTTGGAAAGTTGAGCACCACAAAAGTCACGATGAAACGATAAAAGTAGGTTGAAAATGACGAAAATTGCAAATAACCCATTGTTTACTTTGAATAAAAAATTATTTTACCGTGTTTGCAGACTAGAACACTATTTTCTTGCTGGAATATTGTTATTTAGGTATTACCCTTCAACCTCTAATGATTGTTTAGCTTATTGGTATCTTGTGGGTGCTAATTTTCGAAGCTTAGATATGGTTGAATTTAGGACATAAAGATACTTTATGATTGACAAAAGTTTTAAGGAAATTACGTTTAACATTTATGAGAAACACAGCATTGAATTTTACCTTCGAGTAAAGATCGCGACTTTTCTAAGCTTTACAGTTTTTTCTTAATTGTATATTGAATATTCGTGTTTTTACTCTATGTTTTGAAGGTGCAAGTGTGGCAATTGCTCTGCTGAGGTACTAGTAAGTGTAAGCGAATGCTATTGCTGCAAAGAACTCGACGGATGCGAGATCCATTCTCAAGAAGTACTTCAACAATGAAGATGAGAATGCCAAGCTGAAAAGCATAGCCGAACATCCTGGTTTCCCGGCAGTATGTCTCCAAAATGAAGTCTTAAGCTCGCAGCTGATAAGCACAAAACCAAAGATCGGAAAAGTTATCAACAATCAGGATCAGAGTAAGGGCTGAAAGCTGAATGTGTGGCTTCTTTATGTATACATTATACTTGAACCAAAGATGCCGAAAATATTATTATAAAGCAGTTTGCCCATCTCGACATTGTTTTCAAGGATTGCTTGGGATATAATAAATTTTACAGCGAACCCCCAACCCCAAATTAGCTATTTTATATTATGTTATTGATCATAATTTTGTTGTTATTTCACACTAAACTGTTTCATTATTGACATTTCAGCTTCCTTCGTAGTTCACAAAACTAGTGCATGGGTATTTGGGATGCAAGAGACGAATTCCAATACCTGCCTGTGCTTACACAGGCTTCAGAATTTAAAACAAATGGGTAGATGAAACAATTTAGTGTTTTAATAGTTGATTATTTTTTATTTCTTTGTTTTTTTTTGGACAGTCAAAGACATTCTTATGTCCTTTCATAGGCTTTTTGCATATGCTGCAATGTGGGGTTCTCTTAGCATGTGCTCTATTTTTTGGTTGGTTTTATTCAGGTACATCTAAAGAACAAATATTAAAGATGTATAAGTAATATAAAGTTAATAAATTTTATAGTACAACTCACATGTATTGTAACACATACACGCGTGATGATCAACACATCTATCACATACACGCGTGTAATTCGAGTGTATCATACTCCCTTTCGTCCAAACACTGAGCGAACGAAAACGCGTTGTACTGCGTGTGAAATCTTCATACACATGTAATTTCCCTTTCTTATGAATGAATTGTATTCTCTTGTCTAAAATCTAGCCATTTTTAGTCTTTAGAAAAAAGCGAACCGAAATCGGTTATACAGTATACAGCATCGTATCGTAATTATCGTAAAACATGTATATATTCAGTGTTACCGAGATTTTAATTAGTTTATTGATAAGTTTATTAGTATAATTTCTTGAAGAGTCGCATGTTTATTAACGGTTTCGCTAAAAACCTCAACACAAAATAACGAAGAGACAAACAAAATATGATACAGAAGAAAATGTTAAGGCTATTATAACTCATCTTAATTATATATTCCCAAGTTTACTAATGTACAGCCCGCTTCATAATTCTGCGACCAGCTGACTTTAGTAAATTGGAATTTCGGCTTCCTATACAGTGTCAAGTACATTCCGATCGAGCGTAATATTTCCCACGACTCAAAAGCCCGCATTTTCACGTGAAAATGTCGTCCGCTACTGCGTAAACATGAAGCCATTATTACCTTGTCATGTTCAGTCTCATGTCTATATATCGATTTTATCCACACCATTACCCTACTCCTCCCAAACAAACACGAATATTTTAAATATAGATGTTAAAGAATTCAATTTTTTACCACATAAGATTTTCACATTTTTGATTTTATTTAAGATCATTGCCATATTATTTCATGAATTGCTTACATTTATACTTCAATTAGTACTAATCGCATATGAATAATGGCAAAAAAAGGTATTAAACCGGCAAAACTAAGTTCAACGAACGCTTAACTGGACGCCTTATATGTATTCGTCTAATGCTTTCCTACATAATTTCCATACGTCTCTTCTTTCTGTGGTTGGTACTGCGTACATGTTAAAAACATATTGCTGAATAAGAATGCTCAAACAAAGTTAAGAATTTGTTGGTTCTGTTGGATTATGGTAGCCTGGTTACTCTTAATGATGTAAAAAGTACCTGCACAAGTAGGAGGAACACCATCAACCACAATGCTTTTCCTGTGCAAGTGCTTTTAAACAGCCTCCTCTCTTGGCGGCTTTTCTAGCATTGAATTCCTTGGTTCTGGGGTCATCCGTCTTAATTCATCTTGTGCAGCAATCAAGTCTTCTTTTGATAATTTCATGAACGTCTGGAAAATTTCTTCCACGTAACCTATAATTCAAATTGAGTCTACAATTATGATAGTGACAAAAATGTAACCCTTGAAGTTTAACACATATCCTACCATAGTCAGGTTTTACCCGGATATCCAATATCGTGGCTTCTCCATTCTTAAACTTGGGAAACACCACCGTTTGTCTGATGTTGCCTCCCGTTGTTTCTACCTCTCTCCGAAGATTAAAGTTGAAACGTATAGCACTGACAATGACAATGACAATCTTTTATTTAGCACCATAAATATCACTTAAGATAAGTTAGGACAAAGAGATAAATTGCCATATATTTAGGTGCAAGCTAACTGGAATTAACCTATATGGGCTATACTAGGCCAGTTAGCTTGACTATCTTAAATAATAACAAGTATTTAGGTCATTTACATCTAAATTAAATAGGAAGAGACAAACCCAAGGAAAAAATATATATATATAACGTAAGTATGCAAAAATAACACAAATATACTAAAGTTAAATAATTGTAATGTAATAGTGCAATGAAAAAATGTATTCGAAAGTAAACAATACAAAAAAATATATATGGGATATAAGATTAACGAACATTATTGTGTCATAAATTTAAGTTATAGAAAAATATAGGACGAAGAATATTGGAGGAATAACGTTAAGTACTATGAGAATTGATACTTGAGTCTTTTAATAACTCTTTAAATTTAAAAAAAAGGCTGGAGGCGTTTTTAATTTCCTCGTCCAATGAGTTCCAAGCTTTAACACCAGCAAATCTAATATTAAATTTTCCGTAATTTGTTCTAATTTTGGGAAGAGAAAGTGACACTTTGGAGGCAAGTCTGGTATTATAATTATGTCTTTTGCTAACAGATTCAAAGAAATTATTGAATAACCTAGGTTGGTTACCTGCTTTGAAATTATAAACAAATATTGCATTGTCATAAAAGACAAGATCATGGAACTTAATTATGTTATGCTTAATGAAAAGAGGATTGGAGTGGTCCCTGTAGTCAGAGAATGTTAGTATACGCAGAGCTTTTTTTTGTAAGATGAAGATGGAGTCGATAGTGGAGCAATAGGTTTTCCCCCATACTAAACGTCCATAGGTCAGAAAAGGGTAGATCAAGGTGTAATAAAGATTAATCAAGATACTAAGATAAGTGAAATGCCTAATTCTAGATAAAATACCAATGCTACGTTTTACTTTTTTGGCGACAAAATTAATGTGTGCTTTCCAATTCAAATGGCTATCAATCATGACGCCAAGATATTTAAAATATTTCTTGTTTCAGTAGCTTATCATTAATGCAGAGTTTAATATCGTTAGTAAGTTTTTTCTGAGGTGGATGAAAAATAAGGAAATTTGATTTTTCAATAGTGAGTGTGAGTTTGTTGGCACATAACCAGTTTTGAACATGAATTAACTCCCCGTTTACTTTTTCTTCTAACTCTTGAAGATTATTGTTAGTATAAGAGAGGATTGTATCATCAGCAAAGAGATGAAATTCAAGTATCTTTGACGAGTTATGGAAGTCATTAAGATATAATAAAAAGAGTAGAGGGCCTAATACTGACCCTTTCGGGACGCCACATGAAATGTTCGATGCATCTGAGTTAACATTACCAAGGGAAACAAATTGTTTCCTTTCACTTAAATATGAGGTGAACCAGCTTCTTGTTAAACCTCTAACTCCATAGTGATCGAGTTTTTCGAGTAGATTATTAACTGAATCAAATGTCTTACTCAAATCTAGAAAAATACCACAGAATGATTTTCAAATGCTCTTTCAATGTTATCAATGATAGATAGAATTGCATGTGTTGTTGAGTGACGAGTTCTAAAACCAAATTGTTTACAGTAAAATAAGTTGTGTTTATTAATGAAACCTGAGAGTCTTTTAAATACCAATTTTCTAGAATTATGTTAAAGACTGATAGCAATGAGATAGGACGATAGTTGTTAACACAAAGTTGGGATCCCTTTTTATACACAGGTATTACTCTTGGCGAGCTTGAAGTGATAAGGTACTATACCTGTAGAGAAGGAAAAATTGAATATGACTTCCAGAGGTTTTGAGATGATACATTGCAATAGCTTTAGTATTTTAGTAGGAATACTGTATGGTCCAGATGCTTTAGAAGATGCTTGAAGAAGTAGGGAAGAAGTAGAAGCTCTTAGTGTGCCTTGTAGACATATAAGAATCTGGAGAAGTATTTGAAGATGGCACTAATTCTGCCATGTTATTGCCAATATCTGCAAAGAGCTTGTTGAATGCATTAGCTATTGACTTACTGTCAACCAACTCTACATCATCATGAAGTATCTTAGAAGGTAGTCCACAAGCAATTGGTTTAAGATTGATTATTTGCTTAATACCTTTCCAAACATTCTTTATGTTTGCTTTATTTGTAGAAAAATAATCATTATAATAATCTGTTTTGCTAATTCTTATCAAATGGTTTATTTTATTTCTGAACAGCTTGTATTTATGATGATAATATTCTGACTTTGTTTTGAGAAAATTATGATACCAATTATTCTTAATCTTTATCGATGTTTTAATACCACAGGTAATCCATGGTTTAGAAATATGTGTGATATCATTCTTACTAAGCTGCTTGCTAGGTATATGCTTGTCAACTACACTAGATACTTTTGTATAAAAAGCATCAAATATGAGGTTTGTGTCATTAGTATTCGGGAGAATCGACTCCCAACTAATTGATTTAAAGTCAGAAAGAAGACTTTGTTCATCATATTTGGAGTAGTCTCTTTTAGTGAGCTTTAGCTTTTTTGGGAGACAATTAAATTTGTTAATAATAATGAAGTTTGGTAAGTGGTCGGTAAGCTCATAGATTACGTTTCCACTAATAGTATGATGTTCAGTCGAATTGAAAAAAATATTGTCAATTAGTGTGGCCGAGTGATGAGTGATACGGGTAGGTTGTAAAATACGTGGATTATAATAGCATTGTGTAAGAGTATCTAGAAATTCATCTGTAGCTAAATGGGTGTCAACATTCAATAGGTTGATATTAAAATCCCCCATCAAGACACAATATTTGTTTTCTCTATTGATTTTTTCAAAACATTTAGTCAACGAATTTAAGAAGCTCTCGGGGTTACTGTGTGGGTGTCTATAAATTACACCACACACTAGATTATGGTGCAAGTTACTATGAATTTCAATCCAGAGAGATTCAAAATCAGCAGTAACTTCAGAAAGGTCACCTCTAGTATTAAAGCTCAGTTTTGCAGAGACGCAAAAACCAGTGCCTCCAGCATTCGATAGACTAGGTTGAGAAATAAATTCATAACCAGGAATGCAAGTATTACACATTTGTTCTTTAAATGTGCTAAATTTAGTTTCGGTCAAGCCAATAATAGAGGAGTTGTGCTTCAATTCAGATAACATTTGTGTTAACTGTTCAAAATTAGCATTCAGGCTTCTGATATTCGAATGCAAGGCAGAAAAATATGAGGAGGATGTACAGTTCTGGATGATATTATTATTCTGAAAGTCATCCGTAGTGTAGTATTTAAAATTACATGACAGAGGAATGTTGGAATCAGGATCTACACTATGCAATTCATTTCTTGAGTTCAAGGAGAAGATTAAATCCAACTGAGGAAAGTTCAAGTTATCGTACTGGTATGTAAACAATAAGTCTACTTATCTTTACTACTTTAGCTGGACCTTAGCTGCTCAGTGAATTTTTTTAAATCTTTCTCGTTGGAGATGTGTACAGACGGATTCAATTCGTCCTTCCTTGCAAGAATCTTGCCATCAGTTGTCCAAAGAAACTTGAATTTCAAATCTTTTTTTTGCTTGTAGACATTTGTTAAATAATTTCCTGTTTCGCTGTGTCAAACTCTCTGAAATATAAAGCTTCTGTGGATTTTCCCTTACTTAGGCAATGTCTCTAGATGACTTGTTGGCAGCATACAGATTATTGCGTACATCTCGTCTAGCAAACTTGACAATTATTGCTGGAGATTGCTTGGAATTGGGATCCGGAGCCGCGAGTCTATGGCTTATGGAGAGATCAGTGTCCTTGATTTCAACTCCTATCAATTTGCCAACGTCTTTAACAATCTTGTTGGTATCTTCGACACGATGCATTGGTACTCCTCGTATCTCAAGGCATTCCCTTCTAGAATACTGCTCATGATCATTTAGAATGTCCTTCATCATGCAGATTTCGTTTGTAGATCGAGTAATTTCAGCTTTCTGGGATAATATTTCCTTTTCCAGATCATCTTTGTCGGACTCGCCCCGATTGACTTTCGTTAACAGATCTTCATAACTGTCACTTACGAATTTCATGGATTGCTCAATTACATCGACTTTCTCAAACAGTGGTTTTAAATTATTGTCGATCAGATTGATGATAAATTTTTCCTCCATTACGAACACAATAAATAAAGTAACGATTGAGTATGAAAAAGAAGTATACGATGAAACAGATATAGTAAATTTAAACAAGTTTAGGTTTCAATTTGAAGAGCGGGGAAAGAAACCGCCATCATGATGCGCTGACCGCTGATCGATCGAGGGAGTGAGCCTAGGGTCGGCCGTACGAAGTAATATTGATATTCATTGGGTCTTACATTGAATCAAGTAAGGCTACAAATCAATTGAAACTAATTACTAAAGAATCATACAAGCAATAGTTCGCTAAAAACTAGGGCTATTACATAATGTACTCCAAATCATGAGTTATAATTGTGCAAACAATGATCACAAGTTCGTACAAATTACAATCAAGTCTCGAGAACAACTCGAATCGTGTTTGTATGATATGCTTAAGATATTGCTATTTCACAATCAGAATTCATCTAAAGGAAATCAAGCGTAACGTACCTCCTTTCACCAGTTGATTGCCAGTAGCCGATGTTACATGCTTGGGTGTGTTTAAGAAAGAGGTCGGATTACAAGAGTCAATCGGGCTATATGAACTACTGATTATGCTGACATCAAATCATCGTTTTATCAATCGTTACTATTTAGTTACACTTAAACCCTCTACTAATAGGGGACAAATAAGGTATAATAATAAAGTAAAAGATATACAATGATATTAATTAAGACTAAAAATTAATTCAATAGTACTAAGTACTAAAAAATTATTTCATTTGTATAAAATTCTAAATATTCTAATCTTTTGATAATAATGTAATAAAAATCCCAATCAGCCTTTCAACTGTTACACAAAAACACCCTCTACATCCGCTGCCAATTAAAAACGTCAGGTTTTTTTTTACTTATGCGATTTTTAAAATCACCTAAAGATTTGCTTAATCTGTCTTTTGTGTCTGATTTGCTCCACGGTATGGGGCCTAGATATCTAAGGGAATGCTTACCAAACGTGAAAGAAAATCTGTGTTCAACTTTTTACATCAGAATACAAATGTCTTGAAGACGTCTATTTAACAGTGTAGGCAGATTTTCCCTATTCAATAACTGATTATAGCTGGACTTTGTGTCCCTATAAACGGCCCTTAATCCTCTTTCCTGGATTCTTTCCAGCCTGAGAGTATCACTAGCCTTTTAAAAATGCCGAACTAGATGGCAATATGTTAATTAAGGTAATATTTTGCATTGGTGGGAATCACGTTTCTCAGTCTCATGATTACCCCAACCCTTTGACTTGCCATTGATGTGCTCATTCAAATTTAACTGATGATCTATTGTAACTCCTAAACTTTTCCTTGATTATCCTACCATTTAAGTTCAAGCTAGTTTTATCTTCTGTACAACTCACATATTATTTTGAAAAGATTTCTTTCATTTGTTGATTTGCCATGGAGCCGATATAAAAGAAGACAGAAATTAAATAAACTTAGGTGTGTTGAAGGTGAAGGAGAATTTTATTTTAGAAAAGATAGGGTTTTTCCGTATCCCTTGAATTTCAAGGGTAAATTTCAAGGGATGAAATTTTACAAGCAAATTAGTCAAGGATTTATTCGTTTCTACCAAAAACAGCATATTCTGGGTTTTTTTTTTGTTTTTTTGGCGTAGTTGAATATTCTAATAATGATTAAAACCTTTGATAAACAATACACAGCAGATTAGTGCGTTTAATCATTATTAGAATTTCTCATAATTTTTATCTTTCTGCAAATGACACTGACTCAAGTAACTAAACAAAATGTTTTCAAAGCGGGGTCATTGTGTGATTATTTTAATATCTTGTATTGCAGACGATACACATAATTTAATACGTCTCGCAATTGCAATAGAACATAAACTCAAATGATTTACTTGGTTACACCTAATTAGCTGCTGTCATCAGAACTGCTGACATTAATATCTTTATTGGCTGCAATTGCCTTAATGTACTGATGATGTGTTTTTGCAGTCTTCGCAGCAATGTCCATCATCTTAGATGCTTCTTTCATTAACTTGTCTATTTTGCTATCTCTTTTCTTTTTCTTTGGCTGTTCTCTAGAAATGAACAACAGACAGTTTTCTATATTTATAAGCAAATCATTAACGCATAACAAAATATTGTAGAAAACATTGTACAGGAATCAAAACTCAGATTCTATGGCTGACCCATGAACTGTTTTCCCATTACCTTTTCTTTGGTGACTTCTTCTTTTGGCGTTTAGTTCCAATCTACAAAGGATAAACAAGATTAAACGGGGGCCCATATAGATAAAAAAGCAAAAGATCGTGTTACCACTGATTTGTGACAAGAGCTAATGTTAACCTCAGATCCGCTGCTTTCTTCACCATGATCTTCTACATCCTCATCGCTTACGAGTGAGTCATCCGAGTCTTTGGCGGGTTTCATAGCAGACAATGGGCCCTTTTCTTCTTGTTTCTTTGCGTGTTGCAGTTTTATCCCAAGGTCTTCAACGGATGTACACTCACAAGTTTCTACGACATGGATTTTCTCTCTAGAAGAGACTTCAGGGCTGTTCCTATATGCAAATTAAAAATACGTACGTGTTAGTAACGTGCACATCATTAAAGGTAGAAAATTGGCAGAGTTATCAATCAACAAACTGTAATACACCTGTAGGGTTTTACTCTATCACTTGTAAACGTATTTTGTTTTACCTCAAAAAGGTATTGACATTATTTGTCCTTAATTCAAACATAAAAAATATACATACATATCACTTCGTTTTTCTTTTTGAATTTCCTATTCTGCTCTTAATGCTTTTCATCTTTCCTTCATTGCTATTAGCTTCTTGGTACTTTTGATACACCGCCTTTGGGAGCGACTTGCCATTTTTCAAAATGAACCTGGAAATTTCACGCCAATTATTACCATGTATCTTTGTGGCCTCCAGATACAACAGTTTTTCCTCTTCGGTAATACCGTCTTTTCTTAGTAATTTCGTTTCAGATTCTTAAAATTAGAAATAAAAACTAAACATTTATTTCTCCCCTTTACTTCATAAACTATACGTATACACATTTGGTGTGCAAACACGAGAAAGAGACGCTTGAGTTATCCTATCAAAGCATGTTTTAAATATGCTGTCTTGTAAAATTTTTCTTTCTGTAAAATTACTTACGTTTGTAGCTATTCTCCTCTTTCTGTAACAGTTGGTCTTTATCCATTTTCTCTCTCGGCATTGACATACAACAAGCTGTCGAACTACACAGCGTGAAAGACACTTCAAAATGAAACTAAAAGTATTCTCCACTTGGAAATACGATCTGAATGCAAATGCAAATACAGCAGTGGATGTTGACTTTTCGTGCACAAAAACAAAAGGTGACATTGAAGTTTATGCGGAATGTGAAATTCTTTTGTTAAAGCAGCAAACTTGAAAAGGGAAAAAATAATACGATACACGCGTAGTGTGATATACAAAACAAAGGATGTCACATTCCACCCTCAAAGTTTGAAAAAAAGCGTTGTGGCAAAAACGTCTACTTTAATTTTGAGTTACAGGGATCAGAAGTGTTGAATGAAAAAGCTCTATAGCTCATATCATAAAACTCAAAACATCTTTGTTAGCAATATTATATTGCAAAAATGAGCCGTTTATGTCCTTTCCCGGCATTTATTGGTACAGTTAGCATGGCTACTTTAAATCTCCTTTCAGTAATTATAGAATTACTCGAAGATGAAGAGTATGTCTGCCCTTTATTTCCTGCACACTACCTTTGTATTTCTATAGTCATGTTACTGCAAGTTTTCTCAGCTGTTCACGGTGTTTCTTCGAGCTGCCATTAGACTACTGTTTCTAACCTTAACTGGACAAAGAGATGAATTATGGCCTCGTTTGACCCGAAACCCAGTTCAGATATGGGAGTTGACCGGCGAAACACCATCAAGCCTTACAAGAGTTGTTCAGAGAACCTCTGTTGATGCTGAAAGATTTATCCGCAATTCCCGAAACCCAAGATACAGAGAGATTCAAACAAGGCCGTTTGCTTTGACAACACGTGACCGGATATTGATGTTTTTTGCTTGGCTACGCACGTATCCGACCTTTTCAGAACTTGGAAGTATGTTTGGATTGGGTGCATCAACTGCAGCAGAAAATATTCATATCCTTTAATAACACTTTTTCATTATGGGCCCCTCTACATTAGATGGCCTAGTTTACGGGTTTGGAACAGTTTACGAGGAAGTATTGCGGAGCTTATTAGTTTAAATCTATAATTTAACACTAATAGAATTCGAAATCATTAAAAAAATTAGTTTGAACATATATCGAAGATAAGATGTTGAAGATATTTTATACTTTGAAATTCACACATAAAACATTCATTCAAAAATAGATGGCTAATTCGGCTGATTTGCATGTAAAATTTCATCCCTTGAAATTTACCCTTGAAATTCAAGGGATACGGAAAAACTCTAGTAGAGTAAATCATCACTGAGTTTGCCGTCGTCGATTTCATCGAGTACTTCAAGTGTTCCTTGTATTTTGTTGTAGTTTTGGATGATAGTTTCTAACTCAGGTGTGAATAGTAAGTATCAGGCTTTTTCTACGTAGTTTTTAAGGGAATTCCTTGCCGTGACAGCTTTCTTGTAGTTTCTGATATTAAATCTAGACTGGCAACGATTACATCTTAGGATGGATGAATCTTGACGGAATGGTACCCTTTTTGCACACGTCACACAGCTGTAATAAATCTGGATGTCAACGCTGTTAATGTTTTCGCACAATATTTCATATGTTGTCAGTTGGACTTGCTCTTCTTTAATTTTATTTGGAGATATCTGCGGTTTATTTTCAGCTATTGGCTTAAAAACTGTATTGGTCGATGGAAAAATATATTTTTCTCCTAAATACTGACGCATGTGCATATTTCGTAGAAGCCTTCTTGTGTAGATTCAATCTGTTCGTTCCATATTGTGACAAATTCGTCCACAAAGTCGCCTTCCTTTTTTATGAGATTTTTTATTATTGGAATTCGTTCTGGTACGTGGTGTCCAAAAAGGAGCTAACCACGAGTATTTACAGCTTGATGTAGGATTTACGCAAAGAAACATTGTATATAAGGAGCTTTTTTCAATAGGTGTTTATGACGTTCATTATCAATTTGTCAATAAATATTTTCCTGGAGAGATTTTTAATTTGTAGGTCAAATTCATTCCATATTTTGGCTCCATTAAATCTTATATTAGAAATACCATAATTGATCCTCACTGGTTTTAAGTAAAGGGAACCTTAAGAAGCTAGCCTGGTATTATAACTATGGATTGTTGAGATTGGCTTGAAGAAGTCTTTGAAAATATATGGTAGATTAATGCTGATTATTAAGGCATCGAGAGAATAGTTTTTGATGAGCACATACTATTTCTTCATGGGGAACCACGACTTTTCGTGCAGTCTGTAAAGATGTATACGAACGCTTTGCAGTTTACGTGTGTCCAAAACTGTTGCTCAGTGCAACGGACGGTTTCCGGACAGGTCTTAAATGAACTCAAGGAATTTCTTCCCCACATAAGTTCCTGCTGTGATACTCAAACAATTGCTCAACGCTTTCTTCTTGTTTGCTTTGGTTTATAATTCCAACAAAATGCAACTGATTTTGGCTTACTCTCAAAACTACTTGACCAATGCACACAAAGGCGCCAGGGCCGGGCACAGGAAGACCAGTCCCATAATATCACGCAACACCACAACAAACACCACAATGCCCAATCCCAGAGTTTTACATTGGTTCTCGTGACTAATTGGAAGAGGGTAAATTTTGGTTTTGGATGGCGACAAATGAAAGAATTCATGAGCCTGTTCTGGAATATTGAGGACATACTAGTGGATTATTTGGTTTTCTTTCTCAGAGATCTCCTTTAACTTGTCAATTCCAGCATCCTTCAGCTCACTCGCAACAAGTGGCACTTGGTTTAAGCCAAGGTTTAGTTTTCGTAGAATGTTTCTATCTTGGAATTGGAAGTCCTGGAACCTTTCAAAGGTGTTCATGATTGCTTTCTAAAAGATTCAAAAACATGCAATCACATACAAAATTATGCTGCCAATGGATGCCGATTTTGTTATGGATTGCCATGGATTCACCCTTATTTTTTAAGCTGTATTGACCCAACAAGCAGCAGTAAGGGGGACTCACGATGCGGGTACATTGCTAAAAATGGCATATCGAAAAACACCAGCCCCCCCTGGGGTTTTGGAGGTAGGTTATATGCCCTACAGGGGGTCTTGCGCGATCCGGGTACAGCAGCGTGATAAGTCCCTTACTGCTGCTGTGTCGGGTAACGCAAACGGAGGTTAAGATATTCCTTGGATATAGATGGACGCCATCAAAAGCATACAAAACAAAACTGTGCGTAAGCTACGAACTCAGGTGTTGGATCGCCTGGATGCGGACTTTGCCTTCACAACATTTATGGAGGGAGATACAGATGAGACTATGACAGCAGAAAGAGCAGAAAGGATAATCGATTTGATGCCAGAAGGCGATTACCGTTTGGAGTTGACGTTTATAAAGTATTTAGACGGCGAGTGGATGATAGAAAAGGGTCGTAATCCTATACGGGCGTCTGGTAAGCAAAACTTGTTTGTCCTGAATAAGAATACCAGACCCGGAGCACTCGAAGGAATAGACATGATGTTCTACGAAGTTGCATACCCAGTTACCGTAGTCATTTACGGTGCGTATGAGATTAAGAAGCCGGACGTTAAGAAGCTAGAACCGATGCGACATCCTGGTAATTGCATGGGAAAGTTAGTAAGAGAGTTCTTTGAAGATTCTTCTCGTGGAGGTAAGCTCACACTAAAGAGAAGAGAAGCTATAAGGAAATGGGAGCACTCTACCCGCAAGGCTGGAGGGTCAATAGAAAACATCAAAAAGTTGGAAACCGCGTTAGGAAGGCGCATACATGTGAAAGATATCACAGATGGGTTCATATACCCCGGAACGCATAAATATGGCGGTAAAGGTGCTCCTATAGTCATTTACCAACACAACGGGCATGCGTGGCGTGAACTAAGGTTCCCAAAGAAGAAAGATACAAAAGTTTATAAGGAGTCACCGCTTATAGAGTTAATTCATGAGAATTCAATATGGATAATGGATTCGGAAGGGAGTCAGTTCATAACGCAAGATGGTACTTTATACCGCCCCGAAGTAGAACACCAGCGCATCAAAAGTGCCTGTGAAACCCTCGGAGAAGACTTCTCAGACGAAGTTCTTAGCTCCCGCAGCCTTGACTTCCTTGCCGCAAAGAAAAGGAACGGCTGGAAACCGACCCCTAAAGATTTCAAAGATATCTCCAAAGCCTGTGTAGAACACGGTCATGGAGGACTTTGGAATATGGAATACGACGAAGGCGAATATGTATCATTGGATATGAAGCATTGCTATCCTGCGTCATTTAAAGGTCTGGGTGATTGTAAAGAGTATTATGACCGTTACGGACATCCAGATTCACAATTCTTCCGTGTTTCCCTGGATGGCCACTATGATGCCTCAGCTACGGGATTTGTCAGACTAACCACCTGGAAGTTAAAAGAAGGTTTACACCCCATAATTTACGCGTGGTATGGTAAACATCTCCAGGAAAAGGAATGGATTCCAATACCTCTCCTCAAATTCCTCGAGGAGCGTAAACTTCTGAAATATACAGCCCACGAAGCTATATTGTGTCACTCCTCATTTACGAAATGGCTCCCGGAGCACAATCCCACAGCCAGGATCGTAATAGGAAAGTTTACACAAGGCGCGAAAGAAGGCGAGAAACATATGCAACGGCGTTTAATAACAGACGAAGGTGAATTAAGTTTCCTCATAAAGCGTGCGCACGACGAAGGAACGATGGTATCTGTGGAAAGGTGGAATTATTTCGTAGAAGGCAAAGAAGAACGAGAATGGAATGCGCTGTGTTATTACCAGGACCACAGACCCCAATATTATCACCTGCGTGCCAGCATGCTTGCATATGCACACATTAACCTTCTCGCAATGCTTCTTCGATTTGACAAAGAAGACATCCCGCGCGTGGCTACAGATTCCTTGTATGTAAAGCCAGAAGTCTTAGAAAAGATGCAGGAATTCTACACCGCAGATGAACTTGCGGAAAGCGGTCAGTGGCGTGTCAAAGACGAAGAAATGAAAGCTTGGAGGAAGCGTGTTGAATACAGCGGAGAACACCTTCGCGGTTCCATAACTCCCACGAAAGAACGATTACCCTCTGTAAAAGACCCCATATCTTACAAACGCTTCTCTTATCTTTACGGTACGGGCGGCAGCGGTAAGACCACGAGAGTCTTGAAACTCTTTCCAAAGGTAAAAGTTCTAACCCCCACGCACCGTCTTGAAAGAGAATTGACGGAAATGGGCCACGACGCGCAAACATACCACAGCTTCTTTCGCTGGAATAGTCAAAAATGGGTACCAGAAGCAATACACGACATACCTTCGGTGATACTTTGGGATGAGATTTGCACCGTGCCACAAGAAATCCTAGAAGAGTTCGTAGACTTCCTCCGCGGAAAATGTCAAGTAATATTTGCAGGTGATCCATGCCAACCGCCTCCAATAGCCGGAGAGATGCCCCACGAATGGTTAAAAGAAATGGTCGATTACTCTGAGGAAATAAACGCCGATTACCGCAGCAAAGACCATATAAGGAACCTTAAAGCCGAATTAAGGGGCCTCAGTGACGCCCAACAAAACAAGGTACTTCGTAAACGTGTAAGAGCAAAGTCATATGAAGACTTCCTATACGCATGGCATCCGGAGGATTTGGTGCTGAGCAGCAAACGCGCAGCGCAGTCCCGCATACAGAAAGACTTACTCCGCATACACCAGGAGCGCTTCCCTGGGCATCTGGTGCCCATTTGTTACAAACCCCACGACACCCGAATGCAGAAAAGAGACGTCTGGGTGCCAGGAACAAAGACCAAGCTTCCAAATGCAGTAACGCACGATAAGGTTTGGGTGCCCATGAAAATGGTGGAAAGAATTACCTCCCATCCAGACTGGCGTTTGGGTTACTGCATGACAGTTCACAGCGCGCAGGGGATTACCATAACAGAAACCTTGTGGATCATAGATCAGCGGCTGTGTTGGAGCAATTTGATATACACCGCCGTAAGTCGTGTGGAGTATGCCAAACAGTTAAAAAGAGCCTTAGGTCCACAATTACGGTACGATGAGACCCCGGAAGAAGTAGCCAAAGAAAACGTGTCTAAGAAACTCCTTCGCTACAAGCGCCACGACAAAGAAAAAAATATGACGTTCGACCTATGCGTGGACGACGTCTATAAGAAAGGCGCGCGGTGTGCCAAATGTAACATACCGCTACTATGGAGCTTCGATGCGAATGACGATCAGCAGTTCTCCGTGGATCGCATAAATAACAAACGCGGGCATTGCAGAGGCAACGTAAGACTGACATGCCTAGAGTGCAATCGGGCGCGCGGTGCTGCGCTACTCTGAGTCTTTAGGAACTATGAGCAGCTCTTCCATGACGAATCCGCGACTTGGGCCATTTAGGTAATACAACACAGGTTGCCCTTCCTTGGTGATGGACTTTGAAATCTCATACGTTTCCAAAGACCAGTTAGGATCCGTGGCTCTCTTACTGCCACCTTCGAGTTCCCCTGGCTGATAGAGGTATCTGACCACTATGTTGCGGGGTAGCTTTTTTTCCTTTAGTCCAACGGCTCTTGAACTTCTGACGTAGGATTTGTGTTCCACGTGTTTATTCTTCATAGCGTCCTTGGGTTTCATTCCCGTAGCCCTGGCCGCCTCGTTATTCAAAGCCGCGATGACCTGGGGGAGTCTCTGTGTCCATTCCTTATTACGTTTGGAGGGATCTTCCAACTCTTTCCAATATTGGTATCCAAAGAGACGCTCAGCCAGGGTTTTATTAAATCTTTCAACAATGCTCTGACCCCTGTGGTACTCTGCTTCGGCTCTTCTTATCTTAGTGCTGTGGTCTTTCAGGGTCTTGGTAACCACGCCCATAAACTCCGTTCCCGCATCCACTTGCAGCAGCTTAGGCCATTTCAGAACGCGCTTATAAATCCTACTTAGGGCTTCTGCGACTTCCCCAGAATCCTTGCTGGTTATGGGTTCGGCGTCCTTGTATCTGCTTGCGATATCAACCACGGTCAAAGCGTATCTATAGGTCTTTCTTCTCACCGTGTCATGTGGTAAGAAAAGCAAATCCGCCTGATGAACTTCATTAGGGGCATTTACGGTAAAGCTGGGCCTGGGAATGTACTTAGGCACAGGAAGATAAACCTGCCAGATAGTTTGTTTCTTTAACCAGTTCTTAGCCGTTTCGTCGGATACCCTGGCTGCTGTAGCGAGTTTCTTGATAGCCGACGCTCCTCTCCAATAGCCTTCGGGTCCGTAGTAAATCCTTTTAAGTTTGTCCTCAGTTCGACCCATTATATGAATTCCAGGACGAGATTAATCTTGCGTCCGTTAAAGTCCACAGTCTTTCCGTCCACTTTGATGGTGATGTTTATGCTTTCTACCAAATCACAAGGCAAGTCATAGTTTAAAGAAATGGGCGTATATTCTACCAGGTCAAATGGATTACCTTTGGATGAAAACTTAGACATAAGATGGGAGGGATTTCCGTTGTTGTAACTGCAGACCAAATCACAATAGACTTCATAAGAGGATGCAACTTTCCAACTTACGGGAACTGCCGTGGTGGTAATTGACTTACGCTGAATTCCAAGTAAAGATCCCAATGGTTCGAACTTTCCGAGGGTCATTGAGAAACCGTTAGGTATGTCATGTTTGAGGGTCATTTCGTGCGGCAACCCTGTGGTAAGAGTATAACGGTGTTTGGCTAGCTCCTTAGCCAGCGTTATAGGGGTGTAATGTCCATAATTGAAAGAGCGCGTGCAGGAATTGTATGATGAAATGTGCGGTCTGAAGCGCGCGGAAAGGTTTGGTGCGCTGATAACGATGGCAACGTGGGCAAAAGAGTCCGTTGTGGACTTTATTAAGTATCCCTTATAAGGCTTAAATAACACTTAGTTATAATGAAGTGCAAGGATTGCGACAGGAAGTTCAGTAGCAAACAGGCTTTGCAGTATCACCAAAAAAAGAAGGTATGCTTTAAAGAGGTGGATAACGTCACCACCTGTGGCACTTGCAATCGGCAGTTTAGTAGTAAACAGGCGCTGCGATATCACGTGGAAGGAAGGGTGTGTTTGAAGTCTAAGGAAAGACGCTGTGCTGATTGCAATCGGCTCTTTAGCACGCCCCAAATGTTGCAATACCACCAAGAAAATAGGGTGTGTTTAAAGAATGTGTGTGCGCGCTGCGGGGAGCTCTTAACCGACGTGTGGCATCAACATAGATGTCGTGGTAATTATGATTTGGACGTCGTATGCGAGGAGCATGGTGATGTCGCTGCGAGATGTTGCCCAGTGGAAACCATAAGGAAGTTAACTCTCCGTAAGAAAGAAATAGACCAACGCTTTACGGAGTTCGACCGCGCCGAAGGTACGCGCTGGGAGAACGCAGAGTATTGGAGTGGCCTCTGTGACGTGTGTGGTGGCTTAAGGAAAGGAGATGATCATATCTGGCAGTGTTTGTGCCCGCAGCATCATCCCCATGGTTTTAAGGAGTACTTGGATCGCTTTGATGATTGGCATGCTCAAAACATGGAGGTAAAGAAAGCCCGTAAGGATTAGTAGGTGGCTTAAAATAGTAAGATAGGGTTCGTGCAAAGAGTCTCAGAACTCATCTTTATTTTTATTAATATTCTTTGATCGTTTATTAAGAAGAAAAGAAGATACATTAATAAATATAAGGACCCCTTTAAAAGGACCTTGTAATGGAGTAGTGAAGTATGACTTGCGCAAAGAGTCCCAAATCCTGATCTTATTTTTATTAATATTCTTTGATTGTTTATTAAGAAGAAAAGAAGATACATTAATAAATATAAGGACCCCTTTTGAAGAAGGTATGCAGAACTTATAAGGTCGCCCTTTCAATATATGGACTGTATTACCTGCGAACTACCAGCCGACTGCATTACCTCTCCTAAGCCAAGAAAAAAATACACCTGCCTTCATTGCGGCAAGGTATTTCTCGAAGGATCCTTTGTGGGGCATTGGTGCCTAGCGGATCAGCGTACGATGGTAGACGCACTTAAGAGTGAAGAGGACTCTCAGGCTCCCAAGTAACCACATCAAATACCCATCTACCATCCTT
Source organism: Actinia equina (assembly GCA_011057435.1). Classification (NCBI taxonomy): domain Eukaryota; kingdom Metazoa; phylum Cnidaria; class Anthozoa; order Actiniaria; family Actiniidae; genus Actinia; species Actinia equina. The sequence continues at coordinate 193,021 of WHPX01001416.1, forward strand.
CTTACCATGACTCATAACATGCGTAACATCCTGCCCTTCAATGGCGTACCTTATTCTATCGGGCGCCCAAAGGGTGTATGTTCTTTTTTTATTCTTTAAGACCAAACGCAGACGGTCGATGTCTTCAAAGACCACGTAATTCTTTACCTCGTAGATTTCCCCTATCTGCAAATCCCTCCAGTGCGTCTGGATGAACTTTATCTCATTGAATTTATCCTTGTCCATATATCCTATGAAATATCTTTAAGTGCGTCTTTAAAGTGTCTGCGTTCCTAAAGCGCTTACAGCAATATGCACAAGGTAAACGCATTCCCTGTGCATACTTTGTGATGGCTCTGCAGATGTCGTCGTAGTCGTTGCTGATTAACACCTTGTAACCATTCTGCTCATACCTTTCCAATAGCAGGCGTTGACTGTCAGATAATACCCCGTTGCCTTTTGGAGTCTTCAGCTCGACGCAGAAACCACGGTATTGCACGTGTGCATTCAAGATAAGCAGATCAGGCTGTCCTCGTTGGTATCCTTTCTGCCAGCACTTTATACGTTTGCTGTCGGAGTCCTGCAATTCACCTAAACCGGGTGCTATGAGCATTTGCGGGTAATACTTGCGGATGTAGTCAACCACCTTTTTATGTAAGTCGAACTCGTTTTCTATCTTAAACACCAATTTGTTGGGGCCGTCAAAGCGCCGTTCTATTTGATACTTGCCTGTCTTCCTTAGCGTGGGGAGTACGTCTCCTAGCACCCACTTCCTGAACTTCTTAGCCTCGGGCTTTTCAGATCCGAATATCAATTCGTAAAGACCTTCCTCCGTCAAATACACGGAATGTGGCTGTTCGTTAAGGGAGCCCGCCAGACGGGCCCCCTTTATAGACCCCAAAGTTACCTTGTTTTCCTCTGAAACATGCATCCTAATTGCGTTTCTTGTTTTTTCATATCCTAATGCAGCTGCCACCTCTTTTCCCTTAAAGTACAAAGTTTCGCCTTGCACTATGCATTGCAGTTCGTTGTCGTCGTTTTCAAATACGCGAAGCATCGTATATCTAAGGAATATTTTGACCCTAATATGCAACACTTTTAAGTTGGTTCATTTCCACGCTCAGTTGCGCGTCAGACACCACAAAGATGTAGCAGTTTATCTTAGTAGTATCGCTGGCATCCTTGGTGCGCTTGATCTCCAATGTTATACCATCCTGGGTGTTTACCAACCGCAGACCCTGGCCATGCATGCTCTCATCATTAGTAGTGCGCATGTCAATCCACAGGGCATATTTATCCTTGAAGAACTCCTTTGGGGCAATTTGATCGCCAAACTTCTGCATTGCCTCTCGGTACATGTCTTCAGGTTTTATCCCTTGGGAGTAAACCTTGTTTGGTACTCCGTTTATGTTTACGCCGACATTGGTAATGTTGGGGTTAAAGAATGCCTCGGAGTCGCGCAATCCTGCGGTGTATGTTTTTGCAAACAGCAACATTAGCCCCGTTAAACTGCGTCGTGGTATATTAATACTTTGGTTGATGACCTCTTCAACGTTGTTCGTGAAGCTAAACGTCTTGTACATTACTACGTGGTCGTAAAGGAATGCTTTACCAGCACTGTATTCCATGCCTGCGCTACGGGCCAGCTCTTCAGAGTACACGGTCTCATACTGTAATTCTAAGTTGGTAATAGCATATGGATGCACACCCCCCGAACTTACGTCTTTTCCTTGCAGGATGTTGGTCGTATCTGCTAAGGTCACTTCGAACTGCAGTTCACTTAGTTGTCTTGGGTAATACGCACCGTGGTTTGTTATCACCTCAAAGTCCAATGGAATGAGATATTTAGTACCGTAGGCTGTCTTTATTTCATCTTCTCCGGAGGCGCTGGCGGTTGCGCTTCTTACCTTACGTATGGCTTCACTTGCTATTCCTTGTTCTATCTTTTGTGCGCGGTCGAAGGCCGTCAACCACAAATCTTTGTATGTGGTGTAAAGATCGTACCTGTTTAAGTCTAACAGGGATTCACCAGCAAACTTGATTCTCATCTTAGAAACAAGGTTCCTGCCTACGTTATTAACAACATAACGAATGTCTGCGGTATCTGGCTGAACCGCCAGGTCAAACCTTAAAGCCAAGGTGCCAGGTACCAATACTAAGTTATCCGTTAGACGAGGTACGCCTACATACAGCGTCTCCCCTGGTTTGGCGCTAGAAGGAGTAAAGGTGACCCGGTGAAAGGTACGTTCTGCTTTCAGACCGCCAACCTGCTTAGGAAGGAGGTTAGGATTTAACTTTGAGCTTATCATATATAATGGAAGCAGAAGGAACGGATTTTGATCCCCTTACCGAAGAAGGTCAAGTAGATATTAATGACGAAGAATACGAGTCTTTACTTCCTAATGACAACGTAGACCAAGAAGGCCTATTTGAGAAGCTAAGACGCAGATATGGCAGCAGCAGGCTCCGCGATGCTATGCGTTCTTTGAGAGACAAATTCAGGTCTAAGAATCCATACAAACCCATTCCAGAATATTTGCAAATGGAAGACTTAGGTCCCGTTCCCGGAGCCCCAAGCACTGCGTGGTTGGAAAAGGTACAACGAGAAATGGACGAATCCATCGGAGAGCCTCCGGATGACTACGATAGACTTTTGAAATTACTACCCGATTGGTCGCCCGAGAAAGCGCAGTTGCTATTCGAAGAAGACGGACGTGGCGGGGAGGTAATTATGGGCAGGCTGGCCAGGAAGGACTCCAAAGTCTACGTCATCCGCGACGCAAAAGGAAACTTCTATGCCGACCCCAAAATTCCCCCGACTTTAATCGCGGCCATTGGCGAAACAGTCCCCATGAAGCTACTTACTGACGTACGTAAGAGGTATCCCTTCGTTAATACGAAAGTCATAGAATTGCAATATGGTAATAAGGGTCAAATACAAATTCGCCACATAGACAGGGAAAAGTGGTATGACTTTTACCAAACTAAGAGAGCTAACGCACTTAACAATGGCTTACCTAAGGAAATAATTACGGCATTGGGTACGCCCGACTTAAGCGCCATTCATTCTTTGACTAATAAGGAAACGAAAAGGTTACAGGAGAAAGTCTTAAAAGGAATTAGAGGAATTAGGACACCCGGCTTGATTAAAGCGATCGAACGCGTTAATGAGGAAAGGAATAAGGATAAAGAAAAGCTTGCGAAAATACAGGTCGCTAAGGAAGACATAGAGGAAAAGCTAACGAGTACGCCGTCGGGCAGCAGAGCTTCTCTACAGATATCTTTAGATTCCCTCGAAGCAGAAGAAAGCAGGCAGCAAGAACTTGTAAGCGAGCACATGGAAAAACTCGACGAACTCAAAGGGCAATTAGATGAAAAAACGTCCGAACAGGAAGCAACGGCCGAGCACCTTGAATACCTAAAGCAGGCAATGGATGAAAGGGAGGAGGAATATATGAAGCAAATACGACTAATGACTGATTCCAATGAACGTGAAAATGAAGACAACAAGGACCGCATTAGAAAGTTGTTGCATGACAGGGATACTGCTAGGAGAAACTTCGACCGCGCAGTTAGAGACATCGGAGACAGAGACGCCGAACTTAGGCGCGTGGGTGCGCAGCTGGAAGCCTCGGTAATGCAAGAGCGGCGGTTAAACACGGAAATCATCGTAAAGGAGGAGCAACTAAGACAAAGAGAGCAGGCCATAGAGGACCTGGAAGGGCAAATAGAGCGGCAGCAGGAAATAATCGACGACCAAACTCGCTCCGAAGTGGAAAGGGAAGCAGCTCAAAAGGAATTAGAAACCCTTCAGGAAAAAGTTGCGGAATTACAAACGCAAAAGGAAAAGCTGGAAAGAGAATTGGGGCTTACCACCAAGGAAAAGATAAAAAGAGCTTTGGTGAAATATGGCATTCCACTTGCATTTGCGGTCGCCATTTCCTCCGTAGTAGGAGTGATCCTTAGCTCCCTTAAAGCCACGGGAGCAGGTGTAAAGGCAGCAGGCAAAGGGCTGGCGGACTTGGGTAAAAAGATGGCAGCCTCTTTACCGGGGCTGCTTGGTAGCGTTCTTAGTTTGGTACTTAGAACCGGCGGAGAACTGTTAAAGTTCGTGGGGAATAACATTTGGATCTTAGTCGTCGCTATCGGCGTGGTATTCCTGAAGAAGATGAAGGTGTAGGCTTATCCTTATGTATTACTGGAGGCTTATCATCGTCGGACATCCGAGGCATCCTCGACTGGGGATAAGTAAAGATAGTATTCGCCCCGCCTTGATAATTTGGTGCTAGAGGCAGGACGCTCATAGTGCTAATGGGCTTGTGATTCCAAGCAGCATCCGTCGGGGAACCTTTTGACGGCGCGGCATTTATCCGAAGGTAGGCAACGTCGTTGGGAAGGACCTGAAGCTTCGCATATTGGCAATTGGCTATCATGTGAAAAGTCGCGGGCGTTAGATCTTCTCCGCTTGCTGGAGGGGGCTCCGACGAGAAATGAGCTGGGTTCCTATTACTATCTTTTTTTCTGTAGGGCAGTAATGGGTGGTTATCCTCATCGACGATCCTAAACCCGACATTACACGAATACCCCGTCGAAATGCAAATGGTACACATGATCAATCCCAGGCCCCCAACCTTCACCCACAAACCCGTGTCATGCCAATGCTGTTCTAAGTAGTCCTTCTCCTCTAAGTAATGAAGAAACCGATCTTCCTTCGCATGTGGATTCATATATTCCAGGCAACAAAGTTACCTTCTAGAGACTGAGCACCGTAAGAGTGCTGATGGTTGAGTGATTATAAGGTCGATCTCTTTGATCGTGTACGCTATTTACCGTTACTACACCCGTATCGTCTACGCGTATTTGCAGCTTTACTTTTCCATGGCAATCGGCAACCATATGGAAAGTCCAAACCGATAGGTTTTCAACGCTTTGGGGGTTGGGCTCTACGGAGAAATGGGCAGGCTCCCTGTTATTCGTTTTAGCACGCATGGGCTGTAGTATGCCATTCTCATCCAGGAACCTGAAGCCCACGTTGGCGTGACTATCCGTGCCAATGCAAATACTACAAAGGATTAACTTTTTCCCTGAGTAGTTCAAATCCACCGACATACCTGTGACATCGACCCAAGCAGCTTGGGTGTATTTTTTCTCACCTGTGTAAGTCGTATAAACACAATCCATTCCGGATACGTAGGGGTTGTTCATCGCCATATATAAAGACTCAAACCAACACTCGCGGCTGCTAGTCCGGCTTTTAGTAAGTTATGGTCATATTCCTCAGGTATCGTAACCTTCTTTACCTTCTTAGGCTGTTCAACCATCTTTTTAGGCTGTTCGACTAAATGCATCTTTTTAGGCTGTTCAACTAAGTGCCTTCTAAGAGTGTCAGAGTTCACGTCATTTTCCCCAAACTTCATATCCTTAGTAGCCTTTTGAAGTTTGTTATTGTATCCTACTACGGAACCGGCATTCATGGATAAGTTGCTGGGCATTAACCAACAACCCGGGGCTACTGCATAGTCCAGTCGGGCTTTGGAATTTTGTATGGCTAGTTGGTAACGCTGTACGCCTTTGCTAATGTCGCCCTCCAAAATTGAACTTTCGAATAAGATCAAAGCTTCGGCTCTGGTTTCTTCTGCGGCGCCGGTATTTCCTATAATGCTTGATCGGGTATTTACCTGAGCTCCAAGGATAGAATACACGTAAGCTTCTATGCTGCGGTTTAGCCGGGCAAGACCGGCTTTAGTTAGTCCTTTACCTTTTGTGGGTATGAAATTAAAATACTGCTTTGTGTGTTCGTCGTTCGTAATCTTGATAATTAGCGGATTATCCCCTGCGTATTTACCACCCTCGTCTTTGAATAGAGGTCCGTCTCTAACTTCCTCGGAGGTCTTAGCATTTGGTTCAAAGAAGGTGCTGGTATCGTAAGTTACTTTATGATAACCAGTGTTCCATCGTAGCCGCAATGCATGGACTTCCTTATCGCTTAACTTATGTCCTCCGACTCCCCAATAAGCCCAAATATGTCCTAGGCCATTGTTGGCTCCAGCAGTGCATCTAAAATCCTTTCCTACAACTCCAAACTCCTTACACAGTCTATCATAAGCCGGCACGCTGTATTTGTTATCTCTTGGATAAAACGCAGCGTCTCCTGGTAGGGCAATAACACCCATCTCATACAATATTCTTCGGACTGTAAAGTGAAAATGAAACATAAATATGGAGTTTTTCATCAGGTTTGCACTTACACCACAACCGCTAGTAGCACACCAGACAGCAAAGTTCAATTGCTGTGGCCAGTATCGCATGTTTGGTCCACTTAACCATTCATGAGATTCCTTAGCTGTGGTGTGATTTATAGGAACTTCCTTGAAGATATCTCGCACCTTTAACGGAAAGGAATGGTTGTTAGAGATCCGCATGTTCAGCGTTAGGTCCAAATTTGGATATTCGTCAAATGATACCGCGGGTATCGGATAAGTACTGGTAGTAAATAATAATTCATTTGACCAACTGGGTGTAACAGGCTTAGGATGTTTGATGGTCGCCTTCGGTTCCAAGTCAGCATTGCTATACGTTCTGGAGCCGTTGAAGTAAATCCCGTCAGGCCTACGCTCGAACTTACTGGCGTCTGCATGCGGAAACATCTTCCTAAATGCCCTCCAGTTAGCATAATCCCTGTTGTTATGATGTGGCTGCTCCTCAATATCATTCCCAAAAGCGTCGTACATTAGTATATATAATGGATGTTATACCAACAGCACCTCCACTTTATCCTGAACTTCCCAAAGGGGCCCCAAACGAATTAAACGCTGAAAACTTCCGCTTGAATAAAGCGAATTTAATTCTGGCTTACTTGGAAGGGCAGGCAAAACACTACGAAAACGTTAGAAAGAAATACGTCAGAGCCCGAAGTACGCTACATAAAATTGCGATAACTACAGGATCCATGTCCGTAGCATTAACGGGCACTGGCGTTGCTACTTCACTTACTGGGCCGGGAATAGTCGTTGGAGTTCCTTTAGCCGGCGTTGGGGCAGCCTGTGGTATCATTTCGGCTGTTGCTACGGGTATTATGAAACAGTTGTCAAGCAAAATATCCAAGCATGACACGACAATAGCTCTGTCAAGGGCTAAAGTAAATACGATTACTGACCTTGTCTCAAAGGCTTTGCGTGACAGAAAGATAGACGATGTAGAATTCTCGCTTATCTTAGCCGAAGAGGAAAAATACGAGAAATTGAAGATGGACATCAGAAATAAAAAAACAATCGTCAAAGATTTAACCGAGGAATCTCGCAAAAAGATCTACCAGGAGGCAAAAGAAGAGCTTCAAAGAAAACTCGCTTAGACATCAGTTTTGAAAAGAGCGTGACAGGATTCTATTTACATATCGAACGTCAGTCTGGAAATTACGCGTAATCTTATGCCATAAGATTTATGCTAATTTCTCATCTTATGGCATAAGATCCACTATCTTCTTGGAATCCATCCTAACAGGTGGTGGTTGGGGTCTATTTTGTAAAATATTTCGTAAATTACATCAGGATAATAAGGAATATTCTTATTCAAACGACAAAACATCCACTCGGCTCTGCTCATATCAGAAACTTCGGGAATAGAATTACCGGTAATTTCAGACAAAAGATAGGGAATAGCTTTGTAATATTTCCCTAGTTTTAATTTTTTCAGCGTTTTCCGTAGGCTTTGCGGTGTTGGCTCTTCTAAGTGGTCTATAATACTTTCCATTACTTCGTCGTCCAAATATACCGGTCGTAAACCTTGGATATGACTCATCCAGTCTCGAAAGTATTTTATTCTTTTGTATGGCGTTTTCTTACGACCTCCGTTAGAATAATATTGTTCCCTGGTAGCACAAGGTACGGCATTACGAATATTCTTACCACACTCGTAACACTGTGCCGACGTGTCGTCTTCTATTTGCATCTTCTTACCACAGCAAATATACTTATTCGGTTTAGTAGGTACAAACTTGGGTTCCAAGCACTTTACACAGAAGTCGTAAACAAACTTCTTACATTCGTGCATCATATATCCATAAGATATTTTACCTCCGTTTGCGTTACCCGACACAGCAGCAGTAAGGGACTTATCACGCTGCTGTACCCGGATCGCGCAAGACCCCCTGTAGGGCATATAACCTACCTCCAAAACCCCAGGGGGGGCTGGTGTTTTTCGATATGCCATTTTTAGCAATGTACCCGCATCGTGAGTCCCCCTTACTGCTGCTCAACAACAATAGCTCAATTGTTACACCACACTAGAATAGCTACCATTGCTACACAAATATGGAGAAAAAATGTTCTGACATTTTTAAAAGCGATAAGAGATTGGCAAGGTATACTAAGCAAATAGGTAAATTACAATTAGGGTGTGCCAGCATTTTGTTTTATTTGAGAACTCACCAATTTTAGTATCTTCGTATGTAATAGTGGTTATATCTGTCTGTAGTTCAGACTTGAAGCGGCAGAAACGTGTTTAACAAATTCTTTATCTTTTGAAGAGACGTTCAAACTCATGGCTTCCATAAGCGAGCATAATTCTGCCTTGTCTTTTATTAAAACTTTCATTTCTGCCTCCTTTTTTCTATGAAAATATTTTGTGATTTTACATTTCTTAGAGTCTTAGAGTCGATATATATTCCTTGCTTAAAATAGGTATCTTACTCCTAACGTATCTAGATGAATTTTTTTCTCTTATGCACAGCTTCACTGTAAATAAGTGGTTAGCTTTCTGAATTCTGTGCGAAATAAAGTTATTATTATTATTTGGAGGAGAAGTCGAAACACTCGATCTTTCAGCCATGATTCACGTAATACAAAAAAATCCACACTCGACTCCCCGTTAAAATTAATTAACCAAAAAGCATCCCTTGGGGACTCCGGGTACAGTCACTGGTCCGCAAGGTACGGTACGTATTCCACAGTTTTTAAATTTCGGCAGGCATCTCTCCCCTCTCTTTCCTTTTCGCTCGGGCCTAGCACTCTCGGTTTTCGCTGGAAAAGGAAGCCTGCTCGCTAGAAGGAGGCTAGCTTTCCGCAGCGTTTATCGGAATTAGATCAAGTAAATTGCACATTAGTTTTTGATGGTGCACATATTGATAACACAACCAGCATGAAATACCTAGGTATAGTTTTTGATCCTTTCATGCATGCGCTGTTTTAACTTTAACTGAACCAGGGCGATTTTAAAGCCCTAACGCTTTTCGTGCGCTATTGAACATTTTCTTCCAAGCAAGCCACATATCATTAGCATTATAAAATGACCTTATAATATCCCAATTCTGTGAATATAGGTCAGCTCTGAAGCTGACAGAATCAATGTTTCTGAAGTTTCTATAGGTTATCTCCGTGTGGACCTTGTTATGAATTCCGATTGATATTTTACGAAAGGCGAAATTAAGCTATGATCACTAATGCCGACATGAGAGACACAGGAGCAAACAACGTTATCGGGCGCGGTCGCAAAAGTCAGATCAATCATAGTTGAAGATGAGTCGGAAATACGTGTAGGCTCATTTATTAATTGATTTAGGCCATATAAATCAGAAATACCTATTAGCATCCTAGAATTATGATCTAATATAGACGATCCTAAATTACAATTGAAATCACCTAGTAAATAATACTCAATATGTTCGGTATCAAGCTTACCGAGTAGAGATTCAAATAGATTGAGTTTGTCGACGTTTGAGTCGGGTGGCCCTATACCAAGTTGCGACGAGAAATGGCTTGGAACTAGGCTTCCGAATTTCAACACCTAAATTTTCTAATTCATTAATAGAGAGATCTAGGCCGGGCGAGACGTTTGTATCATTCCGAATGTAGAAGCAGACACCCCCATTGAGTGCTCTGTAAATGAGATACTTGTCTAGTTTGTCAGATGTTATTTTATACTTAGCAATGGATTCTGCTTCAATCTTTTTAGTTAGATTTTTTTTTAAATCCTCTTTCCTCCTGGTCTTCATCGTTGTGCTCACTTAGACGAGGAATTGAAATGTCATTCTCTTACCGAATCCCTTTGGAAAAACGGCTAATAAGTCGCCACCAAAAACTAGCTGTCTCACAGCATCTTTCTGTTGGGGTTTTAGTTCTATTTTTCTACTTTCGAATTCTCTACGATTCCATCTTTAAATAGGACATACTCTTCGAACGCCTTGTACGATGCAATATTTTGGCGATCATATTCAGACGACTTGAAGACCAGTAGGTTGAAAATATCTAAAGGGTGGCACATTGTTTAGCTCATTCTTTAGTTTATTTTCTGGGAAAGAAAGGGGATCGGGCAGCTGAACTCCATAAATTCGCAATCTTTCTGTGAGGTACAGATATCTTCATGAAAGTCGATGTTGTCTTCTAGGACAAGTGTAGCAGCCGCTTCGGTTAGTTTTACGTGGCTGGTTTTCCTGAAACTCCCAACAGTTATTCCTTTGGATATAAGATATATCCATAAGTAATAAACGCCGTAATTTGCAAATAAACAACATGGAACCTCAGGAAATACAATTGGCTTTTCAATCATTACAGCAAAGACGTTAAAGTACAAAAATATAAATTCCTGATACAAAGTCGATGACATTTTTGGCTTATCTGCAGAAGTTGCCGAAAAAAAGTTTCCCAACGTTCGAACTGAGGACCCAGAATCGACATTTCATTTTTTATTTGCCAGCGATTCTTTGTTTTAAAGAAGGTTAACAAGAGTAGAAATTGACACCGATCAACACTTCTTCGTCTCCGTCTTCCATGTTGAATCTGCATGTAGATTTGTTTTTACCGCTAAGTGATAATTGTTCAGGTGTCAACAGACCGCCGGCGATGGGCTTTGATCATATGTGAGTTTTGAGATCTTATCTGACTATCATGCTTCACAATGTCACTTATGACTTTGTCCTTGATCCTTTGAGGAGTTCTTGCATAATACATACCGATATGCTCCAAATGGGTTTCTGGTAAGCATTGGAGAAGGGAGTCATAGATGTCCCCACATTCTTTGAAAGAAGAACAGAAGATGATGGCTTTCTTGGTGTTTCCACTATTGTCTTTCAAATCGTTGATAAGCTAAGAAAAGGTCTTGTGAAGGTCACCATTTTTGTTTGCCATCCCTACCACATATTTGATATACTCTTTCTCAGGATAAAGATAAATAACTTGCGTTTTCTGCGTGTGAAACAGTTTTGTCATAAATAAAACAAGCGAAGAAAAACAAACAAACAAAGGGACAAACAAACGAAAAACAAACAAACAAACAAACAATAATGATAATAACATATTTATATATATACACTCGATTGCAACTATTTGGTTATTTAATACATATTTTGTAAAAGTAATTCTGCTTAACACGTACTAGATATTACCCATATGTTTTAATATTTTAGTTAAACGACATTTACCTGTAAAGTGAAGTTTAACTTAAAGAGTAGTAACTGAGGACTTACATGAAAAACAAAAGAAGCCTACCGTGTGATGACGTCACAATTATTTCTTCAAATCCTACTCATAGTGGACAAACACAACAAAATGTACAATTCACATGGTAAGGCAAAACCATTGAGTAACAGAGGTAACCGAGGACCATCCAAGGCAGAGAGGTTAGGCATGTCAGTCCTCGGTTACTACTCTTTATGAGAGAATTTAAGTCATTATAATACAAATAAGTCATAATTGGTGCTTGCTAAAAATACAAAGTAAATTAAAAAGTTTCATATCAGAACACAACAAAATACAACAACTTAATTGAACTAATGGATCACGTTTTTGTAATAATATTGTTTGAAAGTGTTTGCATTGTCCAACCCGCCCTTTGAAGAATTTCATCTAAAGGGACAGAAGCCTGATACGCAGCAGTTGAAGCTGCATGTCTAGTGGAATGGGGCTTATACATATCAAAATGCACACCAGCCAAGTGCAGTACAGTTTTAATCCAACGAGCTAGGATCTGGGACCCGATGGCCTTGTGCGGTTTAATAGTAGAGATCAGAAGCACATCATTGTGGCGTAAAGATTTGATTCGCTCTATATAGTCCTCTAAACAAATATAAGGACATGTGTCAGAATCTAAATTATATCTAGGAATGATCACAGGAGGTATTGAATAATTGGGTCTACTTTGTTTGACATGCTTACCGAGAATAAACACAAATTCGTCATCCAATTTTTTTTGAATATTTATTGTTAATATTAAAATGTAAAATAAAGTTTGTTTTCTTTGATACTAACTAAGGCAACAACGAGCTGCGAAGAGAGAGCCGCGAGAAACCTCTGGTCACGACCGTTGAGAACCTCACTTCCATGCTATCTAGCTGTCAAATCCATCACTTCTAGTCGACCAATAACAAAAGGATGATCGTGTTACAAATTGTCATTAGGGTGTGGAGGCTTAATGCTATATACCAACACTATTTTTTTCAAGTAGGGGTGGGAGAAGAGACTTGTATATTTACGAGCTGTCAAAATAGTGTGCTACACGTGCGACTCTTCTTACTTCGACTCAATAGTTATGGGATTATGCAGAAAGATTATAATACACCGGTAAAGGTATTTATACAGCGTCCAAACGACTTCTGTAGAGCTTGCAGAGAAAGTATAAAAATCAGTGGGCGCTCGCAAATTAATATTTTTGGAGCAAATAAACAAGAATTTCTTCGCCGTATTTTCGATTCATCAATATCTCCTGTTAAACTGCTTGCTGTCATGCCTCGGGAATTCAACTCTCGGATATGAGACTCCACCAGCGAATTTAGCGGACAAATCACCAAGACGATGGCGTTCCTTGGGTAAGGAAAGCCTCTGAGATAAAGTTCCTTACAGAAGTCGACCAGTACTTGGTTTGACTTGCCATGACCGGTTGGCAAAACGGCGAAGACATCTTCTCGGTTTAACAGACCACTAACAAAGCGTTGCTTTGCTCAGCCGATAGCTGTTAACGACTTTCGAGAATTGACTTCAAGATACTCTCGAATAGTTCTCTGGATATCAAAACCATGATTGAAACTATAAACTAGCAATATTTATAAACTATAGACTTTAGATAAGATTGTAAGATGTATTAAAGATCAAACTTCAGGCTGACAAGACGCTATAATGACGATGTAGTCCGATGGCACGAAAAGTCTGACCCCTCCCCCAAACAAAAATATTGACGTGACAAAATCTTTCAGCCCCTACCCCTATAGATATCTAATCCAGCCAATCATATTTCTCGTACAGTGATTAAAATAGCCATCCAATCAGAATTCGACGATCATAAGTTGATGGCATGAAAGTGAGGTTCTCAACGGTCGTGACCAGAGGTTTCTCGCGGCTCGCTGCTTCGCAGCTCGTTGTTGCCGCTTCGCGGCGATTTTACACAGAAAAAAAAATACGAGAAAGCTCTGGGACCAGGGTATCTGTTTGGGCTCATGGTTTTTAAAAAGTCAAGTACCTGTCTCACGTCCCAAATAGCATAGTACTTTCTGGACGGTGGTTTTCTCTCAAAAACACCTTTAATGAAACGACATACTAATGGATGTTGTCCCATCGGGACATTGTCTATTGAAATAACGCAGATCTGGTGCTGTTGTTCAATTAGTGCTGTTTTCACTATTAGTGTTTGTACTTTATAACAGAATCGTAATAAAGACAAATTGCAATGCACTATATAAATGCATAGAGTAATAGATCAGCTAGAGCTGGAACACTGCCCTCTCCTGTGGCCTTTCATTGGATGGCCACAATTTTTGCACCTAGGTGCTTTTCTGGCTGATTGTCTTGGCTGGAGCAATACTCGAAGTTCTTCATATAAAACTTGATAATCTTGTACAATCAAAAATCAATACAAATCTTAGATTTAGCTAAATACCTGTGCATGTAGGTGGACAAATCGGTGTTTCTTTCTCTTTCCTTTGTCTATATCTGTTTAATGCTGCTTCCTTGTTCTCTTTGTCTAACATTGAATGCAATGGCCGAGGGACACTTTTTCGAGTTCGTCTCTGATTTGTTTTAACTCTGCTCTTGGTGTTTCTATCAACGTCCTGTAGATATCAATTATGTAGTTTAGAAATAAATGTATTGATTCATTAATGCCATCACATAATCAAAAATATATTTATTAACATTAATAGACTAGTTTCATGTTCAATAGACACTGCTGTATGTTATGACTTCAGATTTATTTCCAGAGGCTTCGCCTGGTTATAATAAGTAAGCTGTTCGTAGAGACCATAACAATTTTTGGAATATGAAACATTGGTAATGTACGTTCTTCATATTTATATGCTCAGGCTACGCTTGTGAAATAAATCTGGGATCATTTATTAAACATAAAACTGGTCTCTTTTACAGATGTGTCTTTCCTGAGTGATACATACCATTATTTTGCGGTACTTTTGATTGCTTCACTGTCCCCTCGCCATATTTATATTTTATGTACTTGAAATTGAGTTTTGGATTTCCGTGATCATCCGTTTTTGAATCACGCTGAAGATTGTAAATAAAATGCAGTACAGCTAGTATTGTCCTTCAGAAAAAGTGTAAAATATGCTTGATTATTTTTCCTTTTGTTTTAGACAAAGGTTAGCAAGTTGAAATCTTAACAGGAATAATTGAGTAAGACATTTTTGAAAAGAGGTTTTCATTCTTTATACATTGTTTTTCTTATGTGTTGGTAACTATAGTAGGAAGGTGAAAAGTAACTCTATTGAATAATCCTGAATAGATAAAAACACTTTTCAAGCTTGGAAAAATTTAAAGAATCCATTTTCACCCATCCTCCCTCCAATAAATAATGAATGGTTCCTAAAGGTTTATCAAAGGAAATATTTCTTGTATCATACCTGCTATACATGCCAAGATAAGAAAATGCATACATCTTTGGAGCAAAATGATTAATGTTGCTGTGATAGCCCTCAAGGCAGCTTGTTTTAGCATTAGTAGATTCTTGCTTAATTGCTTTGCATAAACTGTCTTTTGTAAGAGCATCAGAGAGATTATTATCATATGCTTCTGACCCTGGAAGTAGCATCAATTAGTTTTCATCAATTCCCAATTTTGATTCTCATCTATTTTGTGAGGATTATATTTACATCATACTATATACTTTATGCCTTTTGACATCCATGCTTTGGGAACTGTGATGATTCCATGTTTGCACTTATTGTAAATTTTGTTTGGAAGATCCTTGTGTTTATTTATAATATGGAATAAAAAACTTTGAAATTTAGCCAGTATAACTTCTCCCAGAAGCACTGGTGTGGAAATGGCAGACCAGTAGACGTGTGAGATGCAGGCCTTGTACCAGCGACCAATAATCTCACAACCACGTTCTTTGCTTAACTTCAGCATTTTCTTCTTTATTTCTAAAATTATTGAGCATGATTATTATATAAGAGAAATAATATCATTCTCAATGATTCACCAACATAATGGCTATGAAGGAATTTTTATTCTTGTCACAACAGACCTTTAACATGTCTGTGTTATTTTCCCACTCATTTTTTCTCTTCTGCATAATTAGTTGAAAAAATCTTTCTTTTCATTTTATCCATTTATATCATTCATTCCATTGGTTTGTTTGTTTGTTTGTTTATTTATTTGTATGTTTTCGTAGACACTCCACTTACGTTTTGCAACATGCCAAAGATCAAAAAAGTGATTAATCTTAGGCTTGCCTATTTGCTGACATGTCTTAGGGCATTCCTCTTTTATCCACTTTGTAATGGATGTGTGCCTGTCAGTGATGTATTTCTTTATTATCATGCCTTTAGTTAGCAAATATAAGATAGACCGTCGGTGGCCACGAAATTCCATTGCTGCACTGCTACCAGCTTCATTTGCCTTTTAAGATAAAAACAAATAAAAATAATGAGAAATACCAGAAATGTGACATTTTTGGTATACACATTTATCCACCTTTTTTCTTCAGTACTACACTGTATTTCATATTTACTGCCCTCATTCCTTTGCATAATTTTGACTACCGGTACTTTCTTTTGTTTTAGCTTGGTTACTTTTCATCATGTAATATTTTTTTATATTTTTGTAATTCACAATAGAGAGAATGCACTGAAAACCATGAAAGAAATACAAAGTTGTTAATAGTCACTATAGCTCATTGTAGAACTTTCTTCGCCGAAGCACCTGCTGTGAGTATTGCAAAACTCAGCAATATATTGCCTGCAGGGAACTTTCCAATCATTAAAGGTTGACTTGACCATACATTTGTCTTTTCGCAGCTTTTACACTTGGTCTCTACAGTTACCATTGTGCCTGAGTGAATTGTTGAGATAGATGGGAAATCAAAATGAATAACTAGCCCTGAAGTACAATATGGCAAATGAAAATCTATCATTTCTTACCTATCATTTATATTTTCTTTGTCAGAGTCTGAATCATCATCTATCTCAATTCCATCTGCTGGTTCATCCTCTATGGGGGCATCATCAGTACATTCCATGACTTTCTTCACCTCATCCTCTATTTCCTCCTTCATTTCTTCATCACACTCATCAGACATTTCCTCTTGATCATCAGACAACATTTCCGTATCACTTTCTTCATCCTCAGCTATATACGCATCTTCAGTCTGACAGTCTGTAATAAAAAGAAAAGAATGGCAAATTGATCATGAAACACAAAGACAATAACATTTGAAACTGATAATCTATGAAAGCATAGTATACCTAGGATATACATAGGATTCTTTATTGAAAGTTTCAACTTGTTTTGAAATTTGTTCGATTTTCGTCCAAGTGGCCCTTTAAAGTATTCCTTTCTCACTAAATCACTAAGGTTCTAATATCGCATGACAACGTTCTCGCAATTAGGTGTATATTATCCTTACAATTTTCACTCTTTATCTTCTATTGACAAATACAAAATTTTAAATCGCTAGCTTTTGGTTTACCATTGATTTTGTCTATAAAAGTAGATATCAAGTAATATTAGACGTAATTACAACGCATGTTTTGATAAATTAAACTAGCAAGCACATTTGAGCCCATTTGACACTCATTTTACTGACATTTCACATCGATGACACAGTCATTTAACTGTCTGGGAAAAACATATCTTTAAAAGCTGATGAATAATTTTTCATCTCTTTTACAAATGATATGTTTAAGTAATTTTAATATATTGAAATGTTTTCCCTAATGCAAACAGCAAAACGTTTAGGAGACAGGAGAAAGGGGGTTGTTTTACTAATTTCCCATCTTAGTAACTAATTAAAAAGCTATTTCGAGACATATTTAAATATTTCATAACTTTCAGGTGCATCAACAATGACAATGGTCTTCCCTTTGCATACATTACATGTTATTCCGATTGCAGCAAAAAAAATGAGAGTATTATATAATTACTATTCCTGGTCATACGAGCACCATCGCCAAGTCCCTTGCATTTTTCAGAAAACATGTTTCGTGTACTTTGAGTAAGTCAGTTAGAGAGTTTGGACCAGGAAGTGAAGATAAATGGCACATATCATTAAGGTTGGACCTGCACTGTTTAATTAAGATTTAAGTAAGATTTGGGAAGTCCGTCAGCAAAACCTGTCAAGTTGATATAAATCCCGTTCAATTTTGGACTCTTCTTCATTGGTCAATTTGTTATAACTTTTTCCCTTGTGACTACCATTCAAATCTAGCATATGGGTATCTCCTGAATTTTGCTCCTTAATGAGTAAAGCCTCTATGTCTCCAAAGGAATTGGAAAATCGAAGTGCTGTTTTTGCTGCATTTAGAAAGCAGTTTAGTATTCTGCTCATATTTTTTGTCCATGATATAACCACCCCTAATAATATGTTTTTTTATTAGATTGTGGCAAATGAATGTCATATTTTTCTAACCAGTTCTTATCTGAAAATACAGGTTTTTTGATTCAACGCAGTCAATGAATAAATGGTCTGTTGTTTCCGGATGAAGTGAGCAAAAAGAACAAGAGGAAAAGTTTAAAATATTCAAGCGATGAAGGTCTCGATTGGGATATAGTATTTTGTTTAAAATTTTGTATTAAAACATTCTCAGTTATGTATCTATAGTCGTGTTATAAATCCTACTGTATTTCTTTCTCCATTCTAATTCTTCTTTTTTTTTTCTTAAGCTTTCTTTGCTCACCATAATTTATAAATGCATTTATAAATTTACATTCATTCATTTACATTGATTTTGATATCTATAATCGGGACTATCGATAATCAAATAAACAATGAATTTTTTTATTTTATTTTTAAGACCATTTTCATTTAATAGTACCTTATTCTATTTGGGGGGGAATAAATAAATAAAAGGGGGAAGGGGAGAAGTTGCTCTCTATTATAGAATATGAATATAGCCCTTGTGCATGGAAACAATTGCATCTGACGATGTTAGCTTTGTGATTTGTTGGAGGTAAAAAGGGAACAAAGCCGAAAAACGGCTTCTATTTATCACAAAAAAAATGTAATCAATTTTGTAAATAGACAATACTTATCTGAAAATATTCCAGTTAAGGTTGAGTTTTATTACTCTTACAAAGCCAAATATAATACCTCGCTACGAGGGAAAGGAAATTTAGTACCATTTTATATTTTGAACAGTCGGATCTCAGCCCAAGTACAGTTTCAAAGTTACTCAAAGTTTTCTCAGAGTTACGCCCTTTCCGTCTAGCTCAGTTTTTAGGCCCATAAAGAAGACGTTATTTTGCACGACCAGAAAAGATTATTTTATGTAAAAAAACTCTTAGTCTTCTATGTAGGAATTTAAACTGAAAGTTTAACTAAAAAATTAATGATTTGTGGGAATGGTTTTTTTTGTTGCTCAATAAGTTTATTGTAGTCGTGTTTACCAGGTCTTATTGACTTGGAGAAAAATGTTCAACAAACTTTTTATTTCAACCTCGCAGCTTGATGTACAGCCTGAGAAATTAAAGATGTTCTCCGATAAATGCCCACTTAGTAGTCGAAAGGCTCTTATAAGGGAATGTATGTAAACACAACAGGGAGTTTGACAATTCCTTTCCAGACTTGTTTTCAACTTCAAAACCGAATCTTCAACGTATTCGATAGGATAATAATATTCAACAAGATATTTCCAGCTGCAATACTGCTATCAATCCTTGAAACTATCACAAGCTTTCGAGAGAGTAATCGTTGAATTTATGAGTATTTTAAGAATAGAAGAAATACCAGGAAAAAAAGGAAAGATCCCTCTCAGGTATATTAAGGCCGGGGTCAAATCCGGAAAAATACCCCCAACGAAGTTAAAAATGAAACCGAGGCTACTAATTTGCATATTTATTTTGGGAGAAAAAACATGGCGGCCGGGTTCACGAAAAAGCTTCGAATTCTTGCTAGATATTGGTGATTTCTCGTATTTGTAAACGATATTCAATGGGAACATTTTAAAAGGTGAGTAGTACAAGGTCATCTCATTCTAAGAATTCATAATTTGTCTCACTTTTAATCAATTTTATAAACATTTTTCATTAATAACCTGTCAGAAACGTCACAGTAAATAGGCTATTTTATGCATCCATGTACACCTACAGCTTTTACTAAACTTAAGATATAGATATAAAAGCTTATATACATAATTTTAGCTCAAACGGAAAATATATAGGTTTTTGTGCAACATTAACTCGATTACATACAAAGAGGAGCAATTTTACGATAATTTTATACGATATAAAGTTATTTGAACTGAAGCTATTTTTTACAACCTTAATACCTAAGACTTACTATTTTTTCAACTATTAATTTCTACAAAAGCTCACAAATCCTTAACTTTCAAAGTCTTATCTTCCATTCTTTTAGCAAAGCGTCTGCATATTTAATTTTCTTCAACAAAGTAGATGCAATGGGATTCTTCTTCATTTGGTCCATGGAAACCATTGAAAAGTCATGGTTTAGATAGTGATTTGTTTCCCAGTCTTTTAGTCCTTTCTTCAGTTTGGTTCGCTCAGCTAAAACTCGTGACTGGATTGTGGCTAGTTTAGAGTTAAATGATATTAATAGGTCTTTGTTTCGTGGAGACTGTTTTAATTTATATCTAGCAGAATCAAACTCTATTAACTCATTTGTATTTCCCAGGACAAACCCTACTGTATTGCCAAGACGAGTTTTTATGGTGGTCTTCTGAAGGAGCGTTTGACAACCTTGAACAGGCTCCTGAATGTTTTCTTGGAGAACATCGGAAGAGGTAAATAAGCAGGAGCTGGCAACAGACACCTGTGCAGTTGATTCAGGAACATCTAGATTGCTTGCATGTGTTTCTAGCATGCAATCCTCACCTGACTCAGCGACAAGTGTGATGTTTAAAACTTGCTCTTCCTCTTTATTATCCAAACTGTCATCTATTTCTTTTTCTTGTTGCCTTGGATTTGGAGGGTCATCAATTATGTTGTGGACAGAGGGGTCATAAGGCTGGACAACATCCTCTCTGAACTTATCAGTTGTCAGTTGTTGCACCTTTTCTTCTGCATTAGGCAAGTAAAGATGATGAAGTGGCAGCTTAATGTTGTTCCTTGGCTCAAGACATTCATTCCAGCAGCAAGATAGATAAAACTCTTCTTTTTTGAAGTCACTGGATCTGAAGTGGTGTAGAACAGGTCCCTGCTCTCTTTCTCCAGGTTCTCCTTCAGCATCAAAGAATATCACAGTGTTGTTACTTGTATCTCTTGTCCACCACACTCCTTCACCAGGCAAAAGAAAATCGCTGATCCTTTCTAGATGAGCTTGATACCATTTGGAGTACTTCTTGCCTTTGAGAATATAGCTTGGGATTATGGTGTTAGGAAACTTGGGCAGGGTTGATGAAATCTTGGATATCTTACCAGATTGTATGACAAGTGGAGTTGAGTCATCAAAATTGCCAATCTTCTCTTCAGCTTGTAATCTTAAAAAGATATTGCCAATGATGTGACCAGGCCTGTTGCAAGATGTTGTCTGAGTAATGCTCTTAATGGTACTGAACATTCTTTCCTCGTCTTCTGCATTGGATGAAGGACCTGATATCAGACGAAGTTGGATAGGTGCATAAGAGACAAGATTGTGAAGATATTTTCCATACAATTTTCTGGCATTTAGGGCAATAGGAGAGGATCCAAACATAATGTCACACATAACAAAGTGTAAAAAGCTGCAGTTGTGGTAGCGTAGGATAAGTCTGGGGCACCTCTTGCTGACATTAGAGTATAGGATTGCTTGCATTTCTACTAATGTGTCTAAAAGAGATTGAACAGGTTCTGATACATGTCCTCTAAGCTGTTGAGCAAAAATTATCAAGGCAGCCCGATGATCGGTGGCTCTTTTAACTTCCTTGTCCCCAAGAGTTAGATCTAATAATTCTTGAAACCTTACTTTTTGCTCTTTGGTGAGATGGCATGGGAGTTCTTCTATTATATTTGATATGTGATTAGCAATATCGTGCATTGGTTCACATGCTAGTGCTTCATATGAAGAAAGATTTATTTTCTCCAGTTGTGCAGATGGGGATAAGAAAAGAAGAGCAGGTACTCTCTGTACACCTTTCAGCTCACTAATAAGAAGGTATAACTAGCTAAAACTAGTGTGAGCTGCGTCGGTGTTTCTAATGAAACACTAATGATGAAAAGGTAAATTATACACCGTGAAAAGATGAAAAAACTTACTGACGTTTCGGACGCTAGTCCTTCGTCGGAGTAAAAGAGAAAGAAGTGGTAGAAAGGAGTGTATATATGATAGAATAAGACAAAAGAAACCAATGAGAGCAAGGTAGGCAAGGAAACAAAAACAAACAATCAAAAGACAAAAGGAAAGGTTAGTTGAAAATAAAGCGTTCATTAATCCCGTTGGGACTAAGAGTGCCCAATAGGTGAATAAGCCGCATTTCTTTGGTCTTGCGACAATCATTGTTGCCGTTAAGCAAAGAAAGACCGAAAACAATGAAGTCAGAAAGAGAATGGTTAGTTAGATTAAAATGGCGGGAAACTGGTTTGGTAGGATCGTTATTGCGAATATCATAAAGATGATTGCAAATGCGATCACCAAGACGGCGGCCAGTCTCACCCACATATAAAAGATTACAGCGGGTACATTTAATACAATATACAACATTAGAAGTGGTACAAACAAAATGGTCAGTGATTTTAACAGTAGATTTGGGACCGACAACAGAAGTGTGAGAGGCTATGTGAGGACAAGTATAACAACGTTTACGAGAACAGCGAAAAGTACCAGGTTCTTTGTTAGAGGGAAGAACTCCCTTGACCAAGAAAGAACGGAGATTACGATCACGTTTATAGGAAAAGAGAGGGCGGTTGTTGAAAATAGCAGAAGTGCGGGTATCAGAGTCAAGCAGAGAAAAGTTGCGGTTAACAATGGGCTTAATGGAAATGTTAATAGGATGATACGTAAGAGTGAAAGGAATGCGGTCATTAGAGGGACGAGTGTGAGATGTGAGAGCGGTGGTACGATCAATGGTAGAAACTTTACGAATAGCGCGATCAATAACATGAGCAGGATAATTACGCTTAAGGAAGAAGGAACGCATCTCAGAACATTTAACAGAAAAATCAAGATTATCACTACACAGACGACGAAGACGAAGAAATTGCGAGAACGGAATAGCGTTAAGAGTGTGCTTAGGATGAGAAGACGAGTAGAGTAAATAAGAATGAGAGTCAGTAGGTTTGTAATGGACACTAGTGCTAAGACGGTCGTCATTAACACTAAGCAAGATGTCAAGGAAAGTGACTGATGTTTCACTAACCTCCCACGTAAAGTCTAAGGCAGGGTGAAAAGAGTTAACAAAAGAGATGAAAGAATCTAAGTCATTACGCGAACAAGAAGTAGCACCAATACAATCATCAATATACCGTCCAAAAAACTCAGGTTTAAGTCCAGTATATTGTTGAAAAACAAGGTTTTCGATATAACCAACAAACAAATTGGCATAACTAGGGCCCATCTTAGTACCCATAGCAACACCGTTTATTTGCCGATAATACCGATCACCGAAAGAAAAACAATTAAGAGTAAGAACGAGTTCAGCTAAGCGTAACAAAGTGGGAGTGCTGGGCTCGAGGACAGGACGAAGATCGAAAAAATGCTGAAGAGCACGAAGGCCATCATCATTAGGAATAACAGTATACAAAGATTTGACATCCATAGTAAACAAAAGCTTAGAAGAGTTATCAGGAAAGCGAAAATCATTAAAAATACTAAGAGCGTGATTAGTATCCTTAATATAAGTAGGTAAAGACTGAACAATAGGCAACATGAGAGAATCTAGATAGCTAGAGATGAGTTCGGTAGGACAACTACAAGCAGAAACAATAGGACGACCAGGGTTGTTAGCTCACTAATAAGATCCTTTTCATACTTTGACTTCAGATCGTCATCTTTGTACAGAAGGCTTCTTCCTCTCAGTTCTCTCTTAAGATCCTCCTTTTTCAGCTTTTCAAATGGTTTTGGACTCTGGTTCAGGGAGCCATTTTTCCCTTCTGGGCCCTTTAAAACAATTTTTTGTCTGTCCAGGAATGACACATATTTGCACCAAAAGAAATGTTCAGGGTCATCACTCTGTATGGCATGCATACCACATGAAGAACAGAAATAGTGGCCTCCTTTCTGTTGTCCAACCTCAAAAGCAACTGCTGGACCATCACCTTTAAAAAATCTCATGGTGTCTGTAATTGTAATTCCAGGACTCAATTCCACTTTGTTGGAAAGGTCTTGTAAGCATTCACACCTTGTCTCACAATAAGCTAGTTGCTCAACATCAGTACTCTTGCATCTCCCAACTATATATATCTCTGGCCTTTCAACCTCTGCTTGTACATCAATTTTCAACCCGCTTGACTCAAGTACTTCAGCTGGAGTTAAGAACAGAGCAGGATCATAAATGGTTGATACCATGAAGACTATGTGACCATGGTTTGCTACAGTTGAGTGGTCATGCCAAACGAGTATATTTCTTGATCTTTCAAATGCCTTCAACTTTTTTCTCAATTTTGTTAAGCCTTCTTCATCATTAAATTCCCCTAACTCTTTAAGCCTGTTTACTACCTGTAGCTTTGGCATCTCGTCATAATAGATATCTTCATGCTGCCTCATATACATTCTGTGCTTTTCAACCATTCTTTTTCTAATTTCTTCAAGATGCTGTTTTCTTCCTTCAACCACAAACTCAGTTTTAATTATCTCTCCATCTTTACTTATTAGCAACTTTTCATACTTTCTTGGAACAACGAGCTCACCAACTGTGTATTCTCCTTTCTGGATTTTTAATTTCAGTGTGTCATTTAGTTGTTTATTTGTCTGTGGAATGGGTATAGAGATTTCACCTGTAATCAAAAAACACCAAGAATTAGATTAATGAGTATCTTTAAATTGAAACCATAGGTAACAGGTATTTTAAAGTTTTTCTAAGTCCTCTCTGAATTAATAATACTAAAATTTCATTAATTAAATTTTAGTTACTTTTTCGTAATTGAAAAAATAATTAATCAATTGCATGCTTGTAAAATATACCTCCAATTCCACGTAGCTTTCTTCGTCTTATCCTTCCACCATCAACATGCCCAACTTTCTTGAACCTATGGATATTTTCACCCTTACTAATTAGGAATTATTGAGCAATTTGTCCCCCATTCTTGGCAATCTGTCCAGACTTGTCAGTTATTTTATGTTTTTTAGCAAGGCTGGTCCAGTTCACTATTGAACCATCCTCATATGCCTCAACTTCTTTCCTTAGACCCTCCTTGTCCCATGTCATTTTCTCAAAATTTCCTGCATGACGTTTTCTGCTCCTTTGCTGCTTCTCCTTGACTGTTCGTTCTTTAGCTGATCTCTTATTCTCAAATCCAGCACTAACCCTTTCTCTTTGCCTGGCAGCAAATGACTGTCTGGATCCAAGGCATCTAAAAGCCATAACAGTTTATTAGGTGTATACATTACTAATGACTGTTACAAGGATTTTGAAATATAATATATAATATAGAGTATGGATATGTGTGACTGTAATTATCTATTTACATGTACTGTCGGTGTTAGCTCATTAATTAATTACCTCTCTACAGATGTTTTCATCCACTCTGCTTCAATGTTTTCTTTGTTTTTCCTTAAGATATCTCTATGTATGGCCTTTTTTTCATTTCTGCTTTGCTTTATTTGCAGATTGGTTTCTGGAACTTGGGCTAAAGCTTCACCAAATGAGAGACCACAAATGCTTTCGAATGTTGCATTGATTCTAGTATACAATTCTTTAGCAGAGTCTTTGGCCTTAGTTTTGCTTGGGTTCTTTAAAACCTGTTTAACCATGGAATTCGTGACTGAGAATGGATTTGTCTTTGCTTTACTCTTTAAAAGTGGTGACTTGACAGGGAAATAAACCTTTGTCTTAGCAAAGCTGTGGTGGCATCCTTTGCAATGAAAAAGTGTGTGTTCTCTTTTTTTCGAATCAGAAAAGCTGGCCCATATTTCTGGTTTAAAAGTATCAAAACATTGCTTCTTCTCAAAGGACTTTCTACTGCATTTTCTCCATTTGGCTACGTAAATATCTAGGTTTTTAACCTTTTTTGTAAATTCACCAAAAGAAATTTCGAAGCTTTCATTCGATGTGAACATATCTTGGAAGAGTCGAAATCTTTCCTCGAGCACTCGGGCCCCAAACTTGGTAGTGCTTTCATTTCTTTCTCTTACCAAGCGGTTTGCGGTTTTTCCAGCATTAACAGCTCCAATTTTAGCAAAGCCACAGGTTTTAGGGTCCAGGAATGTACGATACATAGTATTAAACTTTATAAATTTACAGAGAAATCGAGACTGTTTTTAGGAGACGTTTTTGTTACGGAGAGGTACCTATTTTGCGCCAAAAGTTATAATTTAAGCGCCAAGAATGCTGAAATATGATCTTATTATTGAGCAAGAAATAGATGAGATTATAATTGTAAAAGCCAAAAGAAGAACCAATCCTCGAGTGTGTACCTTCCCCTGTTTTCTTCCTCAAATAATAGTTCATTACGTAGAATATACTTAATATTATATTAATATGATATGGATATCTTTGTCATCTCTTGCATAGCTTACGTTGGTTAGAAAGGCTTTTTTACGAATTACGAGTCCATTCAGACAAAGAAATAGTTGAACCTTTTATTTTTACTACTTCGTCCGCCATCTTTGTTATTTACTATGAATTCATTATGCACTGCTTTCTGATTGGTTGAATAGAGCAAAGTTTATGAAATATCCGCTGTACTTTATATTTCCACCGCGGGCGTTAAGGATTGTCTTGCTTTGGACTAAAAGGCTCCATGCAGGGACGATACCGGCCTTGAAGAGCAAGTAATTCATGGGGAATGTTTTATTTTATTTACTTATTGTGTTTTACAAGGGTTATAGTTTAGTGTTCCAACTTGAAAATGAAGAGCTTTTCACGAGAACTGTTTAAAAATGGACATGGTAGCTGAAGAGTGTATGTGTATTTGCTTTTTAGCGTCCTTAATATTAAAATATCCATCATCTCATGGCAATCAAGTTGGATTCAATATAGAAAAGACAATGTTGCAATATTAAGACTAAAACCAAGCTAATAATAACATTCAAAACAACTCTTCCCCTTCGTTAAAGTTAATTTTCCGTTTGGCGCCAGTTTTAATTTATTTTAAATCTCATTGATGAACAAAATAGTACGATCGTTATATGACTTTAATCTAGAATAACCATAGAAACACCTGGTAAAGTTTGGTGTAGCAAAATAGAGTTTTCAATTTTCTACGAATTTTTATTGTATTTTTTGGTGATTTTGCGTCTCTGACCTCTGTGACCCAGGCCTTAATATACTCGAGCTTTCTGGAACTTGGAATTTCTGGGACAATTTCAAGATGAATGACAGGTCTCGTGGTTCACCTGGCCGTAATTTCTGCTGGAATAGGTTTGCTGCTCGTGCCATCTGTTCTCGTTTCGGAAGGGCAAGGCGGGCAGGTCACCTAGGTCCCCTAGATAGACCTAAACAAATAAAAAGACGATAAATTATCATTAAATGGCAGTTTTTTTCTTCAACAACAAAAATATTTGTATAATCATACATAAGGAGTGAGACCATTATCCCATTTTATACACATTTCAATTATTTCAGAAAAATAATGACCTTCCTTCCATCTCATCATCTCAGTTACTACAATAATGACCTCAACCAGATATATTTACCTCGTAGACGATAGCTGATGCAGGCATGAACAGGTTGTTGGATGCCATTTCTTTTCTTCTCTTTTTTTTACGGCTTTAACCGCAACGTTTGTCTCAATAGTGCCACTGTGATTGTGCACGGCCGAGTTTGAAGTGATCGGTGTGGTGGATTTTGATGGCACTGCATCGGTCACCTGGTGGTCTGTGTGTGCACTGCCAGTGGATGGCGTCCTTCAGCGATCTTTTTACGTTGCATCTGCATAAGGCTGTCGACTAGGAGGTCTTTGTCGCGTTTCGAACCTCCTTTTACAATTTCGTAGACATTGTCTTCTATTGGAACCTCTTTAATTGTAGGCTCTAGTGGGGATGATTCTTCGATAACACGATCTGCACTACAAAATAAATATAATAAAAAACAACCTAGCGTTGTGTGTGCTAATCTAATTTAATTACTGATGAGAGTACTTGCTTCCGGCTCTGCAATGGCAGTGCTTTCCGCTTGTGGATGCGAAGAATCATCAGCAGAAACCTGAGATAATAGAAAAGGGTGAATTAACATAACATTACATTACATTACATTACATTACATTACATTACATGACACAAGTAGAATAACATTTTAACAAAAAATAGGTAACATAGCAAAACAGAAAATAAGAGTTAGTTAAGGCTAATGCTATCTATAATAGTCGTCATCAATCACAGCTTGCCTGTAACTTTCTCATGATAAGGTACTTAATTAGCCTCATAAAATTGTGGCAAAATAGTCTGGACTCTTTACCTGTAAAGCGATAGCGAAGGTCTGTCTTTTTGCCTTGGTTTCATTATACCGCTTTTTAACTTTGGATGCCAAACGTGTTGCCTTGACTTCATACCGCAAGGCATTCATCAATCTTACAAAACAGCTGTCTTTCGACAGGTCACAGAAAGCCTTGTGGGATGGCAAGTACTTTGACTTAGCCAGTGATTCTTTTAATACAACCCTAAAGAAGTACTGCTAAGCATTATTCTTGAGATGAAGAGGCTTTACATGTGCACAGTCTATCAACTTTCCTACAAGTGGGGGAAATTCTTGTTGACTTTTCTGCTTTGCAATAAACTCTGTGGCTTTGTTCCGCTTTGTATTTTCATTTACAGTCTCTTTTAATTCCAGAGATGCTTTGGTTATATTGCCATGGCTGCCATTTCTTGTCCTGCCCTTTTCCAAAAGTGCCATTGATATCACCACAACCATTATAGTTAACATTTCCAAAGCTGGAAAAATATGTTGTTGAATTTGAAAGTTCGCCACCAAGCATGGCCAAAACCTTCATGTCATTAGGAAGCTCAGAAAATTTAAATGTTACATTAAAACCATTTATTTCATAAACTTTGCTTTCTATTTCTGTAAGCTGCTTATACACTGCTTGGACATAATTCCTAACTAGCACTGATGATTCCTCACAGTTAGCCCCAAAAACTAAAAAATTGTCGCTACTTGATGCTACTCTTTTCCCTGTATTTAAGAAGGTAACAAGAAAAGAGCATGCTGTTTCGTGTTTCCCAAAAGGGCAACCATCACTCCCAAACGCAACCTTAAATGTGCCTTTACTTTCCCCAAACCATTTACGTGCATCTTTTTTAGAATTATTACGATTAGACTTTGCAAGTCTAGGGAGATACTCCCGGAGATCCCGATAGCAACCAGTGATGTCTTCATCACTATTTGGCAAAAATTCATTAACAGAATACATGTTCCCTATGTCAATATCATTAATTTCTTTAACAAGGTTGTTATATGTTACTAGTTTGAGGATTGTACGATTCCCCATGTATTTGATGCCTATTCTACCACCCCTCTTGCGTTTTGGGGATGCCAAAGTGGTTGCAAGCCTCACTGCTGTGTATTTACGTTTCCCTATAATACCAGCACTGTAGTATGCATTTATACTTCTAACTAAATTACCATTTGATCGCTCAAATAGTTCCTTTTCATTTTTCTTTGATTTTTTGAAGTATTTATTTGGTTACAGCCTTATTACTTAAGATGTAATCACCTAATTCTTTGCATGAGCACTTTTTCTGAAGAGTGTCAAAAAATCCAACTAGTGCAGGCTTTTGTCTTGCTTTGTAGCACCATGAATCAATGCAGCAATTCTGAAAGTTTCGTCATTTCTTCTACGTGCCATCCTTGGAGGGAATTGAATTGGCAATATAAGTAGGAGATGATGGGAATCTTCTAACCTATGAATACAGTGAATACAGTAAAATATTTAAAATCTTATTTTGTTTGGCTGAAACTATTTAATAGAAATGCTAAAGAACATGTACCTTTGAACGTGGGGGTGTTTTCATATCTGTGGCAAGATTCTCAGCTAAATTCTTCAGACGATTTTCCTTAAATAATAACAGAAATAATTAAACTTATAGCAAACAGAAATATAAATAGAATGAAACTTTAAGTGAGTAGCTGATGAAATTTTAAATTCCTACAACATGTAATCAATATCAATGTACTTCATTACAGGAGAATCTGCAGTTTCATTAACAAATAAATATTTGGACGGAATCTTTGTTTCTACGGCAGAGAATACATGCAGTTAATATAATAACTAAATATATAAAGCTACGAAAGAGCGAAATAATTTATCTTTAATCGACAGCGAAAATAGATCAAAACGACCTTATATATTCTTAACTTATAGTAACCAACTAGTCATGGCATAAATCATTGAACTCGCTGACCATTAGCTTATAAAGCCATACAATATTTACCTTTTCGTTTAATCTACGAATCCTTTGCTGCTGAATCTTGACTTCAGACAGAGCACAGACTTTTTCCTCGCATAATTCCTCCAGAATTTTCCGTTTGTTGTTGGCGTACGGGCCCAGTGGAAAGCGTTGATTGCCTTTAATTGGCATAACCAAATAAGTTGATGCCGGGAGCTAAACCTATACGTGAGAACTCAATGAGAATCGACTTTCTATAAAGCTGACACAAAATTTCAATGTTTTTTCCCTTGGAATAATGCTACAGAAAATGCTTTGTATTTCTTTCATGGTATTATTAATGCTTTTGCTCTTCTAAAGCAAGATTGCTGTTTTAAATAAACACATTCTAAACTGATGGAAACATTGTAATTTTACCAATTTCCAAACACTGAGCCAGATGTGGGCGCATTTGAGTATGTCAAATGTAAAGTCTCCCGGGTTGAAACCATAAACCGAACATGTGGCAAATGCTATGGCAAAAACTCCACAGTCACTCCCATTCAGTTGTTGCTGGACTGTTACATTTTCTATGCCTATGTAGCTGTCTGCCATTAAACTCTCTACCTGTTCTTCAACCTCTTTGGCAATGATATCATGGTAGAGACTATCATAAAGGTTGACCATGCCTGGTCTACATCCAATAGAGCTTATGCAGACCCAATGCATATGTCATGTATGTGATATTTGAACAAATTCTGAAGTGACAATATCAAAGTTCCTAATGGGGCCAAGGGTTGTTTTTTGAATGCTCTCTGTCAGAGGATTGACTTTTTGTAAATATACTGGCGCTTGTTGAATTATTGTACAGGCCAGTCATACAGTAGGTGTATTAATGATGTCAAAATGACTGTCATTGAGGCTACCAAGGGAAGCGCTCTTGTCTAAAACCCCTTCAGTCACTTTTGTTATTTTGACATCCGATTCATCATCACTGGAATCAATAATTGATGAATAGCTTGTAGATACAGCACTAGAACTAGAAGCAGTTACTCTCGCTGCTTGAGACACCTTGTTGTTGCACACACGTAGCTTGACTATTGTTAGGCATTCTTTTATAGTCCAGACACTGGAGATGGAAAAACTTTCCATGTTGGCAATTTTCACTGTGACATTTGAGAAGCCTTTCATTCATTTTTGGTATTGAGCCACATACACAAATACTGTCCAGTTTCAAAGCTTCATCATTATGTGTGCACTTAGTAAAACTTGCCTTTGATGCTTTTCTTGGCTTTTTGCATTGAAATTCTGCTAGCAAATGGCAGTTAGGACAGTACCAAACATTGGGGACTGAATCTGATAAATGCAAACAGGTCTGGTGAAATTCCTTCATTAAGCACTTTGGGTTACTCCAGCGAATAGATCTTCCTTGAGAAGGCATTCCACAGTAACAAATACCAGAGGACTTATTTGCTGGTTTCATTTCAGGTAAGTGCTGTTTTCTTGTATACTATTGTATACTAAGAATCTCGGGTAGTATGCATGACTGCCATACTTTTGTAACTTAGGGAACGATAACTTCCCAGTGACTTGTATCTGGGAAAATTCTTTCAATGAAGATTTGCGGTTTGTTGTCGCTGAATGCACACACGACAAAGTCACAGAATTGGCGACCAGTTATAGGTAATTGTTGCTGCACTTGGTAATGATACTGGTGCTTTCTCTTTAGTCGAAATATTCCATTCACTCTCTCTAGGAAAGAACTTTTCTTAAGCACACAACTTTCAAAGTCCCAGTTTTCAATAATGTAAGGGCACTTTACTTCTCCACACCCATCACCACAGAGGAAATCAGGTGTCGCATGCATTCAGGGATGTTGCTTATCAATGAAAACTTGACACTTTATCAGTACAAAATATTTGTGGTTTGCAGACATGAGATGGTTGTAACTCTCTATGGCTTTGCTTTAATTTTTGATTCAATGATTGATTGCTTTAGATTGCACACTAAACAACGGTGGATAGCAAATGTTTTTAATAAGTGAGAAAGATGGTTGGTCAGGATTTGTATCGGCAACAGAATAACTCATTGAAGCCCCAACACGACCAGCTCTATGTTTATAAAACGCAGTTCTTTTTGATTGATCCATTGTTTCCTGTTCTATTATTTCTATCTCGGAATCAGAAAGAGATAGTTCGACTTTGCAGCACTTTTGTAACAGTTCTGGGTAGTTTAGCTTAAGATTCTCATGATTATAAAGGAATGGTATCGCTGGAACACGCCGACTTTTTAGTACGAATTGATCAGCAAAAAAATGTTTTTTGAAGACCTTCGTAACCATAATTGCACTTAGGAAAGGTTTTAGAAGCTGATGATATCGAGAAAGTATTTGCAAATTGCGAATTCCTTCCACAGTCTGTTTTACATTCCATTGGCATTCTTTCTCGTTCTTATTCTCTTTATTTTTCCTTTTTCGTGTCACTTGTTTCCTTTTCTCGTGTTTCTCAGTGGATCTTGGTTGTTCGTCGCACGAACGAGAACTATTTAACGCTTTTGCTTTCTCTCCAAACCTCTCGGTCTTCAAGAGATAATTCCTTCCATTCACTCGCACATGCTTTTCTTATTAGATTTTGATTATTCTTGTATTTCTTTTGCATTCTAGAATTAATGTTTCCAGGGAATAAGTTGAAACTGTTCGTTGTGTTAGCACCTTCTTTAGCCTGAACCTGTTTTTCTGGTGTTGGCGGCATACTCTTTGGAGCATTTTGGTACGTCCCAATCTTTTTGTGGTCGGTCTTTGCGCCATTTCGTAAGATTCATTGAGAATGGAACCGCTCTCGTCTTCCTTCTTTTTCCGTTTTAATTGCTTCTTATTAGCCTCCTTTGTAGTCCGAAATTCTTCTGCGAATCCAACAAGCCGACTGTCAAGGAAGTCATATTGCTGCATAATAAATTCGTCCACTCTTAACCTTTTTTCCCCCCGAAGTCATCAAACTTCAAGATTTTGAAACAATTCTCTATATGACCCTGGGTTTCCGTGGTCACAGCTTTGATAGTGAGCGGATTCTTGGCAAAAGTCCTTCCGCAACAGTATCTTTCTTACGATCCCAAGAGCATTCCTGTCCAAAAGGGAAGGATTGGCTTTATATACTCTAACAGATCTAAATTGAAACATCCGTTCTTTTTGGTTTCGAACTGCATCTTCTGTTTACGTGTAATAACGCCATCGTAAAATTTCTAGAAATGGTCTTCAAAAGGTCCTTTGTCCTTGTCTTGTTCTTTGGCCTTCCCTTTTTGGCCCTCAGCTTTTCCACTGAGTTTCTCCGCGTCTTTCACATCCATTAGGTTGTTTTAGATACAGGACGTTTCATCTTGGATGACGTGACATTTACGCGCGGGACTGGGTCGAGGACGTTCTAGTGGCGTGACAATGTTTTGATTTAGACGAGCGAGGACGCCGTTGAAGTTACAATCATGAGATCCTGTGACTGAATATCTCTCTCATTCTTTGAGCATTCAAAAGGTTAAGAATACACGAATTTCTCGTTGGTATCATGTCTGGTGGTCTGCAGTCCATAAGGGAAGTACTCATCTTTAGTTATCAAAGAAAATGGATCGATGCTGTTGAATTTGCTGTCCTATATGATGCTTACAAGTCGAGGGAGCTTTACCCGTATTGGAAATTTTCTACGTTTGATTTGGATAGCTGGGACGATACAGAGTGTAAAACAGAACTAAGGTTTGCTAAGAAAGACTTGCCGGACCTTTTAAGTGCTCTCGATATCCCTGACAAGATTGTTTGCTCTCAAGGTACGACATGTAGTGGGTTGGAGGGACTGTGTATCGTATTGAAGCGACTTGCATTTCCTTGTCGCTACACAGATCTTGTGTCAAGGTTTGGAAGAAATCCTACAGAAATATGCCTGATTTTCAACGAGGTTTTGGACATGATTTACGCCGACCACAGACATTGAGAACTGGCAACAACCATTGTTAAGTCAGCAAAAACTACAAGATTACGCAACAGCTATCCATCAAGGAGGAGCTCCACTAACCAACTGTTTTGGATTTGTTGATGGAACCCTTCGTCCTCTGTCAAGGCCATCAGATGGCCAACGACTACTGTATAATGGCCACAAAAGAGTCCACGGGATAAAATTTCAAAGTGTTGTTACGCCAAACGGAATGATTGCTAATTTGTCTGGTCCATTTGAAGGACGAAAACATGACAGTTCCATGCTTTATGAATCTGGAATGTTACGAGAATTAAGAAGAATGGCATGGGTAAATGGAGAGCCCCTCTGTGTTTATGGAGACCCTGCTTACCCCCTGAATCCCCACCTTCAAACTCCTTTTAGAGTGGCAAATTTAACTCCTAATATGGTTCAGTACAACAAAGCCATGAGTGAAGTTCGAGTTGCAGTAGAATGGCTTTTTGGAGACATAGTGAATTATTTTAAGTTCATTGACTTCAAAAAGCAACTGAAGATTGGTCTAAGTTCTGTCGGCAAGTTCTATTTCGTATGTGCATTACTAGAAAATGCCAGAACCTGCCTCTATGGTAATATTGTTTCAGAGTTCTTTGGCATTGCTCCTCCAAGTTTGCAAGATTACGTTCAGTAATTTAATTAATGTATTTTTGTCTTGCTTATTGATTTGTACAGAATGAATATCCTATTTAATAGGAAACAGACAATAGTACTGTACTAGTGATGTTTATATTTATAATGAATTAATGCACCACTAAATATGTGCTTGCATACAATGCTGTGTTCTAGTTTAGAGGAAGTGTCACAGTATAAGTATAATGAAATTATAACAAATGCTTTAAGTGCTTGGATTTAAAACATTGGGGTCCAAATTTTACCCTTTCATAGATCCTTCAAACTGCTGGTCCATTAGTATAAGGGTGTTGAGCCATTGCATTTTCAAATATTTGTAATATGTCACTTAGCCTAAAAAGCATGTGAAATATTATTGGGAATTGTTTGTGTTGTGTGTAATTTATTCAAAAACTAATCAGTCATAACCAAAAACCATGTAATGTTTATTCAATAATGCATTTTATATTTCATGTATAAACAACATGTCTCTTAAGCATGTCTCTTTGTTGAACAAACAGAAAAATAAGTATATTTTAATTTGTAAAAACAATTCTTCTCATAATTGACTCGTATAAATAGGGCTATCATGCAGGGACTAATAAATAGAGTCCAGTGTCATACATAGTTGTTAATCTTTTTTTTGGCAAAATTGTTGTATCATGGTCATCATCTGTTGCTGGACCATGAGGTTGCTGCTGCTGTTGTTGCTTCTGTTGGTTATCCATTTGTTTCATCATTTGAGTTTGAAGAAGTTTCATTTGATCCATTTGTAGTTTTGCCTGGTTCTCTTGGTATTGGCGTTGCAGATCTAGTTCCTCCTTTCTTTGTTTAAGCTCAGTTTCCTTAAGTTTAATGTCATCTGAGGTTCTCTCCTTCAGCCATTCCATTGCATCAGATGATTTTCTTCTTTTTCTTTTTTCACTGGGTGGGGAGTCTGCATCAACTCGTTTCTTTGTTTGCCCCAAAGTTTCCATTGCCTTTGTTCTCATCTCTTCTGCCTTTCTTTTTTCTTTGTTTGCTTCTTCAGTTTTCATCTCCTTTGCCTTTTCTGTCTCGTCTGATAGTTCAACAAGGTTTTCTAATATGGTCTCGGCTTCAGTTGCCTCTCTGCCACCACCACCACTTTCTCTTTTTTCTTGTGAATTTTTTGCTTTTAATCTTTTTTGTAGGATGTTATATCGGTCTCTAACAGACTTGGCTGTTACAGCAAATCCCTCGTAGCAGTTTAAGCTTTCAGCAACCTTATCCCAGGCCTTTCCTCTTTCCTGGCTCTTGTATTTTAAAGCCATAACACCCTCTGCTGAAACTTCTTTTAGCATCATCAAATCCATAATTTCATTCCAATCCATTTTTCTAAATATAGAATAACAAAAACTATCTATTAATTGAAAAGAAATATAAAAGGAAAGTAAATTATAATAGCATTTGTAAGAAAAATAATCAAATAGAATTACATAACATTTATGGCATGCAATTAAAACATGTTAGTATTTGAAAAATGACTAATTTAATGTAAAAACATGAACAATAACTTAAACAGAATAAATTAATCAAAATTAAATAATAAGTTTTACAAGTAACTACCTAGATATATAGATAGACAAAATCAACTACATGCAAAATATATGATGGTCTAACACCATAAATAAACAGAACATAAACAAAGTAAAGGTTTATTTTTTTCTATTCTTACTTTTTCGTAGAGGTTTCCGCTTGTGCTTGAGCCATTTTTCTGTAAAAGAAGATAAACCATTACTTTATATAGTACTATAATCTATTTTAACCACACAAAGCAAAAACAACTCTTCTCACTATGACAAATTTATTTGATAATTTTATGAATAAAAAACACAGTATTTCACGAAAAAAGTCAAACAATTTACAAGCTTAAAAGCAGCTAATTTAAACTTGAAATGATTTTCTCCTTGAAAGTTACTAGAAACAAGTGAAACAGCAAATAGCATTTAAGCTTAAAGAGAGATGAACAACTAAAAGCAAAAATTGCAGTCGACATTGTTTTGTAAACGGTTGCGTATTTATAGACACAAGAGAAAGTCGAAAATACAAAAGCATTTGTCGCTTTTTTGTTACAAAAAAAGCACAACTTCACTTTCTATTAAGTCTTTGATAATTTATGTAAGAGAATAACTGCATTATGTTGAGATAACTAATATTTTTTTCATCATAAACTTACCGTTCTCGCTTGGACGGCAAAACAGGCAAAACACCGTCGTCCTTGACGCGTCGCGGACTTCGAGTACAAAACCGGAAGTGACATTTTGCTCGTGCCAGTCCTAATCGCGCGATCTAACGTCGTCTTAGATGAAACGTCCTGTATCTAAAACAGCCTATTTTCTCTACGTTGACATCTTTACCAAGTGTCTTTATTTTAGCCATAGTTAAAGCGTACAAGGATCCCCTTACATCATCATTTAAGTGCTCACTTCATAGTAGAAGTACTATGTCCTTATAGTTGGTGGTAAGGTCATTTGAGTTAACAAGTACAGAGTACTTGAGTTAACAATTAGGGAGCAAACATAAAGGAAGAAATTTGTGAATTGCCTTTGGATCGCTGTCTTCTTGATTATTAACTGAAAATATTTCATCATGTGGCTGCAACATACATGGGGCACCATTTTGTTGTAGTAGGACTCTGTTCCCTTCGCCGTTACTATTCGATACGCCCGGAGCAGAAACGTTGGCTTGTCTTGGCAGGTCGTGTTAAAGGTTTTAATTACAAATCCGTGATCACTTGACGTGGAGTCCATGAATTCCCATCGCCGTATAACTTCAATTCATGGTGTCTAAAGCTGTCGAGAAAGTTAGTCAGATTGGCACATTATGAACAGTGGTCAACATTTCAGCAACAGGTAACGGTGGCATATTCTGCTTTGAGAGCTTTACCACCAAAGTATAGTAGAGAACCTTTTTACCTTTCCAGTTACCCACAACAGTTCCAGTTGCATCAAGGAAAGAAGAATCTTTCTGACACAGGTCCTGCCATAGACGAACTTGACGTTCAGTCCACATGTAATATCAGTTCATTGCCGACAGAAAGGTTCTGTACATATCCCTCTACAGTCGAGCCCATAGGATTTCTTATCTTTTCTTCAAGGATCAATTCGTTATGTAACTTAGTTGGGGAGATGTTTACATTGGGATGTGATCGGTGGTGGGTGCTACTTGCCTCGGTCG
This sequence comes from Actinia equina, assembly GCA_011057435.1. Classification (NCBI taxonomy): domain Eukaryota; kingdom Metazoa; phylum Cnidaria; class Anthozoa; order Actiniaria; family Actiniidae; genus Actinia; species Actinia equina. The sequence goes on from WHPX01001416.1 coordinate 230,622, forward strand.
CTATCTTTCTTAAGGTGTAAATGGTTGCAGCCGCACCAGTTCGGTTCCCAAAAGCGGTTGGTTTTACATCATTTTTTGCGAAATAATGCATAATCCCTTTTCTCTCTTCTCCTGATAAATTGTTTGTGTTTCTTGTGGACTACTTCAACAATATGTGATTGTGTTTGGTGGCTTTTCATTTTAAAATGCACCTTCACAGGGCAGTCCTTGAAACTGCACTTCCCCTCGGCACTGAATACAACATCGACGGATTTCTTTTTCCTGCTCTTATACTTGTCACTCTGTGGCGTTTCATTTCCAAAACGCAGAATTGGTTACACACTTCACTGATTTTTCTCTTCACCAATGTGGTCCAGTAAGGATTAAGTTTTGTCTGTCTGGATGACGTAGGCTTCAAATAATTCCATTCTGCTTCAGTAAGAGTAAACTGAGAATATTTTGGCACAGCTGCTTCGAAATATTCTCCATCAGGGAAAATCTTTACACCCTGTCAAGTGCCTCAGCGTATCAAGGGATATTTCCAGCCCCTTGAAACAAAAAGTATATTAGTTTGTATCTGCTTTGTATTATGAAATAAGTTTGACAACGCATACGAATAATATCATTTCTCCTTGTTTAATGGAATCAATCAAATTAATGTTATTATTACGGCAACAAAAAGTTATGCTAAATTGTTTCTAATGCGAATGTTTTGTTGTTTTTTGTTGTTGTTGGTGGTGTTTTTTTTTTGTTTCTTTCTTTTTTGTTGTTTCTTTGTTGTTGTTTGTTGGTTTTGTTTTTGCATTTTTTAAAAGTAGTTTCAATAGATTAAAGGAGAGTACTAACCGTATTGTTTGATACACAATCTTCTGCTACCGTTTCTTGGTCTTTTGTTACAGATATTGTATCCAATAAGGTTGTTGCCTGTACTTCTTCACCATTTGACCTCAGGAAATTACTCTCTTCTTGGGAAACCATGTCTTCCATTTATCATTTCTTAAAAAACCATGTTTACACGAGAACGTTTTGAGATAGCTGAAACGGATCACGTACCGTATTTTTAAAGTCAAGATCCTTTTGCGGCTTTTCCTCCAGGGATGGAGTTGAAGGAATATCAAACGATTCATTCTCATGTCCCTTCGTTTCGATAGTTATACCACACTACAAAGAATAATAGTTTGTTTATAAGAATGTAATAAAATTAAATTAAGTTAAAAATAATAAATTATTATTATGAACTTACGCCCATACGATTGAAAAAAGCTAAAACCAGAAGTAGGTGTTTAATCAACTTCGGGTTGCACGGATTTGTATAAAAAAATGCTTTTTTCTCTAAAACCACTTTTATAATGGCAGACAAAGTTTTCTTTAAGAAAAAGAACCCATTCAATGAAGATTGAAACAGTGCAAAAAAAGTTTGCCTTTCTAGAGGTGGCTGTTGACTCAATTCAAATTATTATTCTTTATTCAAATTATGATTAAGAAGCGATTAAGTATTAAAATTATTGATGTTTTTCCATACTATAATTTCATAGAGTTTGCAACCACTTAGGCAATCATATTTTCTTGTTTAGAAATATCTATGATGGATGATGACCAAGATGACTTCAATGTTTGTAAGATATCGAAAATATAACTGATAAAAAAAAAAAAATTTAAACAAGTATTCCCTTTCTTATTTTATCTGTACCATATTATGCACTGCATCAGTCCACTAGTATTAGCAGCAGTGGTAAGTTCAGCAATCATATTCTATAGTGGAGATTGTTGGTATGTCATGCCATGTTGTACGTGCTATTTTATGTTGCTAATTAAAATAATTTTCTCTCTACAGACAACAACACTACGGAATGAAGTTCATGTCGAAAGGATGATTGATGATGAATCATCAGTAAGTGAAAGGTCTTCTCCAGCTGCTAGTCCACCCTTTAGTGATGACAGTAGTGATAAGTCATTGACTTTGTACACTTTGCAATGTTTTTTAATGTTGAGCTCATACAATTATTTTATTTGCTTTATTTGCAGATCCAACTCCAATCCCTCTACCTGAATTAGAACCTTTCGTTGTGGATGCAGATCCAAAAGAAAGTTCACTCGGGCCGGAGATTGTTACTTTTGAGATTGTCGAAGAAGCTTTAAATACCGAAGAGCAAAACTGGTTGACAGCAGGGGATGCAGTTACTATCTTAAAGAGAAGACTAAAAAACTACATTCTGGCAGTGCACCGTAAGAACAAAATCTGTACTGTAAAGCTACAATTAAACAGGTTAGTGTCAATATTTATAGAGCGCTATGCATACCCTTTGTTGTTGTTTTTCACACGTGTATTAATTGAATTTTTTTTAATAGGATGGCAGCACATTCACACCTGGCAAACAAGAGCATATTCATCCAGCAAAAGTGGGTGCAGCTAGTTACGGATGTAAAGAGAAATACTACAATTAATATCCTCAAGCCAGCAAGTGCAATTGTAGAAGAGGTATATATGTGTTATATCATCATTGGTCAAAATCAACCTTTTTGCCTTTTTTCATTATAGGTCTTTCTGAAAGACTGAATGATGGCCCTTGTCCAGCACTTCCAAAATATTCTCTCCAGATGCCCTTAAGTGTCCCTTGAAGGTTCATTGAGGGACACAGCAGTGGGAAGGCATTTCAGCGAGTTATAATCACAAGAATCACAATGCCAGCTATAGACTAGATAATAAGCATGGCTGACCGGCCTCGTTTTCATGAAATTCAGTACCAATCCCGACTCGACCAGGCTATTATGCATAGCGTGTATAAAACAGTAGGAACTCGTAGATAAATTAAATCACCGTAAAAAGCATATAAGCTTACAAAAGCTTATAAGCACTTTAGTTGTAAATACGTTTTTACCATTTTGTGTGTTTTTTGGTATTTGGCTATACCCTTCTCGGACTTTCTGTACATCTCTGTCCGTAGCATAGAGTGTTGCATTCAGTTTTGCTTTATATAATCCTTTTTGCTGTGTGCACAAAGATTTCAACATTAACATAACAGGCACCAATTCAGAGCTATACAAAAGTAGGTTTTGATAAACCAGTGAACGGCCTTACAGAGTCTTTTGTACTATTACCTAATTCCTTTGTTTTCTATTGTTTTAGTGTGATTATCAAAGTATAATACGCACTTTTTTGCGAATTTATGAGAATCTGTTTTGTTATTTGAAAAACATATTTTAATTTCATGCATGCTAATGAGAGTTTGTAAATGCTTTCGTTGTTTACGCTTCCGTGACCTAGGAACCCGAACATCTAAAACCGCTGCGCCCTCGGGACTTCCACAAATTTCCCCTCGTTATTCGGGGAAATTTAATCACTAATTTCTCTCATGCCATGGTAATACTTATGATTCTGGCAAAATAAACTAGTTTTACTATTATTGTTGTTGTTGTTGAGACTGTCAGGCCCTGAAGGGGGTGGGAAGGGGCTTCAATCCTATTTCACGCCCAAACCTTATTACAAATTCCACGTTCCTTCTTCCAATACGAAAAAAAAATTATCCTATTCCCACATTATTACTTTAATATCAGTGCAAAGTAGGCAAATCCTCAGTTTCTCTTTTACCATTCACACTGGTGAATTACTGTCGGTACCAGAATATCATTATCTTAACCATGATTATGATCTAGACACGGGGGTAAAATGTCATCTCACTTATTCCGAAGGACTTCAGGGGTCTATACGAGCATACTGTCATAACCGACTTTGTGGATTATGTAATAACCGAATACAACACGCTAGTGTAGCATAAGCAAGACTGATTTATTGATCTATAAACAGCTTACATATAACAGATAATCATTACGTCATATCATGAATAGCATATTGTTTAGCATAGCGATAAGTGCTAATCTGATGAACTAATTATACAATGATTGAAGCTAAGCAGATGTCATTCAGATTACTACAGATTACCTGTGTAATCAGCTTCTGACCCACAAGACTCGCAATTTACCTATCAGGCATGTTCTTAAATAGATTTGATTGATTGTGACGTAACTAGACGCAACGATTTCTTACCCGCGCGCTACATCATCAAGCGGCGCAGCTTTAGAAATATTAATAAATCGTCTAAGCTCATCCAACGCTCGCCAACCTTACGCAACCGGGTTTAGACACATGCGCGTTTCATATTTGACGTTTCTGATTACAAGTTTATGTTCTAGATGAATATAATGCATATATGGTATAGTAGAGTATTGTTTTATATTGTATGCACTGTCTTGTCCGCTATTGTTCAAAAGTTTCTAGAACGTGAACGTACTACCGAGTTTTCCGCCTTAACCACAGGAATCCCGCATGAATTAATGAAATTTCGGGGCCAAAATGAGTTGCGAAAATCTAATTCGTAGTTAAAGGAAATTTATCAAACAAAAATTTGAAAAAATATTTAACAAAACTTTGGCGGCAGGGGTTAGCCCCACGCCACTTCTCTTGCTACACCACTTCCCCCAAAAGGGAAAAAAGAGAAAATACTCTTGTTCAGGAGCTCTCTTTGCTCACCCTTAGTCTCTGCATTGAAGTTGAGAGAAATTGGAGTATTCTTGTCATGGGAACTTCAAACAGGCATTTGACACATGATATGAACACAACTAAAAAAAGAATCTTAATCTTAAGAGAATGACACGAGATCTGAAATGGAAAATGAGTGTGCCCCAAATATATCAGGTTTATTTGTGGAACGGTTTCCCTGAAAAAACTTCTAGTCTCCACCCCCTCCCCCACTCCCCCCCCGTAAGGTGCTACGCCATCCCCACCTCTCTCCGGCTAACCTAGACATTACCTACCAAATAATTCCTTTAACTTTTACCAGAACAGACTCAATATTACTATTATAACAAATTATAATATAAAAAATAATATATTTGATGTTACTCCGTTCATACCAAAACAAGTTCTTCCTTTGGGTTACCTGTGTCTTCGAGCCTTTAGTGACCTTTGTTCAGCGGTAGATCAAGAATTAAAAATGGCTGCTGTGTTTTCGTTACGAAGTCGGAGCAAAAATGGATATTTTAATTTGTTTATTGGCACACTTAACTTTTTGGTGCAATCTGCAGGTATGTATGAAACTTAAGTAGTAATATTTTGCCGCGAGAAGGAATACAACATCAAGAGATCGGGTTTTTCAAGCAGTTTTGGTTGACGTTTCAAATCATGAAACTTGGAAAACTGCATTTGAGTGAAGAGCTCGATCTCTTTATCGCCGAGGAGTTAGTCAGAGATATTTTTATGGAGTAATAAGGGTAGTCTGAGCAGACGTTCTTTGATAGTGTAGTGATAACTTGTGCGAACTCTGGAATGTTTTGATTAACAAATATATCAGGCTTACGGCTCAAGATTTATATAATTTCAGACGCTTTCTACAGCTCCAGTCGTGTTTTATCAGAGAACAGAACATGTATTCGCTTTATGTACTACATTTTTACAAGGGAAATAGCTTAAAATTTCAATTAAAAATACGATTTGTTTACATAAAGAGCACACGTTTGTCGTCAAACTCGCGTAAACAAATTTGATCTATGCGATGATTGGCTTAAAACGCGACATAGGGCAATCTGATTGGTCCAGTTTTGACAGGTAATGACAGCTCTGTACAGCCTGGCATAAAACTGGTTTATCGCATTAAATTTTAGCAAAAAAAGCCAAAGAAAACAAGCATTTAACTGCTAGAAGAAATGAAAATTCGAATAGTGAAAAGTTTGAAACATGTTTTCAGAGTTCAGATCGTTAACTTGACATTTAACCTTTTACAAATCTTCAAGAAAACCACCTTTATATGAACACTTTGAATGCACAACAAGCCAAGAGACTCAAAAATTATCTTGGTTTTCGAAGCTGGAAGAACTAGCAGTGGATTACTTGGGTAAATTTACCATGATCACCTCAAGATCTATTGTCGTTAATGACTAACATCCCTCCTTTATGAATAGCATGAGGGAAAATGAGTTATGATTTTCCCGTCATAAATTATGGATTCATAATTAATGAGGGAGTATCAGAAAGATACTACATCATGTAATCACAATCATCAGGACTCTTGGTCGGTCGAGGTAGACTGACCAGCTCGCAAGCATAGAGTCTGAAAGACCTGGTTCCAAATGAGATAATAATAATAACAATAACTCAATGATTGCATGTGGCTACTGCAGAGTCTAGAAAACATAATGTTTATGAATTCAAACATTTATATTGATGTTAGATGCATACAGTACAATATTTTCTTCTGGTTTTGCAATAATTAAGGCATGGTTTTACTTTAACACAAATACCTTTTCAGTTATAATAACTCTAGCGTCACCATCCTAGCAATCACCCTCCTTGTGAGGGCCACATGTTAGATAACTCTCTGGGTTAATTGTGTCACCCTCTACTTAAATAAAGTTTATTGTATTGTATTGTAGTTTATTGTATAAAGTCTTCATCTTCATGTCTCCTACTAGACCCATTTCCTGAACAGTGCACATGTCAAGTAGTCAATTGTATTTTTAGTTTGCTATTAATAATATATTCATAATATACTCATAATATATTCCCCTGATTTCCACAGCTTCTAGCATGCGCTAGCTTTCTATTGCCCACAGCAACTTCAAAGGACAAGGACTGCGTGATCTGCTGTCAGCTCTTCCCTGTCTTGCTTTGCATCATTTGGATCTCTCATCAACAGTTACTATGACAATAGATGGTCTACAGCTGTAGCTCAGTACATGAACAAGGTAAACTTAACTTGTGAGTCTTTGAGCCTTTTTTCCCTAACTTTGCTTTTGTCATCAGTATTTGTTAACCATCAGTGTCCCTATAAATCATGTGCATGTTACATCATAGCCACTATCTTGATTGACAATCACAAGACATTCCTCATTAGCTTCTCTTGTTAGATCTTGGCGACTGTTTCATTGTTATTCATATCTTGAGGGATAATATGTCTATAATCTGGTAGACCTTTTTTCTACTTTACAATTAGGCTTAAATGAGGGATGGGAAATGGGATTAAGACCCCTCCCCCCCTCACCCCTCCGTCCTTTGGGATCTTCAGCTACAGCTGGGACATTATCCATCATTAGTATATAATTTTAGACTTGTATATAGAGTTGAGGTGAGTGTGCAGTAATTGGTTGAGTGATCAGTGATTACAAGACGATAATCACTGCTTGAGCTGGGATTTAACAAAGTTTGCCAGAGGGGAATATTGATACTTGAAGATTTTTTTAACCAGTATTTCATCTTTTCTCTGATATTCATTACTAAGATTAAACTCAAGAATTATGGAATTATTATTGGCACAGGATACAGGAGAGCGGCATGTTCCTTCCTACTCCCCCTTTTGACCAATCAGCATGTACGAACTATTCTAATTATATAATAATTTCATTGAGACTTTCTTCTTCGTACAATATCTTTTGCACCTTTACTCATTATTCAACATTAACTCTCTCATTTCTCTCTTTCTTTTACCATACATTATCCATTAGTTTATTTTTTATTTTCTTTCGATTACCGGATGATAGTGCTTTACAAAAGCTAAATCTTAGCAATTGCTGCTTCATGATCAATTCACCTTCATGATCTTCATTATCATCATCATCATCATTATAAGCATGTACATATTCATAGAGATTTTAAATTAGGAGGGAGGGAGGGAGGGATAGTTTTTAAAATACTAATTTTCAGTTTTGTCAATGTTAAATTGATGATTTTTTTATTTTACTTTTAAAAACATTGTTTGAAGGTTTGCTCTTTAACGCATCTGGAAGAGCATTCCAGATTTTTGGCTCCCGTGTAAGCAAAACTATTCTTTTACAAAAAGACCTAAGATTGTATGAACTTCTCAAAAAATTTTGATAAGTAGTTAGGAGCTTGTCCATGAACAATTTTGTACATCATAATGGCCTTTTGTTCATGCCTCATTTCAACCAATGGCTTCCACTTTAATTGATCCAAAAGGTCTCGCCATCTTATAGTGTTTGGAGAGCCAGTGATAATAGGAGACACTCGATTTTGTAGAGATTGTAATTTCTTCGTAATGGTATCATTAATGCTATCCTAAAGAAGACAGCAGTAATTGGGTTCAATGATAGATCTATATATTGAAATCCTATTCTCTATGGGCAGTATATGAGAAATTCTTTTGAGTATGCCAATATTTCATTATCCCTTGTTGATTATGCTATATATTATGACCCTATTTAATGATACACCATTAACAGACAAATGAATGTCATCTTTTGGTGTGGTGATCCTTTGTTTCGATCCGATGATCATGTATTCCGATTTAAGAGTGTTCAGAGTTAGTTTATTCACTGTTATAACCAGTGAGTTACTTGTTCAAGGTCAGCTCTTAATACAGAGTTTAAATCCCTTAATTGACAGAGTGAGACCATCAACCTAGTGTCATCAGCATAATGTCTAGCAGTGCAAAAGTCCAAACAGTTGGAAAAATCATTGTTATAAATCAAAAAAGAGCAAAGGACCAACAATAATACCTTGTGGAATTCCACACAATATTGCTAATAAATCTGAGGAAAACCTTGTTAGACTGCATTGCTGTTGACGGTCAGATAGATATGAACTAAACCAGGTGATAGCCATATGGTCCAGACATAAACTTCTAACTTTCTTAGAAATATATTATAATTAACGGTGTGAAATGTTTTTTCAGACCTAGGAATATGACACCATTGACCATTTTTCAATCAATATTAAAATACCACTCATTGGTGAGATCAAATACTGTAGGGCAGTCACAGTAGAATGTAACGATCTAAAGCCAGACTGCCTAGTATTAATCGTAAGTGGAATATAATTGTTCATATATTAAATGCTCTAACACTCTTGCTACATGGATGGATGAATGAATGGAGGGAGGGATGGACGGATTGGAGGGATGGATGGATGGGTGGATTGGATGGATGGATGGATTGGAGGGAGGGAGGGAGGGAAGAAGGGCTTTGAGGATTCTCAAATTTTTGTCAGATCGTCTGAGATCGTAATTGATGTCGTCATAACCTTAAAATATGTCCTTTAGGTAAGACAGTGCTGGTGAAGTGGTTGGGAGGATGGATGAATGGATAAATAAGGTAAAAAAAAAATATTATTTCTGCTTTGTGTTTTTGAAAGAACGAAATAACCATTTACACAACCATATGGTATCAGAGGCAGCGGAAGCTGAAAAATGTTGCTCCCACCCCCCCCCCCCCCCCCCCCGTTTCCACCGCCCCTGGTTATTATGTACAAATGCCTATGCTGCACTAAAAGGTAGGAGGAAACATGTTCAACAATGTGCAAACACCCCTGCCCTGCCCAGCCCTGTCCTCCCTCTCTCTCTCTATTCCATTTTTTTATCTATTTTTTGTTCTCTTTTCTCCTTTCATTCTCTGTTCTAATTCCTCTTTTATGGTTTTTGTTCTTTTCTCTGTTCTCTTCATGTAAGCAGACTCTCAGACGTGCTCCCTGTAAAAAGATTATCAAAAATATTAATCATGTATTCCTGATAACGAGAGTTTATATTTTGTTGCACTCTTACATTGATTTCTACAGGCAGACGGCAAGATGAATGACAGAATAAAAGAAGAAGAAATAAAATAAAAATTTAAGGAGAGAGGAAGGAAAAAGGAGATAAATAAATAAATAAATAGGGAAAGCAAATAAGGAAATAAAAGAAACAAGTAGATAAAATAAGAATAAATGTGAAGAATAGAGAAAAGGAAAGAATTAAGAAAATGTGTCAAAAAAGACACCATGAAGAATATTCAAATATAAAAGATGAAACAGAGCGAAAGGAGAAGAAAAGGGTTTCAACTATATATAAATAATGACTGTAAAAAACTGCAAAATTAAGTGAGTCTTATTAAAATGCTTTTAAAAAGATACAAAGTCTCAGTCGTCACTATACGCCCCCTTCCAACCCCAGACCTCTGGACCACAGTTTTCAACATTATCTTGAATGCGAGTCTGACAGGCAAAGCAAAAGAAATACCACACCAGAAAAGCTGCGATTTCTTTTGTATTTTCCTGATCTTCTCTTTTTCAGGATAATCGTGAGAGTGACTGGACAATGACCCATCAACACCCTGACCGTCACAGAGAAACAAAAAAGTAATTGTTAAGGGATTAACCAATAAGCAATAAAGGCACTTGTTCATAAAGTGCTGCATTCTTTAATTCTTGCCTCTTATCGTATCATGATGAAGAATGTTAATTCAATGAAAGAAATAAATGATACTCGAGGGAACGACGTGACTAAAACACAAAAGGGTGACGGCCCTTTTTGCTTCAAAACAGAAGAAAACCTTCCACGGGTTTCTACTGTATTCAACCAAATATGACGTCATGTATTTGATTACTTTGGGCGTTGTGTAGTCAAGTGTTATTCCCTCGAGTAAATGTTTTATTCTACGCTTGAAAACACTTATTCAAACTGAAATAAAGGAGAAAAAATTAATGCGCATAATTTACTAGTATCAAACGGTTTGTCTGTTCTGCTTTGCTTCAAGGAATAAAGCTCCTGTTTTACGACTAAAACGTTTTGCTAAAACTTGTGTTTAACGTCGTTGCGAGACAAGATTCACGGGGGTGGAACGCGACACTAAAACTCTCGTTCTAAAACTTCTCTGCGAAGTTTCGTTTGCCGTCACCTAGTTAATAGTTTCAGCTAAAAGTTTCAATGTGTGTGAAAGTAACTTATACTGAAAACAGGCGCGCGAAGTCGCACGAGTTAATAAAGTTGATAAATAACTTAAAGTGTAATAAAAAATATTGGCGCTTCATGCGTCTTGAAATCTTTGTTTGTTCCTCTTTGTCTCTGGGTGTATTTTATCCTTGGTCGGGTGGAGTCTAGACATTAAAGGATATTTTTCAGCTGTTGTTTTATTTATTTTTTATTTTTATGTTTATTGGTCACACAATAAACGTCACACAATAAAAGTTCGGTGTTCTTTTATTATCAACTGCGTGATCTAATGAATTCAAATGAAAAGATTAATATAACCCCACGATTTCTTTTTTTGTTATGAAAATTTATAATCACGCCTCAAAAAACACAAAATTTAGGATCACGTGACTGGTCACGTGACTAATTAACATAATGTTGTTTTCCTCCTAAAATAAGCGTTTTTTCGGGTTTTTATCCTCCGTAGGGTACGAATATAGCCTTTTCTGGTCATGCTCCACGTTTTGGGCAAAAAATATTGCTCGAAAACCGTCTATTTTTCGCCAAAAAATCAATATTTTTGTGGGATCCCTGTGTAAAATGCTAGTTCCAGGTCCTTGCCGTGAGGTTCGCTCATTTCAAACGTGTTCCCTTCGAGGTTCGACGTGCGTCAATCTGTGGAAATATAAAGAGAAGTTTTTACAAGAACAAAAAAAAATTATTAGCTCGTGCTTCATCTAACACAGGGATAAGGACACGAGAACTATGAAAGGTAAGAATTATTGTGTTTTTCTGCGTTATTCTGGCTTTTTTCCGTATTTTTAACCAGTTTAAAGATTTCGAAAGTTCGATTGACCGCCACGACACGTGTTGGCTTTGAACTCTAAGAATTTCACTTTTTCTTGCAAAATACAATTACATTTGCCACAAATATATAATTTTAGAAAGTTTTCAAACAATTTATAAGCTTAATTTGAGTATATTTTCATTTTTTCCATATTTTCAAACTTTGGTCATTATCGTTACACGAAACTTGGTGCCTCCCCTCCCTCGTTAGAACCATGAAAATCCTAAATATTAATGTCCTAATGATTTATTTCTCATTGTATTGCAGTCTTAAAAATAAAACTTACACGTGAAACACTCCTTAAGGCTCTCCAGTGAGTTGTAACAAGATGTAAACCTGACATCTGAACCTCATTACCATACTGCATCTTGACTCTAACCAATATATAATGGAATACTTCAGTATTAATCTAGTAACCATGTGTATAGTGCACTAAAACAAAAAGCAAAAACACTTGATAACGATGTTGTCTATGAGTATTGAACTGCAAATCAACCTGGGGATGACCCTGTGACCTTCATAACAATATGGACCCACCTGGTTGCTGTATGGGTGTCGACCCGAGTATCAACCTGATGATCCTGTGACCTTCATAGCAATATGAACTCACCTTGTTGCTGTATGGGTATTGACCTGAATATCAACCTTGATGACCCTGTAACCTACAATAAAGACTCACATAACAATATGAACTCACCTTGTTGCTGTATGGGTATTGACTTGAATATCAACCTGATGATGACCCTATTACCTACAACAGACTCACCTTGTTGCCTCAATATACAGGTATGTATATTACCCTGCAGAACAATTTCATACATAAGTTAGTTATACAATGCTTTGTTGAGGAACTCTATCAACATGGTAGATGTCAAAACAACCATAGGGTTCTTAGTGTACAACATGGTCTACTGCTGACCAGTATTGTATACTGACAGGACTGAAGGATTGACATGGATTATTCATTATAGAACATTTATACTATGTATCCTTAACTAGTAACTGCTAGTAATATAATCATTTCAACAAATATCTATAATTGATTCAGGTTTCTAAACATATCTCTTTCACTTTTTCCACAGCTTAATGACAAGTATTGGAATGTGTCAATATTAGATTGTGATGATACTACATTGCATCAAGCTATTGCCACCAGATGTGTGACAGACAAGTAAGTTAAACTATTAGCTATGTTAGAATATATAAATGCATCCATTCCAAATTGGTTTTTTTCTTTTGTATTTATAAAAATGATACCAGCCACAAGTCATGCTTTTAGCATTTTGGTAGTAGTAGTAAAATGACGCCATCATGCAAACTGCCTATTTCAGTCATGCAGCTACTGTAACAGGGGTCATTTACACCAGTAAGACAAGAGAACCAGTTTAAAATCTTGAATGAAAACAAAGCATTCCAATCTTTGGTATTCAAGCCAATCGGAAACCCAGACTGAACTAGATGACCATCATCATTTTCTCTATTGTTTACAGCTGCTTTCTGATTGGCTCCACTACCCAAAGTTAGAGTATATTGTTTTATTCCTACAATTTGAATGGTTTTTGCCTATTGATGGTCCCATTTATAGTAGTACACTGTACTTTAAGGAGCCCTTTTGGCAAAGTAGACCACTTCATAATGGGTATGTTAAAATAGTGTTTTAGTGACCACATACATTATGTGCTTGGACCTTTGTACTCAATGAAGTCCAGGGGGGGTACTCCCTTTGTTCAGGTGGGGGTGTTTGTTGGTCGATTCTAAAAATGGCCCCTACGCATAAATTCAAAAGGCTCTTAAAACAAACCTGATTTCAAACCCTAATAGGTACAGCTTTATTTCAGAAAATTATTTACCCCAGCCACAACGCCAGTTTAACTACCTGAACAAAGGGAGTAACCCCCTGGGAATAAAGTCCTCTTCATTTGTAATCAAGGGGTTGTTGTATAATGCCGTGTGTCTTTATACATAAAGAATACAAATGGGGATGACTTTATCAGAGAGATAAAGGTATATATAAAGTTTATATGAAAATCAAATTCTCACAAAGGTCAGTCTAATGTTGTACGATCACTAACAACCTGCAAAATGTCTTTTTCTAATACTCTGGAATTTGCATGCTAGAGCTAGCTAATAAACATTCAGGTTTCTCAACACATCTCTTTGATTTTTTCAACAGCTTGCCAACCTCTCAACCAAGGGTCATGTTGTTATGGTGATAATGCTGTCAAGTTCTGGCCATCAGAAAGATGACAGAAAAGTAAGTTTACAATTGGATGTATCATGTTTGAGCAGGTTTCAATGTTTCCCTGCAATAGCTTTCAATTTCCAACAATATGTAGTTACTTTGCATTCTTTGACACTTGGTGTATAACAAAAAACACTACTTATTGTGATGTTCCAAAAATCAGCCACCCCCCCCCCCTCGAGCAAATTAGTATTTCTTAGGGGGGGAGTGGTCACATATTTTTTATTTCAAATAAAGAACAAAATAATATATAAAACATTGTACGGGAAATTTTTGGAATGCTAATGGGGGGTCTTTAGATAACCTGCTTGGAGGGAGGAAAGATAAATTTTGGAACTACACATTGACTAGAACCTCCAGAAACCAGTGTATTTTATGGTCCCCGTCAATAGGTTTTAAATAAATAACACCCAGAGAAAAACCCTTGAGACACAGGAGAGAAACAATAAGCAGTTCTACTCAATACATACCAGTAAGCAGCGCCAAGTCCAGGAATCAAACCTGGACTGCCTTGGCGAGAGGAGAGCACTCTGACTGATAGGGCACCCTTGCTTACTCCCATTTTCAAGCATATGACTTTTGCCAATTGATCCTATCTGATGTGCATCACTGGAAACAGGCAACAGAATATTGACAATTTCTTTTTGTTTTTCTTTTCTAGCTTCACCACATCTGTCATATTCAGTTATACCAAGCTGCAAAGCCTTGTAATATGATGCAGCACCATCAAGGGCAAGTCAATCAGTAGTGATGATGGGAATCATCCACCAAGGATATCAATTTGAGTAACATGGTTTAGAGATTGAAATCTTCCAGGAATATAAAGAAAAATGAGTTAATCTAGCATTTTCAAGAAATAACCCCAAAAAAATTATTTAAATGTTACTTCCTAGGCCTAGGAGAATAGTATACCTTGTGTAAACATCTTAAGGTAAACACAACCAAAAAGATAACCATTTCAAAGAAGAATTTTCTAGAATTTCAAAAAGTTGGAAGATGAATTTAAAAGAATTTCAGGGGTTTCCCTAGGCCTAGGGGTAAAAAACTACCATTATTAGTTAAGATGTGACAAGAAAATCTAATAGAAAAAGGGAAAATGTTTTTGGCTAGAGAACTGGTGACATGCAGGGCTCAAAATAACACAAATGCTTGTGCAGGACAAGTGAATTTTGAATGTCAAATTTCTGTTAACATTTTATGCTGAAAATCGAACCTGAATTTTTTTCTTTTCCTTGCAGTCAAAGTGTTGGGATTGCATAATGCCTTGTTGTTGTTTTGAGTCCTGCAGATAAGTTATTTTCACAAAAAAATTAGGAATGTTCTGTCTATGATTTGCAATTGAAACCATCTTCATTCGAAACTCTTTTGTGCACACCTACTGCAATGACAGTAAAGATTCCAAAAAATAACTTTGTTTTATTTAAAAACTACAAGTTCAGATATAATTCAGCAAAAATAGCAAGATAAGTTTTGAATAGAAAAATGCTTCCAAGGCTGTTTTAAGATAAAGATACATTATTTTATTGAACGCATTGAAAATGGAGGTCAACACATTAAATCTTATCACTAATCAATAAATCAATAATCCAACATGAAAAAAATACTTTTGATTGCCAGTTCTCTAGCCTCAGATATTAGATATAGGAGAGTATTTCAGGTTATCCAGTGCTTGACACCAACATTAGTCCACTAGTCTGGGACTAGTAACTCTTTGCTGTGGGCTAGTGAAAATAAGGACTCACTAGTCCTGACCATTGGGAGAGTGTTATGAAGAGAAAGAGAGGGTTATGAAGAGAAAGTATTTCATTGTCTAGGAAATATTTTCTGGGCTCATAGATTACTTTCATAGATTTATAGACTTACTAGCCATTGCCTTGTATCTGCAAAAGTGAGTGTCAAGCACTGTTATCTTCGTCAAAACATTTTACAACTAGTCAAGGGTTCTCAGTAAAAACCACACAAAATTTTTAATTATTTTCTGTTTCGTTCATGCACTTTCAATTTGAAACAAATTAAGATTGGCTGCTGGCCTTAATAAATATTTTTTTCAAAATCTACTGGGAACCCTTCACTAGTTAGAAACACTCTCCTATATCTAATATTATCATCATTTATTATTTGTACCAGAAAAATGAAATACACTTGATACCTCCCACGAGGTCCTACCAGCACCTAACAGAAGCTGCCCCACCAGGCCAGGAAACCACAAAAGGCGGTACAACATTGCTGCTCTTGGCAGAGTCTAACCTTGAGGCTATGATCAGATGATTGCTCTGGCGGTGAAGGTTGTAGGTAAGGATACCAGGTGATGGCTCTCTTCAGATTTCATGAGAGTACGCTGATGGTATGGATGCCAGTACGCTGTGCAGGTAAGTGTGAGTAAGAGCAGAGATAATCATATCTCACTATTCATGGGTGTGTACAGCAGTGATAACTTTAGAGGTGGTGTGCTCAATAGACTTGCATAAGACACCATTCAGACTTCCATACAAGTAGATTATCAACCTGGGAAGACTAGAAGTTGAATCATTTCTAGGTGACCTAATCTTGAGTTCAATGATGTTCGGCTAGACTGATATACAAGGTTCTATCATAGGATTGTAATTTAATTAGTTTTTTTCACCAGCAAAAAAAAAGACCTCAGTTTCATATTTAAAAAATAACAATAAAAAATCTCTTATCAAAAACAAAAAAAGTATATCAACTAAAAAGAAACAAATAAAAAATGTCATACTATGAGATCATTAAACTGGGCTTAGCCAGGAATTTCTGAAGGGCAACGCCCCAAATTTAATAAGCTGCCATTATATTTGAGCCCCCAAAATGCTGAACCAAAAGGGAAAAAATAGAAAATTATGTTTTGTTGCAGCAAAACCACGAAAATAAATGAAAAATGGGGAAAACTTATTATTCAAAAGTCAGTGACCACCACCTGAAAAATATAACTATTTAAATAATATAAAAATGAAAATATCTCACTAATTTATGACATGGAACTGAGGTCTTGATAATATCTTTGAACAAATAAAAATGTTATTGGCAAATGGGATACTGTATTTATGAGAACAACTCAATTCCAAACTGTTAAAAAAGTTTTGTAAGTTAAATAACAAAGTCAATATATACATATTGAGCAACTACAGTAAATGTATGATTTGGCAGGATTTGATATAATCAAAGCTTCTGGTGATTTGAAGCTATGACATGCTATTTTGTCTTTATTATTAAATTATTTTTGGCATAATCGGTTTGAAAATGGATCATTATATTACAATTTTACCAATTTAGTATATTACTGATTGACTAAAGTTTGGTATAAATTCAGCTGTTCAGAATCATGGAATATAATACACCAAAAGTGCAAACAAATCAATGTTTAAAACAAGGCAAATGTGAAATGAAAAATCAATGAATAGAAGACAAGGTGAGCCATCAGAGAATGGCATTGAAACACCAATGATACTTCACAATCAAGAAACAATATTGAAATTGAATGGAATGACACTATTAAATACAAGTAAAACCAAGAGTTGTTTTACCATGAATGATTATGTTCAAAGCACTTGTATTATATGCACAAGCTATACAACTCCAAAGAGTCTCATTTGATCCAAAATCAACAACTATGGTATATATTATGCTTATATATACTTTTAATTTGGCAAAGTCAATTATCATACATGTAGTTGCTCACGATTCAATTCACTGTTACAAAGAAACATTTGATTTTTTTCCCATTCATTATGGCTTATTTACTTCTGCTTAGAAGTTTTTTGCTGGTGAAAAAAACTTATCTTAGGAAACAAGATACAACTAAAATTCTAATAATAAACTTGACTAAAACTAGGAATAAGACCAAGGCCTTACCTATCTTCCCTCCTCATTAAATAAAATAAACTTTGATGTAAAATTGATAGAGTGGATTTGTTATCAGCTGGGGTAACCGTTACTCACACATGTTGATGCTGTTCATGTCTTGGTCCAAACAAAATGTGATTGTACAACTAAATCATGCATTGGGCTCCAAATACCAAATCCACTCTAGTTATTTCTAAACTAAAGTTTTCTAGGAACAACTCCCTCAGCACTGATTAACCTTCAAACTTGTTCTATTTTGTAATGACATCACCATGCAGTAAGCCTTACTGACACAGCAGCCATGTTGAATGGTACGATAGATTCCTCGCATTCAAGTTCTCAAAAATAATTTTATGTGCGTTAAACCAAAGGTTTATAATGTTCTGAGAATAGGCATGACAGCTTTGCATGAATATATAGGCCCATGAACCATGCAAACACTGGTTATACATTAGGAAGAGAAAGATTGCACATTCAAGATTTTGAACTTTATTTAGAATTCTGGATTTGCCACAAAAAATTGTGAGGTGATGTCATTATGATATAGCAACATGATAATCCCTGTTCCCTTGAGATTGATTGAATAAAAAATATAGAAAAATAGGCTCAGCCCCCTAGTAGACTCTGAATACATTAATACGTAATTGAATAAATTATAGACCTTAGTCCTCTAGGGAAACATAAATTAATTGTTGAAGGGTATAGAGTCTAGGTTAGCTTTTCATATTAAATTACATGGTGGTAGTTTCCTTTTCGGAATAGACCAACTCATTTTCCACAAGTTAGTAGCCTAGAAACTTCATTTTTTGTCTTCGCAAACCAGGGTTGATAATCACATACACTTTAAGGAAGTCTGAATACCGCCTTAAGTCTATTGATCACATCACTCTAAGATATACATCCCTGCTGTACAGTAAAACCTATGGGTAGTGAGGTGTGGTTATCTTAGAAGTCTCTTACTTGCACTGATCTTCACAGTAAAAAGGCTGGCTTACCATCAAGGTACTCTCATGAGTCTGTAGGGAGTTCAGAGTCTGATATCCTTATCGACAGTGTTCACCATCAGAGCAAACACCTGGTTATGGTTTCATAAGATGGCTCTTGTCGGGACAGTAAGTACCGCGTGGTCCTGGTCTACCGGGGTAGTGACACTTGGTGCTGGTGGGACCTCGGGGAGGTATTTTTTTTACAAGTCCAAAAAGGGCGTGGAGAGGGTAAAGATGGAATTCATTAAAAAACACAGGAAAACCACTAAGACCAAAGTGAAACTTTATTTTTTTAAACACAACATGCACAATGAGACAATTTGCACAACTCCAGAAAGAAGGGAAAAAATTTTCACGTCAAAACAACTTACCACCAAGTCAGTAGTCATCATCTTCATTCTTCTTCTAAGACTGAAAAACAGCACAAGTGAAAAAAATTCAAACTCCAATTCTGCAGCCTTACCAAAAATTGGTGCTCCTCGTCATCTGCCTGAAAACCTCCCCCCATTGACGTTTATCCCCACCCCTTCCCAATGAAGTTCATCCCCACCCATCCCTATATAATAAGTTCAACCCATTTGTAATTGATCACAAAAAAATTATTTTTCAAAGTGCCATTCACATTCAATTTTTCAAGAAGGTAGTTATTTTAGTATTTTTTACTATTTCAGTAGTCTTGTCAAAGGTTTTAGAACTTAGCAGTAATGTGTCCGATTTTCATAGTATCTTAGATTTTTCTCCATCCCCCAAAAAAACAGTTTGGTACTTTGCAGTTCAATGCATAGAAGAGTGATTTCACTTCAAGGAATCTCTTAGAGGCAACCAATTATAACAGCAAAGGTTTTGAAGGCTTTGGCAAGTCTTGTGTTACCGTCATGTTAGATTGACGAAAATATAACACGAATGCCAAATGGCCCAAACAAATTTGAAGTAAAATTCACTCTCTTTTTGGTCAATATTACAACTGGGTTGAACTTTATCTCTCAAAATCAATGATGGACAACAGACAATGTAAGTGTGTTGGGTTGGTGTGGAGCTTGAAATCATTCATTTGAGGCATGCTAGCAAAGCTTGACTAACCCTATTGCTGTAGGCAAAGACACTACAGAATTTTCACAATTTATTGGACTCAGGACAAATTGTATCAGCTTTTATCTAGTTTGCAATATATTAACATTGCAATCAATGAAGTCCTTCATTAGGAGCAGCATACTACAGTTTAAATGTATGCAGTACTTTCAAATCAACAACTATTTTCATTCTTGTTCATAGCAGTGTTGCTCTTTTTCTGCAGTATCCAACAGAGCAGAAAACCGACAAAACTCATTCAATCTAAAAAACGTTTGGTGTTTCATTCGTGTCTCTTGTGCTTTAAACTTTTCACAAAACTTTGCTAACCTTGAGCAATTCTACTTCAAGGTATTAGCAGATATGTTAGTTTTTGTTCTGATCAAAATATCATCGCTCCCAATGTTCAGGGCGTTAAATCTCAAATACGCATTCCTTAAATTTCCCCAAACTTTGGTATTTTCTTAATCAGTATAATTTTCCTTTAATTCAATCTGAAAATTAACTTTGCTTGGGTATTTGTGGAGTGCAAACAAAAAAAAAATGAAAATTTATCAGCAAATATTTATTATGCAAAATTCAGCACATAATTAGCAAACAAAATTCCTTTCTGTGAACTTTGAAGCAATTTTACTTTCCCAAAATTTATAGAGATAATTGTTTGAAAATTGAAAGAAAAACGTTATTTATTATTGTTTGCTCCCTACTAAGGATTTGCAGCATGCCTCAAACGAATGTAATGTGTGGTATGTGTAGTTTCACCCCTCCCCCTTGCAACAATATTTTTATTTTTAAATAGTCACAGGGAACGTATTGAATAGTGAGTAGGGGGGGGGGGGGGTTGGGTTTGCTGGTATGTCTTCATTACTCATTATCATGCAATCAATCAATAAAATAATGTACATCATAAAAACAACCTGAACAGGATTTGAATTGGAGTGACTGCAACAAACTCTGGATTAGAATAACAATAAGGTTTTTCATTTTACCATGAATAACAACTTGCATTAAGTAATTATGCCTTTTTTATTTGAGCAAAGTCATTCAAACCGTGAAATAAAAAATACTAGCCAACATGTAATAGTCAAAAAGACACAAAAGAAAACAATGGAATTAGTGTGTACTAAAGTGTATTAGTCTAACAACTACTTCACGGGTTTAATGACTTCACTCTATGCAATGTTTTTATAATTGCACTCTTCTTGATACAAGGTTTTTGAAGAGAAATAAAATACATGTAGATTTGAAATCGTTTTCTCTCTCATTTTTTGTACACCTCTAAGCATGTTTTTAATTCCATTTAGTTTGCTGCAGTCAATCTTCAAGCTTATTTATAAGTCAAGTTTATTATGATTTGATCTTTAAATTTTAGAAAACTAGAAGCTGAGCCTGTGACCTATTGCACGATTGTTCATGATACTCATGATAAACATTTTTGCAGTAGTTGGTGTTGTGACAAACAGAGACAGTGAACTAAGGAGTAAAATTAATGACAGCCCATACTAAAGGTGCAAGCATTTTTCACACCACATTCAATGCCACTCCCATGACATGACCCCATACTAAAGGTTGATGTATCTTTAACATACCACTCAATGCTGACACCACCATTAAATGGACCCATACTAAAGGTTAGGTATCTTTAACATGACACTTGATGCTGAAACACCCATTACGAGCCCATTTACTATCAGGGACAGATCTAGGTGTGGTAAAAAGGGGTGGCTAGGCAACCCCCTCTTGCACACATTTAACATTATATCGTTTGGTAACACACATCCACCTTTTTCTCTCCTTCCTCATAAAACCTTTGTAATAGTCACTCCCTTCTAGACTGCTTGGATCCACCCCTGATAATAGGTTTATTTATCTCCCACAGCTGAGACACATTTTTATAGACCCAACTACAACACCCTTTTCTCAAGTCTCTCAAGCACACATCTTCACTATAAATCATTATCATTATCACTGTTTACTCAATAGGAGGAACTCTAATCTATTAATGAAACCTGACATTCTATGTTGACAACATAAAAGGTGTGAAAAAAATGCTAGATCGTTAGCTATATAGGTGGTATAATGAAAGCACTATATAATGCCTCACCTAACCCTAATGGAAAACAAAATGAAAATTCTCAAAAGTTTAATTAGAAAAAGATACTAAGTTTTTAGCATCACTTCTGAGTTGGTTGAAAAACATTCAATTAAATGAGAAACCAAAGTACTCTTACTATAAGACTGATTTTCATGTACACTAGACAAGACCTTCTGATAAGCACAATGTCAAAATATCTACAAATCCACAAATTAATGAAAGCAGTGATGCAAAGTGAATGTGTGCTGTTAAGTGGAAATGAAATATGAATTTCAATCAAAAATCAGTCAGATGATTTAACTCAACACTTAACAGTATAGTGCTTACAGCTTCTTAGAAAACAGAATGAATAAAACCATGCAAAGCATTGTCAGTATTCTTTAGGTGCCTGCAGTTTGTGTCCGAAACAAATATCTGGGAATAAATAACACAAACGAAGTTGAGGTCATTATTCCCGATATTCACTGAGCCTGAGGTGAATAATTGTTTTAGTATAAATACACAGGTGATTATTTCAAAAATAGGAAAAATAGAGGATAGAAGACACATTTTAATTAGGAACAGCAACAATGGCTGGCTGCCATTTTTTATTATACAGTAGCTGGAGGTGAATGTCATGTGATAATCTGAGTTACTCAACCAATAAGTGTGCGAGATTTTCAATAATCACCTGTGTACTTATATTTTACTTTGATAGTTAATAAAGTATTTGACTAATAAATGATGGGAATTGGCAGTATTTCACAGAGTGCCTCTGCTCCCAACACATTCATTGGAGGTTAGTAGATATTAGTTTTTGCAAAGGGAGAAAAGCCGGAGAACCTGGAGAAAAACCGTCAAGGCACAGAAGAAGGACCAATAAGCAACTCTCCTCACATATGAAGCTGGATTCAGGAATTCAAATAGCCTTTTGTTAATAACAATGAAAAATAAGGGTTCCTGAAGGAAATTGATAACTTAAAACAATAAAGCAACACTTCTATGCAATTGTGGACATTATTGGTTCCATTAAAACACATTTATTAACTGCTCCGTCAGTATGCCAACCACATACCCACAGCTGCAGTATCATAAATTGATGCTGTGTTTTATTCAATCAATCAACATCCAATACCCAACAGTGAATGAAACGAAAACGTTGTCTCTGAAGACAGTTAACAACAATCACAGGCACAATGAAGCCCCTGTGTATTTAATGGTTGACATCAATGTTGGACAGTCTTTTTATCATCAATGCCAAAAAGGACTGCATTTATTATCAATAAATGGCCAAGACATTATCCAACACTGATGAAAACCAAACATATTACAGGTAAGCAACAAGTAATAGAAGATAAACATCAAATGTACAATATATTATAAATAGCACCTGAAAACTGCTGCAACATTACGGCATTGGCCCTGCACTTCTTTTATTGCAAGAATTCATAGTTAGCACTTCTTGTGACAGTATGGAAAAATCCTCCTAAACTCTTGGGTATTGTATGCATCTCCAAATATTACCCTCTGGTGTCATGTAGGACAACAGTTTTTTTGTGATAAAGATAAATGTATTTCCACTCACTACTGCTATGTTTATGCGACCTGAATTAGAATTTAGAATCGATTTCTGGAGGGAGGAAAACAGGCGAACCCAGAGAAAAGCCCTTGAAGCACAGAGGAGAACCAACCAACAAATCTTCTCACAAATGATGAGTCGAAGGATAACATTCCAAATACAAAACTCAAGCGGCCATGAAAGAAATTGAATGCAATTTTTTTGTCATGGTATAGTAATATGGTTGACCCATTTTCAGTAGAATTTATGAAAACTAAAACAATTTGTTTGCTCATGTGACACACCTTATGGCTTTTTGATTGCGACATTTTCAAAAACAATCATGGACTAAAGAATATTGTAATGATAAAATATTGGATATACTTCAAGTAACAAAAGCATGATTATCTAATGCTGGTTACTAGGTAACTGACCCACGGCTTAACACAATTGAGACCAACATCTTTAAATTATAGCCAAGGCAGAAAAGCCAGTAAGATGATTTCATCATCAGGGGCAGCAACTAATATATCAAAAACAAACAACAGCTCTACTGCAGGGTTCCACAATCATAAATATTATATGATACTTTGTGTAAAGGTTACCAACCAATCTGTGGTTGGTGTTCAATTCTGATATAGAAAATACTGCCAGACTACTTTACAGTCAGATATCTGAGAATCATTTATAGCCAACTTTCTCAAAGATATTTAAATCCAAAACTGCTTAGGTTTATTACATAGATATTGGAATATTAAGGTTTCATTAGAATTACTGGATACTGTCACATTTAGTTTCGTAATTTAACACATTGCTTGACAAAATAATGAGACAAAAAGAAAAATGTTAGAATGAAAACATTGAAGCTTGTAGAAGTCCTCAATACATGTTGTAGTATGCTTTATTTAAAGATTATCAACCCATCTATTATTGGTACTAATCGCTTATATACTAAGACCTGTCTACAGTGAAATACTTACCTTTGATGTACTTCTAGATTCAATCAATACAGGATACAGGTGAATGACTGCTATAAGATATGTTACAACACTATTAACTACAGAATCTAATAGAAACTGTTGTATAGACATTGTAAGGTCTAATCTGGATGATCAACATTTGGAAGGCACATACTTTTCAGTAGCAGTAGTAGGTAGGTATAATGCATTACAAGAGTAGCTGAACTGAGATAAATATTGCCTTACTCTCAATAGCAATTAGGTTTTCATCATTGGCAAATTCATAATCTAAGACCTTTAAGTTCAATTAAGTATAAATGAAATAAATACGTTGATAATATTTTAATACTTTGTTTAAACAAAGATTATAAAATCATAAACTAGTTGTTTAATTTGAGTTTAACTAAATTTAATATGTCACTCAGATTGTACTGTGCATTAAGTTAGAAGTAAAAGAGAATGTTAAATATTCCTTTTTTTTTCAAAATAGAATAAATTTTAATTTGTAAACTGTTTTGCCATTTCAGCAAATAAAAACCATATTACATATTGTAAAAGAGGGCTTTCCAATTAGCAATCCCTACGCTTCCTGCATGCAGGTTCTCTCGTTTCATCTGATTATTTTGTTTTGCAGAGGAAAATGGGAGGTCAATTGTTTCACTATGTTAATCCAACATTTATGCTCATCTTGGGTTGTCTTTCCCTTTTCCTGTTCCAACACACTATCACTTGAGGTTTTCTCCATTAGGGTTGCCTGGATTTACATTATTTTCATCCTCCTTTCATCTTGCAAAGAAAGCACTTTTTCAATAGCTTTAATTGCATTCATGATGCTTCAATACTGTCTTCAAGCTTTATTGTCCTTCCGGAGTCTGGAACCAATGCATTCTTTTCTCTGTACTGTTTTCTTGCATCATGCTACCCTGCTGATCTCGCAATTGTGTAGACTGGATGGTGCGACTTCATATAGCACTTGCTGGCACATCTTGCACGTTGATTGGTTGTCAGTTCATGCTGAGATTGGCTGATTGGTTGTTGTGTCTCCGTTCAGGGAGTTTTCTTATTGTTGGTATTCACACTTCAGGGATTCCTTTTCCACTGTCCCTATTAATGTTATTAGAGTTGAGCTGGATCTGAATGGCTTCCTTGACTCTGCATATGTTTTTACCAATGGAGGTCTCTATTTACTCATTCAACATCTTCCTAGTGAAGGTAATAACTGATCTTGTAAGCATATTCTGCAATCTCTTGTGTTCTCTTTAATTCTTTGTTTTAGAGGTCTTCCTATTTCTTTTATGTCGACTTTGGCACACTCGCTGTAGGGCATCCTGTAGACAACAAACTCTTGTCGGCCAGGAGGAACTTGGTCTTAGGGGTGCACAAATTAGCTATGTAATGTTGATTCTGACACGAAGGGAGTTTGTATGCCATGAAGGCAGCAGTAAAGGGTGTGAGAAATGCCTTGGAAGATCATTTGTTCAATGGGCTTACAATCATAGTGTATATAACAGACTTTCTTCATGCTTCAATTTCTTTCTTGTGTCTGGAACCAATGCATTTATTTCTCTGTACTGTTTTCTTGCATCATGCTACCCTGCTGATCTCGCAATTGTGTAGACTGGATGGTGCGACTTCATATAGCACTTGCTGGCACATCTTGCACTTTGATTGGTTGTCAGTTCATGCTGAGATTGGCTGATTGGTTGTTGTGTCTCCGTTCAGGGAGTTTTCTTATTGTTGGTATTCACACTTCAGGGATTCCTTTTCCACTGTCCCTATTAATGTTATTAGAGTTGAGCTGGATCTGAATGGCTTCCTTGACTCTGCATATGTTTTTACCAATGGGGGTCTCTATTTACTTATTCAACATCTTCCTAGTGTAGGTGATAACTGATCTTGTAAGCATATTCTGCAATCTCTTGTGTTCTCTTTAATTTTTTATTGTAGAGGTCTTCCTGTTTCTTTTATGTTTCTTTTGGAAGATCATTTGTTCAATGGGCTTACAATCATAGTGTATATAACAGACTTTCTTCGTGCTTCAATTTCTTTCTTGTGTCTGGAACCAATGCACTCTTTTCTCTGCACTGTAGCCTTATCTTACAGATACTTTGGAAGATCTTTTGGTCACTGGGCTGCTTATCATTGGGTTGTCGTAACATGTTTCTTCAAGGTCTTGCTTGTTTCCATTTGGGTGTCTTGGATTACTTTATTCTTTCATCCTCTAAACTTGGGACTACCCAAGACTAAATTAGTGCTTTTTACATGAACCCCTGATGTAAAGAGTCACTGAATTTGTATATTTAGTTTAATTATTCTAGAGGGGCACAGGGGCTAGATCGACCATACTATAGTATTACTTTGTTTCATATATATATTATATATATTGTACAGTGTGTTTAGGTATTGGCATCACCGTTTCTAATGTTTCATTAATCCATCTATGGCTACCATAAGATGATAGCAGTTACAAAGGAAGCAAACTGGCCAATACCTGAAACTCTCTCATACAAATCATTTCTACAGTCTTTTCTACATGTTCTGAAGTGACCATGTTCCTTTATCTAATTTCATATTCTAGTCATTTTTCCACTGTCAATTAAGAGTTTTAACCAATCATTGATTGGATAAAATTAGGATGGTAAAATATGTCCTTTTACCTTGTGAAAAGACTTTACTTCATAATCAGATAGTCTGATCCTTTGCTCTCGTTGACTTATATAATATTTCACTGAATAACATACAGGAGCTGCTTAGTCAATTAAAGTAACAATATCTCAATTATTTCTTATAACATGTTAAAGCAGAAACAAACCTTGATTAATGGTTAATAGGGCACGCCCCAAGGATTGGTTACCTCAGCTTGCACCTTAAGAACCCAAGGTTGTTATTAATATCTATTCTCTAGTTTTAATCAACTCACTGCTTTATATCTAGTATAGTATCTCGTACGATGTTCACTAGTGAGTTGCATCAAGTCTATCATATTTTGACTTTCTTTACATCTTTCTGATATATTTTGTTCAATAACTAAATGTCTTATGCACCTAATAAATATATTTGGCCTATTTATAGCTTTGCTACTATGTAATGGTGCTGAACAAGATAGTTTTTAGTTTATCATCATATTTGCTTAAAGCACTAGTTTAGTATGGTCATCTAGTGAAATGGGATCATACACAAAAAAAACAACTGCATCAAATGTTCAAGTACTGCATTCAAATTGTTTTTTCAATATGTAGCAATTATTTACCATAGGTGAAGTGATTATCAGTAAATATATGTTGAGCTGTGAGTCTTCAAGCGGAGAGATAAATATTGACCATAATCACTGAGCCTGAGGGGAATAATTGTTATAGTATAATTTTATACTTGAATATCAGAGAAAAGACAAAATTCAGGATAAAAAATGTTTTAAGATTACTTCCATTCTGGCAAACTTTGAAAAACCTAAACACCACTCCAGCAGTGATTATTGTCTCAGAATTGCTGGTCACTCGACCAATCACATTGCTCAAACTCGTATATTCAAGTCTAAAATTATAATAAATTGTGATATCATCAATAAATTAATTTATATTACAAATTTTAAGCTCATAAGAATGTTATGTAATATTTTATTAAGGAGCAGGATCATCCAGCCCTAGTTTATCAACATTAGCAAGAGAAAATGACATTGTGGATACCATTTGTCTCATCTTCACAAAAAGGATGACAAAAAACTTTTTTACTGTCCTCAAACTGAAGCTCAAAGATTCATCTTCAAGATATGAACACCAACACTGCAGACAGACCTCACTACAGATAATACCCTTGCATTAAGAACAAAGCTAACCAGTCTGAAGACCAATCGTTTATGTACCCTCTTCAGGCGAATATATCTGGGTCATCACCCCAAGAAAAATAAGTAATCATATCCAGTTTAAAGAGCAAGTTCATTCAGGAAATTTATCAAATTTATCTGGGCATCTCCTTACAGAAACAATCTTTGTGCTCTGGAAAATTGAGGATACCCATAAACGATGAGTTGTACCATAAGTTGAACCAAAACTAGGTATGATTCTGTCATATACTACTGCCTTATGGTTTACTCATCACTACAGACAACATCTTCTAAACCCATTCACTAAAGTCAACAGTCTTTAATGCAAAGTATAACTTTCACAGGACAAACCATACCACTTTAATTAACCTTGCAACAGCAAATGTCTTTCAGTCTTCAACATTAAATTCACAAACACCTCTTCCTCTATAGACAAAAACAGTCCTGTTCTATGGCAGGTCATGATGTCACTCCAACAGACTACACAATGTCTCTTCTTTCAGCCTTCACCATGCATTCAACATAAGATTCTCAAACACCTCTTTCTCTATAGACAAAAACAGTCCTGTTCTATGGCAGGTCATGATGTCACTCCAACAGACTAGACAATGTCTCTTCTTTCAGCCTTCACCATGCATTCAACATAAGATTCTAAAACACCTCTTCCTCTATAGACAAAAACAGTCGTGTACTACAGCAGGGCATGACCTATCAACCTGCTATGGCTCCAACATACTAGACAATGTCTCTTCTTTCAGCCTCCACCGTGTATTCAAAATTAGACTCTCAACATCTCTTCCTCTATAGAGGAAAACCAATCCTGTCCTATGCAGATCATGAGCTATCAACCTGCTAGGGCTCCAACAGACTTAACAAGTAGATACACAGCCTCTGGAAACTGCTTCCTTGTTTTGAAAACATTGCACTTCAGCTATATTTGATATGCAAAAGAGAAAATGTTTAGTACACAGGAGTCACAGTGGACACACACTAACCAAAGGAAGAAGCTGCTTGAAACCAACACAAGGAAACTTGTAACAAGGACTCACTGTCTATTTTATAGTTATTAAACCTTACAGTCATTATAGTCATTTAATACTTATTATTAATCCTAGACACAGGAATTATATTAAGAAAATTAAATTAAATATAATTTCAATTCAAAATATTTAAACATATAATAAATTAAAAGTTTAATTGTTCGCTCTAGTGACCAACCATGGTTTGTTGGACTTGATACACGAGATACAGTATAAATACATCAGGCAGAACCTTGACTTAGGGTTTAGGGTTAGATTAATTAATTAATTTAATTTATCATGTAGCCTCGTACTGAAATGTAACAAGCATATTTTGGAAGTAGGCTATTCAACTACTACTATAATGTTCTACTTTTCCTACTAATAGTAAACAAAATTGTATGCCCTACATTGTTCTTTCTATCACATTAGACCCACATTTGTCTGTACAATAGTCTCTATTATATTCTATAGTTATCAGTGTTGTGGCATAACTTAAACCAGTTACTCACCTGTATCCTGTATTGATTGAATCTAAAAGTACACCAGATGTAAGTATTTCACTGTAGACAGGTGTTAGTATATCAGAGATGAGTACCAACCACAGATGGGTTGATAATCTTTAAACAAAGCATACTGCAACATGTATTGTGGACTCCTACAAGCTTCAATGTTTTAAATGTTAACATTTTTCTTTTTATGTCTCATTATTTTGTCAAGTACTGTGTTAATTATGAAACCAAATGTGACGGTATTCAGTGATTTTAATGAAACCTTAATATCCCAATATCTATATAACAAGCCTAAACAGCATTGGATTTAAATATATTTGTGAACGTTGGCTATAAACGATTCTCAGATATCTGATTGTAAAGTAGTCTAGCAGTATTCTTTGTGCAAATATTTCAGTATTTCACGATAAACCATGGCCATAATTCATTGCAATCAGCTGTGGAGTCCTATACAAATCAATTAATGTTTCACCTCTGAGGCCTGAGCATCATCTATAGGAAGTTTTGGTTAGGTCTCTGCAGTTGATCTTAGAGATTTTTCTAAATTCTCCAGTTTTCTGACCTGAGATAGTCGTGCTCTAATTGCTAGTTTTTTGATTTTTCGAATTATCAACAAATTTCTTTTCTACGATTTTTAAGGTGCATACATCAGGAAACTAGTACCCATAGTGAGCTTGATAACAAAGATGGTTTGAGTTGACATTAAAGTGCATTGTAAGACAATGTAGCAAAACGATTTTATCAATATTTGAAGTCAGTGCTATATGTGTTGTACATAGTAATGTTTTTACTCTATTATTTGGCTTATCTGTAACATTTTGCATGGCTCTTGAATGTTGTTCACTGAAGTCGAGTCTCCTAGAAAGTATAAAACCAATAATTAAGTACCTACTAATGACATTTTTTTGGGATACAAGCTAGCCGTTGGTTAACAAGAGGGGGATCAAAAGTAACGTAGCAGTAGTACACCCACCTCTGAGGGTCAAGGTTGGATTCCTGGACTAAGCATGACATGTGAGTAGAGATTGATGATTGACTGATTGCTTTGAGGGTTTTTTTCTCAGGGCGTTCTTTACAGTTTGTATAAAGTTTTATGACTAGTTTACAAAAAATATGCAGTCAAAGCCTGCATGTGGCCACTGCCATTTTCAACATCATAAAGACTTCATGACTGGTGACATCATATGTCGCACGATTAAATGATGTGTCAGAAGTGTTCAGCAAAGTATGTCTGTCCAATTTCGACCCACACTGATCACACATTTTTAGAGCAATTGAAGGTTTTTGTAAATGTATATCTGTCCAAGTTTAACTGACAGTGGTCAAATATTTGTAGAGCTATTACCAGTTTAAATGTGGTCGTGTGACTGACATCTAAGGCACATGATTGGCACTCATGTCTGGCAATGTATGTCTGTATGTCAAGTTAGACTGACAGTGGTCAAATATTTGTAGAGTTATTACTGTTTTAATGTAGTCACATGATTGATGATGTCATACAGTATGTCACATGATTGGCACCTGTGTGTAACCAATGATTGCTAATGTATCTCGGTCCAGGTTTGAATGGCATTGGTAAAATATTTTTGGAGATATTACAGTTTTTATGTAGTCATGTCACAACAACCATCTGATTGGCTCCGAACAATATCAGAAAGTATATCGGACTAAACTTGGTAGTTGACACCAGCGTATTGTCCTTGCAACTACAGTTTGTACATGTTCCATACTTTGAATACAATTATATTTCAAAGTTTGAACAATATTCAACAAATACTGTGAGATACATACTGATTAAATTTGGCATCATTAATCTTCTAATTAAAATTAACTAAAAGCTTGAATATCTGAAGAACCAAAAATGCTAACAAGAAATGAAATGCCAGTTTTCCTTTTTTGTAGAAAAATATTAAAGCTTGGGAGATATTTCGATTAGTAATGGCACTTAAAGCCTCACATCATATTATTTAAAATAATAGGTTGGTCTGGCACACAATACAACCAAACCCTGTTTTTCTTCTGGGTTCTCCAATGTGCATCCTTCCTTGAAACTCTGACAATCTAAATTTCAATTCTATGTTTTAAATAGCTGTACAATGACTCTGATCAGCTATGAGTTTGTTTCTGGATATGGATAACAGGTTTAAACAGAGGCTTTTTGAAGGAAAATGATGGCAAAATATCAACATTTGGTAAGAATATTAATTCTTTTCCTTTAAAAGCTGTAAGCATTATGCTATTAACAAGAACACACTAGACCAGCCATTTATAGAATAAAGCCTATCTAAACAATAATATAGATTTCTTAAAATAAGATGAATGTACTTTAATTTTGATCAGGAGAAACCGTCAATATAACATGGTATTGTATTGGTAGAAAATATGTTCACATATTGGGTTGCTTTTCAAATATAAGTAAAGTGTGGTACCAGAAAGACGTGACATGACAAGTTTGTCCCTAAGAAGTGATCTTTGATTACAAAAAATACTGCTTTGAATAGCTTAATCAAAGCAAGAATTATTAACAAAACAATCTATTACCTATGAAGTTGTAAAATTCTTAGAAATCCTAACTTATTAGAAGTCATCACCATCTGCACACTTTTTACAAAAACCAATTGTCACATAAATTACTGAATCTTCTGTTTCGTAACAAGATATTTCCAAAAAGTGAGAAAATGTGAACATTAAAGACCATTTTGAACATGTAGCTTTATATTCTAGAAGAATATGCAGTCTTGCTATTGTTAAATATGCATGCTAAATTAGCACTTGTACAGCACGCTCAAAACACAGGACACCCGCAGGTATGCATTAATGTTTTTGAAATAATTAGTGAAGGACACAACCCTTACTTAATGAACGAGGACATAGCATCCCGTTGGGACTTCTGAACTAATAATAATAACTTGAACTTTGAATCAGAATTCAGTGTGATGACGAAATGTCAAACAAATAAATTATGCACAGAAAATGGCTTTTGGGATTTACTTTTACATGTATAATGCATGCTTATTGTATGTATAGGGTATATATTGTATATATACACACACACTAGATTCATACTACAAACTTCTGCCACATAAACTACCAATGCAAATATCCTTCTAGTTATAGGCACCCTTGATTATTAGCCTACCTATCAACATTTTGTGCTCATTTTAATGATGTACATACATAAAAGATAACAGGAATCAATACAAAATCTCTTTCTCTAATTCCCTTTCCAGTTGCACTTACCTCCCAATCCCCTCCCCACCCCCCCCCCCCCCCCCCCACACCCCCCAAATAAGCCCTCTCACTTTTATACCATCAAACATTCCATAGGATTGAGTCAAGTCCCCTACAACCAGTATTCTATACCATTCACTGGCTCCACTACAACCAATTGCTATCTGACTTCATTATATTCTTACACTTTCGTCTTAAACCTCTCTCTGTATGTTCCATTCACTTCACAACCCATGGTTTTCTTACTGTCCTATTATTCACATAAACAATCAAACAATGCTTATATTCATGGCCACAGGCTAATGTTCTTTGAATGAAAATAATTTTTCAATAAAAAGGCAAACTATTAAGTTCAATCTCAAGAAATAATAACATACTCTATTGTTCAGGTTGTCTTAACATGTACATAATTAAGCATGGGAGGTTTCATCCAAGTGCTATTTTCAGGTGTAATGCTTCCATACACAACACTAAACTGTGAGTATTTTGTAGACAATGAAGTGATACACTTACTTCAATAAAGTTAGTCACCAAAAACCTAGAAAGCTGAGATCACTGAGCATCATGGGAAACCTTTCATACATACAAAGCTTTTTTAATACTAACTGCAGCTCGATGGTGCTCAGAAAAGCATAAGACTGTAACTGGTAAAAGATTCACAAGTCAATGAACAGTTATCAAGCGGTTGAATGTGAAAAATGAATCTATCCATAATCCTGCTCGGCCTCAGCTTTATAGCTTTTCGGGTGACTAACTTTATTGAAATAAGTGTATTCACAGAAAGAAAGCATATTAAATATTTAGATCCAAAATGTTTCAGTTTTGATGGGCAGCACTCACTCATGAAACCTCCCACATAAGATAGTAATGTTTTGCTTAAGAATGTTTGCTATTTCATGTGCAAGAGTAACACACATAACATACCAGCAAATACAGCTACCAAAAAGACTGGGGGAGCAGAGTAAATCATTCATAATCGTCTCCAGATATGGTTACTTGCCTGAAATGTAATTAAAAGAAATCATTAATCATGTATTGATCTATATCAAGACGGATTCCACAAGTCAGTCTAGGCTGAATTTGTTTAATCTGCTAACAAGTCCATTGCTTAAATTAATGGCTGCTCAATTACCAGCCTTGATGAACAGCCAAAATAGTTTTAGCTCGGACATCACAGAAAACATCCTTCAATTCACAAAGCAAAAAATATCAGCGAAACATTCAAAGAATTTGGAAATTTGGAAATTAATAAGATCAATTTTCATGGACAAAAAGTTGCCTAATTGTTCACTCATTCGTTAAGGTTAACTTAAAGACACAACAACCGATAATAAAAATGGGTTGTCACTAGTTATACAACCACAAAGGAGCAAAAACTATGAACTATAGAAGCATTTCATTAATATTCTGAAGCAAAAATTTTAATTGTTTTTATTTTAGCAGAGTTTTTTCAAGCAATCATATATTTCTACATTCTAGTAAACTAAAATTTCATTCACCACTAATTGATAAATCGAATACTTTCTCTCAACAGCTATAATATTCCTATTGATAATTTATTTATTTAATTTATTAAATGGAAGACATATTACATCAATATTATTTGTTATTTATTTAGTTTTTCGGTCAAGTACAAATAGACAAAATGACCTATTTTTGTATTGCTATATTTGTGTTGCTAAATTGAGTAGCTTTTCTTATGCTTCTAAGGCATAAAACATCTATTTTTCAATCATTTTAATCCTAGCTGTCTGACAACGAAACGGAAAGCCATGTTACACTTGTCACTATTTATTGAAGAACATGATTATAAATAGGTAAATTACTAGCCTTTGATAAGCCTTATACATTATTGCACGTTTAAATAATATAAAACGCAAACGCATGTCTCTGTACCGTGATATAAACACGCTATTGTATATTTTCTATAAGCTTAGTTCTTCAAAAAAATATTGCCACAAAACAAACCCAAAAACAGTTGGGTTTTTTTCTAGAGAGGGGTACGTTAGTGCACGTTTTTGTCTTCAAACTACGAAGAAAAGGAAAAAAATACTTTAAAACACATCGAAAATAGAACAATGATATCCGAAAAAGTATTAATACACATCTTTAGGCTTGTTAAACGATTAAACCCCATTCTACGAACAGAAAATGAATGTTTGAAGACAAGTTTTACAGCGACGAGCGACTTCACACGTGTCACAATTAATAGTCGCTAATTTGACGACAAGACCACAAATATCAGAAAAAAAGCCTTACAGAGAAGATAAAACATTTAAATTCAATATTTCGAGGGTTCTTTTAAGGTTCTGAACGTTTCTTACCGTAAAGAAATTATAGCGATTTTCGTCTCCCTTCAAACTCCGCCATCCTGTTCTTGTGTATTGCATACCCATAAAACCTTGCACGATTATACTCAACGCTTTCAACGCGGAACGGAAAACTACGGATTGGCGGAAATTCCAAAAGGAAGAAATATATATCGCATAGTATGATAATATTAATAACATAAAATAGGTCCGGTATTTAAAAACTCAAAGCTTAACTCCAATGTACCCATAAAACCTTGTACGATTATACTCAACGCAGGGCGAACCTTTCAGCGTGGAACCTTGGAACGACGGAACGACGGAATGGTGGAATGGTAGAATGGTGGAATGGCGGAATGGCGGAATGGCGGAATGGCGGAATGGCGGAATATTCTAAAACGCCCAATACACGAAAAAATATATAATAATAACATAACAAAAGCTCCGTTATCTAAAAACTCGCAAAGCTTAACTCCAATGTATACCAATAAATGAATGAATACTAATAAATAAATGAGTGGACCGCTTCTTTGAAATAATATACATGGTAGCCGTCGCTTTACTCACCTCATCTGGTAAACATCAATAAAAAGACTACCCTGTCTGCATGTAGGGTCTGAATAGCTATACAGCTATGTATAAATATTTAGGATAGGCACCCTTAATTTTGTTTGTGTGTTTGATTTTGGTTTTTATACTTTTGAGCTCTTTTCTAACTTTAACCATATATACTTATTTCCCTTAACCCTAACCCTAATTCTCGTGCCTTAACCCTAACCCTAACCATATATTCTGGTACCCCTAACCCTAACCCTAACCATATATTCTGGTACCCCTAATCCTAACAGTAAATTCTCGTACCCTTAACCCTAGCCCTAACCATATATTCTCGTACCCCTTACCCTGACCCTAACCATATTGTGAGTAGGAAACTGCACTATTTGAATAATTCAATTTGGTTTAAAAATTGCCTTATAACAACTGATTAATTCTTTATTAAGTTTTATTAATAATAATGATTTACCTTCCCTTAACAGCTGCGCATGCTGGGCATTTAACGCGTTCACGGCAGTCTGTTTTTCCCAGAGGGCCACATAAAGGTTCGTTTTTATTCTCTGCGGAGGAAATATAAATACATCAAACTGAATTTATTTAAGCAGAGAAGAGTTGCTTGAAGTTTCTCTAACAGACCATACGTTCAATCGATAAGCAGTAGTTTTAGTTGAGAAATCGTAGATAATTGTCAACTGCCGGGCACTTAATGCGCGCCCTGCGGTCAAAGGACTCGTTCAAACTAGATCCATCTTAATTAGATCGATCTGAGTTTGGAAAAATCCGAGATCGATCTTAAAAAAGGTAAATTATACGCCGTGAAAAGATGAAAAAACTTACTGACGTTTCGGACGCTAGTCCTTCATCGGAGTAAAAGAGAAAGAGGTGGTAGAAAGGAGTGTATATAAGATAGAATAAGACAAAAGAAACCAATGAGAACAAGGTAGGCAAAGAAACAAAAACAAACAATTCAAAGACAAAAGAAAATGTAAGTTGAAAGTAAAGCTTTAATTATCTTATATAAACTCCTTTCTACCACCTCTTTCCGGGAGTCGGGGTTCAGCGAATATTTACCTACATTTTTTACTCCCGTACGAATAACCGCGATTGTTATTCGTACGGGAGTCGCGGTTCAGCGAATATTTACCAACATAAGATGAAATTATTTTGTAATTGGAAAATTAGGACGTGAAAAAGTCACCGTCCCTTACTGTTTTACCCTCAGTTTACATCCAGTGAAAGGACCTTTGACCATCTAATCAACTCATGAACCATACTCATACTCATAACCATACATTTTTTCTCAGTTGAATAAAAAACATATGAAAAAGAAAAAAAGTGAAAAAGTCCTAACCGACCGTCATTTTGAATCGTGTAAAGTAGTGCTAACCGACCGTCCTTTTGAAGCGTGTGAACTAGTGCTAACCGACCGTCCTTTTGAAGCGTGTGAACTAGTGCTAACCGACCGTCCTTTTGAAGCGCGTGAACTAGTGGTGACCGAACGTCCTTTTGAAGCGTGTGAAGTAGTGCTAACCGACCGTCCTTTTGAAGCGTGTGAAGTAGTGGTGACCGACCGTCCTTTTGAATCGTGTGAAGTAGTGCTAACCGACCGTCCTTTTGAAGGGTGTGAACTAGTGCTAAGCGACAGTCCACTTGAAACGTGTGAACTAGTGCTAAGCGACCGTCCACTTGAAGCGTGTGAACTAGTGCTAACCCACCGTCCTTTTGAAGGGTGTTAATTAGTGGTAACCGAGCATCGTTTTGAAGCGTGTGAAGTAGTGCTAACCGACCGTCATTTTGAATCGTGTAAAGTAGTGCTAACCGACCGTCCTTTTGAAGCGTGTGAACTAGTGCTAACCGACCGTCCTTTTGAATCGTGTGAACTAGTGCTAACCGACCGTCCTTTTGAAGCGTGTGAACTATTGCTAACCGACCGTCCTTTTGAAGCGCGTGAACTAGTGGTGACCGAACGTCCTTTTGAAGCGTGTGAAGTAGTGCTTACCCAACGTCCACTTGAAGCGTGTGAACTAGTGCTAAGCGACAGTCCACTTGAAGCGTGTGAACTAGTGCTAACCGACCGTCCTTTTGAAGCGTGTGAACTAGTGCTAACCGACCGTCCCTACTGCATCGGTTTAGTAACTTCACTCTAGTCAAATAGACACGAAAGAAGACAATATAATTAGGGTCTACTACTGTGTATTTGTCTAATATCTATTTCACAGGTTTAATGACTTCACTCTAATATACGAACGAGTGAAAAAAGCCATTAAAGTGCACTACAAAATTTTTCCCCCGCGCGCACCTGTGTTTTACTATTTAAATTCCCTATGGTATCGTATGTGGTCCATATGTATAATAATTATCCCCGTGGTATATTCATTTCATGATTGCCGTGCTTGTTTTCTCTAGTTTTCTCTAGTTACCACGGTCTTCCATTTTGTTCTTGCTTGTTTGTTTTTGCCCCAACTTAGCTCCATCAGAGGTAGTTTTATAGTTCAATAAAATTGAGCTTCTTCAATGAAGCATAAAGAAACTCCAAAAGGGAGATCAAGAAAGACGTGAGACACTCGATGCATACACCTTCTGACCGGTTCTAATAATCAATCAATCAAACTTTATTACATAATCTTATACTTGAGAATATTACAAAAAAAGGTAGAAAGTGGAAAAGTTACTCAGAAATAACTAAAAAGCTAATCTAGCTGAGTAACTGCTTATATTATTTAACATAAAGACGGTTTGCAAATAAAGTTGTTGAGCAAAAATATAAAGACAAAGTGAATAACAAGTATGTAAACAATGTTTAAGTGGAAATATAACTAATTAAGTAATATGAAAATAATAGAAATAAATAAACAATAAACCAATACCAGATGAAGTCTCAGTTGCTTTTGTATGAAGCTAATAATCGTTCTTTTAACTTTGATTTAAATGTCTTGATTGAAAGTCCCTTAAGATTTCCATCAAGTTCACTCCAAACAGAAGCTGCTGAAAAACGAATATTAAATTTACCATAATACGTCCTTACGAAATTAATATGATAATAATATAATAACAATAATAATAATAGTGCATTTATATAGCGCATATCCAAATGAATGTTCTATGCGCTATAATCATAATAACAATACTAATAAAAAAAACTAGTGATAACTAAAAATCAAATTAGTTTTTAAACAGATGAGTTTTAAGTTGCGACTTAAATTCAAGGACAGTTGACAGGATCTTAAAGATAGGGGTAGAGAGTTCCAGAGTTCAGGTGCAGCAAAAGAAAAGTATTGTCCACCATAAGTTTTCAGATTGTAAATTGGTATTTTTAATAATAATGATAATTAACTTTGTTTATAGAGGATAACACCTGACAATAATTCAACTGATAACTTAACGTCTCTAGTTAATTAGGGACGGGACCGCCATTAACGTGATCATCCGAGCCACGTTAAGAGAAGAGAGTTTGAAGAACGGAGAAGTCTTAAAAGGTTTGTAGGAAGTAATCATACTCTTTTTACACAATTCATGGCTGAATACACCTAAGTCCAAAAAGGGCGCACGGCCGAGTGTGTTACATGAAAACATCCATGGCCATGTGCAAAGAAAAAATATGGTGTCAATGGAACTGAGTATACACTTGTTCACTTTTTTCTGTCTTTCTTTTCTACTTACATTCAGGAACGCGACAATTTTACAACATAAATCATAAGAAAATACGTTACATTTGGCACTGGATGTCTCGTTTTCATTCGACCGTAAGTCATTTTGGATTTAGGGGCATTGGTCGTTCTAGAGTTGTAGAAATGCCAGCATTATGGAGCTGATACTAAGAGACCCTTCATCAGGCAGTTCATCCTTGATACTATACCATTCTAAAGACAAAAACAATTCACTAAATAAAGTTTTAACGAGAGTACTAGATAGTCGTGTGACTATCAGGCTTCGAATGTAAAGCGTGAGGTGTTAGAATGCACGACTTTGGAAAAAAATTGGACAATAGAAATGCGTATTGATATAAACAAAGTGCGAGTGAAGAAAGCGGTCGCATGTTTAGAATTAGGATACAAATGTTTACGAAATTGAGAATATTATTTTATTGTTTTAAATTATTTCATGAACTTGAAACTTAAGGGTATATAAATGTTTTATCCAAAGTAATTGACTTGGAAGTTAAAAAAATTTCATCATCGGATAATTGAGTTTGACCGTTTTTAGTAAAGACAAGTAAAATCTTTGACAAGATATCAAAAAGGCACTACTGTACTAACTAGGCTTTAAATCATATTTTTCGAAATCGAATACCACGATTTCTTTCCTTTTCTCAGAAGGACTAGTGGAATAGTGACAGTGTAACACAACATTATGACTCCAAAAACAGCTTTTCCCATGTCCAGTAAGAAGAGGTTTCGGTCACTTGAACGAATTGCTTTGGATTGTTTACACTTTTGTTGCCCAAAAGTTCCGACGGCAATTATTTCGAAACGCTTCCATACAAATCTTCGAAACTTCGTTAACTTGAAGACAACCATATGAACTTTAAGTAATGTTGAACAATTTTTAAAACAAACGTCTGGTTTTGCCAAAAATGAAATGTATAAACAAATGACATGACGTCGCTGTATTGCTATGGAAACTCCGATCATGATAGTTTGTATATCATGTAAAACTTGAACTTATCTCTGGACATGTCATAATGATTGATTTGAAAGTAGTTTATTTTCCCTTCAAACTTCGAAGGTACGCCGCAAACAAAACCCAGTCTAAACTATTTCGAAGTTTTGCGATATTACCCATTTTTGGCATTGTCTTATCAAGTTTTGTCCATCATCTCATACCTACACTTTCCATATCATGTACAAGTTGTTTCTTATAACCCGCTAGAAAATCTAGGACAATGGTTACTTGGATTACTTCATAATCGGAATATTGGCTCTTTAGACCTGATCTTAATTCGGTATATTTTTGTTGGTTTAATAGTGTTCGTTCCGGCTTCAATAATGCCTATATATTACAAACAGTTCCTTCAATGATCAACCAGGTCTTCTTCTCTTTGTCCTTAATCACTATGTCCGGCTTGTCTGCCCTATTCTTTGGTGCAACCTTCAGTTGTATTTCAATGTATCTTTGCTTTTTGTTCTTTACGACAGGTTCTGGTATTGGTTGTCTTTGCCATGGTGTCTGCAGATTTTCATCTTTAGAGAACGTCAGGAATGTTCTTCCATATCTTAAGGATGTTATAACTTTCTTTCTCTAGATCTTTGTCTTGCCATTGTCTATCTAGGTTCTGGCCTACCCATGGTTGTTGCTTAACTTCGTCTTCAAACTTAGCTCCTATTTCTTTCTTGAGCGTCGGTTTACGAAGTTTGTCCTTCGTCTGTTGTGATAGTTGTTGTTTTCCCTCTGTGATGTCGTACTCTACCTCTATGTTTAGTTGGTTTGCATATTTCTTAGCGTCCTTTTTGATCGATCTTAAAGATTTGGTTTCTTTGTGTTGTTGGAATGTAGCGACCAGTTTGACATGTAGGTCGGTGCTGGTTGTTATGTAGTGAGCTTTTTTATCTTTGTTACTTTGTATAACATTTCAATCTGTTGTAGACCTTTGCCTCCTTTGTGAAAGGGGAGGTAGAGTATAGCATTGGACTCGTGGTTATGTTTGATGCAGTTTTCGTTCATTATTTTTCGGCTTTTTCTCTTGAGTAGTTTTTGAATGTTCCAGTCAGTTGTCCACATGTGATATAAAAGAACTGGTATTGCAAACAGGTTTGTAGCTTTGATCTTTCGCAGTGTAT
The DNA here is from genome assembly GCA_011057435.1 of Actinia equina. Lineage (NCBI taxonomy): Eukaryota > Metazoa > Cnidaria > Anthozoa > Actiniaria > Actiniidae > Actinia > Actinia equina. The sequence continues at coordinate 272,086 of WHPX01001416.1, forward strand.
TGATAAGGGCAATGAGCACATCACAGATAATCGTCTGAGATATTCACGCCAGCTATTTTTTTGCATTTCTTGTTTGAGCTGCATACCACCGTGTTTTCAAATTTCCCAAGAAATATGTAGTAGTCCGCGTTTTCTCCAAGAACTGGTATTCGTTGTCCGCTTGCTAAAGATTAAGCTCATGATTCACTTCATGCTTTCCTCTTTCGATGTGGATAGCTGCACATTTACCGATTCCCCATTATAAACCTGTTGAGCCAAGCCTGTGTTATTATCATCATCATCATCATTATTATTATTATTTTTATTTTTATTTGCTTACAAAATCCTTAGCTTACCGAGTCCAATCCATGGGCCTTGGGAAAACAAGAATATATTTACAATACGAGGTGTAATTAAAATAAAAAATAAAATAAACCAATTTAAAAAGAAAATAGAAATCAAGGATCAAGTAATCATGAGAGTTTACCAAATGATGTGTGCAGTTCCAAGGAGAGCAATCTTCTGTACTTCTGTGTCAAAGATGTCCCCTTTTAAATGGTTGACATATTGCTCTAGTCCTTTGTGAATTAACCCCAGTGTCCCAATGACAATAGGTATGGTTTTTGTTTCCGTACCCCACAATTAAAAATTTCTTTTTCTAGATCTTTGTACTTTGAGAGTTTTTCTACTTGTTTTAGGGGCTAATTTCCTTCTGCTGGGATTTTTATTATTATTATTATTATTACATGTATTATCATTATTATCACAAGTTTGTTGTTTCAAAACTTTTTAGAGCCTATTCAAAAGCCAAACCATCTTGATGCCTCCAAACGCTACACTGGTGACTCATTCTACGGTACCATGGTTCGTGCTACGGTACCATAGTTCATGCTACGGTACCCAGTATCATGCTATCGGTATATTTTATGGTACTCGTTCATATATGGCATTTTCCCACGGGTCACGTGACCGATGACGTCATGATGGTGGACTACTTGAGGGTGTTTGGTTAGTCTAGGGTAGTATATATGTCCAGGTTTGGCTGCCGGACATCGGCTCAAATCCTGTGCATCCACAAGGTATTTTCCGACGGGTCACGTGACCGACAACATCATCATGGTGGACCAGTTGAGGGTGTTTGGTTAGTCTAGTGTAGTGTATATGTCTAGGTACGGTTGACATCGGTTCAAATCCTGTGCATCTACAAGGTGTTTGGATCATGTTGGACCACTTGAGAGTGTTTGTTTAGGCTAGGGTAGTATAAATTTCCAGGTTTGGTTGACATCGGTTCAAATCCTGTGCATCTACAAGGTATTTTCCCATGTGTCACGTTATTTATTACGTCATCGTTTTTGACTACTTGAGGGTGTTTGGTTTACCCAGTGTAGCATGTTTATAATCAATTTTGATATAAATAGGTACCCAGGTTGATGATAAGTTGCCCAGGTTTATGCTACGGCACCATGGTTCATGCTACGGTACCCAGGTTCATCTTAAGGTACCCTGGTTCATGCTGCGGTACGTTCACGCTATGGTCCAAAACGTGTCAAAGTTACATGGATATATCACCTAGAAAGAACCGGTTCTTGTCCAATAACCGAAGGCGTGATTAAACTCGGTAGGGCCTAGATTCCTATACAGGCTAACCCGTAATTCTCTTTTGGAACAGTAATGATAAAAGGGTAAATTTTAAAGCGTGAAAAGTTGAAAAAACTACTATTTTATTTACTATTTTATTCTCGGTTGGGATTCCTGTGTTAAATTTTTACTCCCTTCTCACCTCCCCCTCCATCTTTTTTGTCTTCACCACAGGAATTCCAAGCAGCAAAAAGGAGCCAAAGGAGAAGATGGAGGACGTTACTTGGCCCATCATAGTACGTGGATGGTGAACGCCTGAGAATGTCAGGTGCTGAAGACTTTTGTTTTTGCATTTTTCTACCTTTCTCTTTTCTAGCTTATCCTGTATTTGTGGAGCGATTCATGAAAGTCAAAATGATTTCGATTTATTTTAAAGTTACCTTTAATGTATTAGAATTTATCGTTTGTTTTCCCATTTAAGAAGTCATCGTTGAAGCACTCTTCAAAGCAGATATCGTTGACTTTTTTGTTTGAAATTTCGTATTCACACTGCGAAAAATGTTACCAAGTTACCGTACTCCCATGAATCAAATCCCCTCCCTTCCCCCGTGGTGTTATTTTGTCTTGACATGTAAACGTGGCCGCCTCAGTTGCCTCCGCCTCATGTTATCAGTCGTGTTCAGTGGAGCAGACGACGAGCAGTGGTTGTTTTGGGAGTGTATGACTACAAATCCTTCTTTTATCTGTCAATTATGGATCTTTTCGGGCTCATACAGCATCCTAAAGGTAAATTAACTATATGTTTTAGACTCTTATTGTTTATTTGTTTAATAAAAAGCGATATTTTAGAGTTGAATTGAGCATAAAGAGTTTGGTTGCTCGTCGCCATGTTTTCGCGGGATTCATTCTAAACAATTTAGCCTGTAGTTGAACGGTTTATTACTCGAAAAAAAAGTAGAATAACCCAAATTATTTATGCTTTATTATTTATCTTTCTTTATTTATCTGAGTTTCATTCAAGATTTTGCAATGTTTGCCCGTAATTTGTTTATATTTTAGGCGATTTTGTTTGATTTTACGGCCTCGTCAAACAGATATTTAAAGTAAGTAGGAAACGTTTCCTCCTAAAGTTTGCTTTCCGTGATTTTCTTCAAATGAGATGTTTTTTTTTCGAAAAAAGAAGCTCTTAATTTTCATTTATTAAGTTTACGAATATCTTAAAGTAAGAATTTTACGCTTACCTTATTATTTAAATCAAGAGTCTTATAGTTGTCACACAAAAAATTTCTTAAATCAAGATTCACTATTTAACAACTAGACTTCGAGGTCGAGTCTCTTGTCAGTCAATTTGACTCATAGAAAACGAGTATTGTAATTGCTTTAGCATAAACCTAGTAGCTAATATTATACAATTGAAAACAAAGAATAACAATAAAAACTTAACTGAAAAATTTACTGAAGAACGTCGACGGTCGACCCTCGGCTTTGTTTTCATTCGTCTGTACGATCTTGAATAAATCTTTTCCTAATTCTAAAGCTTTCTGTTTCTATTTTTACTTTAACTTTTTTTAACTTTCTTTCCAATATTTTCCACCTTTTTATTAGTTCTTGGGATAGGTTTTCTGATTAATAAGTGCTAAAATGAACTGTTTTATTCTCAAATACGTCAAGTTGTTGTCAATCGAAAGCCAGCCATGTTTGAAATTTGCTTAAGCTTCTTGTCAGTTAATGTGTATTTTCTCTTGTGTTTTGTTCTTACCAATTAAACTTCCCCGTTTTCCCCCCCGCTGTTTTTCTCTCCATTCTCCTTTTATTAAAAAACACCATGTAGACATTTATTAAAAATTGTTTTACTAAGATGACTAAGTTAATAAAAGCACTCGTACATAGAACAAAAGAGTACGACTTATCAAAATTTGTTTGCATTAAATCCAGTCATCCTTATCTAGTAGAAAACATTTCTTAGTAAGATAGACGCATGCTGATGGTTAAAGTAAACTGACCAGCAAGTACGTTTGTAGTTTCTTCATTTTATAATACACCATTCATGAAAAATTTTTTTTTTCTTCGAATCATTCATTTTTAAGGAGTGTGTATTTAATTGTAATTTTCTCAAGTATCTTTTCTTGAACTTACGTTTCTCGGTTTGTGGCTCTTTTTCCCTAAAACCTCAAGTTATCTTCAGTTCAGCAAGGCGAAGGCTGTCCATCCACGTTGCTTTAATTTGGTGACTTGGTCTTTCATGATAGACTCGAGTGGAGGCAGAACAATAACTGTGGCACGTTCGATCTACCATTCTTCGTGCATATAAAGGCAAGGAAGAAGCTGAAAGATTAAACTTTTTCCAAATTTTGTCAGCAATATACTGAAGACATATTTTTTTAATCCAGCACAGCTACAATGCAATCCTCCTGTTCAGGTTTTAGTGCTAAAATATTTGGGAATGCTTTTACGTTTCACTGCAAAATTTCTCTATATTATTCTTTCTCACTCGCCATTTTGGTTAATCTAGGTTTATCTCATAGAATGCATGAATCTTTTTATCATGAGCCATGTGCCCGATAGCTTGATTTTATATTCATTGCTTCTGAGAAACTGGTCTTTCTTTTTTCGATATCATAGAAAAATAGTCTCAAAATTCAAATTCCCAAAGCTGCAATCGAACGTTGCACAATACCGACATAGCAGGGTTAATACATCGAAAATTTTATCAAAAGCAAAGAAGTTTTAGAAAAATGTTGCTATATCTAATATTCATCAAACTGATTATGTTTTTGAATCGAGCCACATCCCAGCTGTTTTATCCAAACAACGTGTCATTTTAAAAATAATATTGATCTGTGCTAAATAAATAAAAATCAGGAATTAACCATTTCATCCAACAGGGATCTGATGTAATTACAAAACGACTTCAGAAATAGAAATACTAAAAAGAAAATTATACATGTCACATATTATCTTAACACATTCATGGTCTAATTCACAATCACCCAGTTGCAGTCTATTAACAATAGAAATACTAAAAAGAGAATTGTGCATGTCAAATTATCAAAACACATTCATTGTCTAATTCACAATCACCCAGTTGCAGTCTAGTAACAGTAGAAATACTAAAAAGAAAATTAGACATGTCATATTATCTTAACACATTCATCATCTAATTCACAATCACCCAGCTGCAGTCTATTAACAGTAGAAATACTAAAAAGAAAATTATACGTTGCATATTATCTTAACACATTCATCGTCTAATTCACAATCACCCAGTTGCAATCTATTAACAGTAGCAATACTAAAAAGAGAATTAAACATGTCGCATATTATCTTAACACATTCATCGTCTAATTCACAATCACCCAGCTGCAGTCTATTAACAGTAGAAATATTAAAAAGAAAATTATACATGTCGCATATTATTTTAACACATTCATCGTCTAATTCACAATCACACAGCCTGCAGTCTAGTAACAGTAGAAATACTAAAAAGAAAATGATACATGTCACATATTATCTTAACACATTCATCGTCTAATTTACAATCACCCAGTTGCAGTCTAGTAACAGTAGAAATACTAAAAAGAAAATCATACATGTAGCATATTATCTTAACACATTCATTGTCTAATTCACAATCACCCAGCTGCAGTCTATTAACAGTAGAAATATTAAAAAGAAAATTATACATGTCGCATATTATCTTAACACATTCATCGTCTAATTCACAATCACACAGCCTGCAGTCTAGTAACAGTAGAAATACTAAAAAGAAAATGATACATGTCACATATTATCTTAACACATTCATCGTCTAATTTACAATCACCCAGTTGCAGTCTAGTAACAGTAGAAATACTAAAAAGAAAATCATACATGTTGCATATTATCTTAACACATTCATTGTCTAATTCACAATCACCCAGCTGCAGTCTATTAACAGTAGAAATATTAAAAAGAAAATTAGACATGTCGCATATTATCTTAATGTAACCGGTGGCAAGGCGCTCAGCTATGAATCAGATTGCAAGTGGTTTTGACAAAATAATTTATTGAAAAATTCACACAACTTTACAATACACGAAAAAAACGGGAACGAGATTACAGGATATCTCTTTACATCAAAGAGAATTCCTTGTCTTGATATGTGAAAATATCCGTAGACAACGCAACTTCTTCAAGAACTTTTACTACACTGATTTAAGCTTAGTTTGCCCTACTTTTATGGGAAAACCTGCATTCTTAAGACCTTACACATCCTACGCAATGTTGCACGCCCTAGGCGCAAACAGGATGTCCCAAACACGAACTTACGTAAACAAGCGCCAAACCTAGGCATGACTCACTATAATGTAATTACGTACGTACAGAAATTATTTCTTGCTTACGCATTTTCCATGCAAACAGTTAACTAAAGAATTACATTCCTATGTGTACACGAGGCATTCGTAATTAAAAATATAGGTTTATGACTAAATAATTACTGTCCAAAATAGTGTCTTTTGCCCCTCCTTTTTGTTTGCTTCGTCCTGGAGCAAATTCAGGAACAATGATACGCAGGTGGACTCGTCAGTGCTGAACAGTGTACAGGTGCAGCCAGTTCTTCCTCAGACGCATCATCACTATCATCATCATCATCAGGTTCAGCTGGTTCTGTCATTGGTTGAAAGGCGATTGTCATTCCTCCAATGTCATCTTCTTCATCTGATGATTCTGGCGATGCAGTACATGTTTGTCTAGACCTGTCAGCTTGCCTGTGTCGTCCCTGTATCTCCAGCATTGGCCTTGGACACACCTGCATTTCTCCTTGACTAAAAACTTTATCTCCTCCATGTCCATTAGCTCTTTCAACGACATATGTATTGTTGTATCTTCGTTCGACGATTTTGTACACTTGGTTGTCCCATTTATATTGTCATTCCTCCAATGTCATCTTCTTCATCTGATGATTCATTCCAGACTTCTTTCGTACAAGCACTATTGGGGAGGCATAGCTACTCTCACTTGGACGTATCACTCCTTTTTCTAACAAGTCTTGTAGATGCTGTTGCACCTCCTGGTATTGGTTTGGAGGAATCCTTCTGTAACGCTCTGTGACAGGCACATCATCGTCTGTTTAGAACATTTATATGTCGTCTTTGTACAGCCAAGGTCCTCCTTACATGAAGCAAACACCTCCTCATTTCTTTCGAACATCTGGAGAGCTTTCTCCCTCTGAAGTTCCGTCCCGGGGAAGTGTTCCAGGGTGATCCCATGAGGGGGTGTCTGTATCCTTTGCCAACATACTTTGCCCACAGCTTCCCGTTGGGGTGCATCCGAGGGTCAGCACTAAGGTTACAGCACACTGTCACCATGTTATTCTCGTGTAGGAACTCCAACTGCTCTCCTCTCTTGACCACCTCTCCTTCTCGCACAATTCCAATCCGCGTCCTTGGCTTTAGCCATATGTCCTTTGCTGTCTGGTTGGCAACTCTGACAAAGTAACACGTCTTGGTAGTATCCATGAGAGTACTGGCCACGGTGAGGTTTCCTTCTACTGGTACACCAAGGGGTTCGATAACAGCGTCAGTGCCCCATGATGGGCCTGTGACCAAGACATCAGATTCTGTGAAAGCAGGGACCCAGAATTTGTCTGAGCCGGCTACTTTCATGAACCCAGTTTTACGTTTACTCTTCTTCTCTTCATCTTGCAGGATCTGTTGGTATTGGGGCACCTGCCCAAGAACGTTGGTTCCCAGTAGGCCAGTTACCCTCCTCTGCATTACTGTAGTGGCCGCTGTGTCCTTCGTGATGAAGATGCAGCACCCAGAGACCACCACTACTCCAATCTCTACTGTAGCGACGATATATCCAATGTATGGGATGTCCAAACCGTTAGCTCCTCGCAGCTGCAGTAATCTTGTTTCAGGGTGTAGGTCTCCTAGGGTTGCTGTAGCTTTTCCCTGTAAAACGACTCGGTGATGAGGGTAACCATGGAGCCCGTATCCACTATGCTTTTCACAGGTACTCCGCCAATCCTCGCCATCACTGTGGGACTTGTCCTGACAAACTTTTCGTTCTGAAAAAGAGAATTAGAGCCACTACAGTTCCTCTCCACGGCGTGGCTCACTGCCGTGGAGAGCTGGAGTTTGACTCCTGTGGTGCTGCTGGTGCCTTGTCTTTCAGGGGCTTTGGGCAGTTCGGCCGAAGATGTCCAAGCTCGTGGCAGTTGTAACATCTCCTCGGACCACGTGGTGGTGATGGCCTTGCGAAATTCATGGTAAGTTGGGTTAGCAGCTTCTGCTGCTCATCCAGCAATTTTTGTTGCTGCATGAAGCTCTCCACCAGGGCCTTCTGTCCTGCTGTAAGCTCTTGGATGGCATTTACTTGGTTGCTCTCCACCAACACCTCCTTGGCCGCTGCATGGCGATGTGCTCCTCGATCTGTGTCTTCTGAGCTACGATGGGCCTTTTGCCTCACCTCGTTGAAGGTCTTCTCGGGATGTTCTCTGATATAGCGCTTGAGTTCCCTGCGCAACAGGTTGTCACGCAAGTTCTCAACGAATGTGTCTCTGAGGTTCTGGTCCTTGTTTTCCAGGGCTCCTGCGTGTACTCTGGTTATGTGCTCCGCCATTGACATCAGGGCATGGGCAAAGTCCTGGATGGGCTCCCTGTCACCTTGTTTTCTGGCGAAAAACCTCTGGAGAAGCTGGGTGTTGGTGAGCTTCTCCCCGAAGACGTCTCTCAGAATCCTGAAGAAGCCATCCGGATCTGTCCAGTCATCCGCAGGCCTTAGTCGAACTTCATCTCGAGCCGCACCTTCTAAGCTATGGTACAGGAAATCCACCGCCTCTTGACCAGTTAACTTCTGGGCAGCCACAGACCTCTGTGCATCCGCTATCCAGTCTTCAAGCACTTTGTCGTGTATGCCACCAGCATACTTTCTCAGCTTCTTCTCCCTTGGCACTGTCACTTTTACCACTGGTGCAGGAACAGGTTGGGCAGGGGGTCCTCCTTCAGCCTGCATGCCATCCAGCTGTGCTCTTTGAGTGCAGCCACAGCTTCTTCTGCCATGATTTCAGTCTCGTTTCCATTGGTAAATAATCAGTAACTACTAATGTCAACTTTCTTGCAATCCCACTTCTGACACCAAAAATGTAACCCGCGGCAAGGTGCTCAGCTATGAATCAGATTGCAAGTGGTTTTGACAAAAGAATTTATTGAAAAATTCACACAACTTTACAATACACGAAAAAAAGGGGAACAAGATTACAGGATATCTTTTTACATCGAAGAGAATTCCTTGTCTTGATATGTGAAAATATCCGTAGACAACGCAACGTCTTCAAGAACTTTTATTACACTGATTTAAGCATAGTTTGGCCCTACTTTTATGGAAAAACCTGCATTCTTAAGACCTTACATATCCTACGCAATGTTGCACGCCCTAGGCGCAAACAGGATGTCCCAAATACGAACTTACGTAAACAAGCGCCAAACCTAGGCATGACTCACTATAATGTAATTATGTACGTACTGAAATTATTTCTTGCTTACGCATTTTCCACGCAAACAGTTAACTAAAGAATTACATTCCTATGTGTACACGAGGCATTCCTAATTAAAAATATAGATTGATGACTAAATAATTACTGTCCAAAATAGTGTCTTTTGACTGTCACATTAACACATTCATCGTCTAATTCACAATCACACAGCCTGCAGTCTAGTAACAGTAGAAATACTAAAAAGAGAATTGTGCATGTCACATATTATCTTAGCACATTCATCGTCTAATTCATATTCACCCAGCTGCAGTCTATTAACAGTAGAAATACTAAAAAGAAAATTATACAACATTCTGATCCCTGATGTCGATAAAGATGAATAAAAAATTACAATGTATTATCAATGAATGACAGTGTAAAAGTTGAAAAAAGGAATTCTCTGGAAGGCGTTTTAAAATAGAGGGAATATAGAGAGAAAAACAGCTGGGAAAAGGTACAATGAATTTAGTTACATTCATTCAGGGAAATACCTCTCTAGTTTATTTCAGTTACTCTGTAATAACGGACCAAAAAGCGGTGTGAACCAGTGAATTGAAAGACAAATAAAAAGCTCATCAGATTTAGGACATGTGTTGTAATCTTTTTTTAACAAAAGAAGTTCAAAATATAAAAAGAGAGAGAATGATTGTTTACTTTAAAAAAACAGCTTATAAGTAACCATCGCTGTGTTACTAACTATGCTCATCAAATGAGTGACATAAATAACTCTTAATAGCTTTTGAAATTTTTTGAAGAGATGTTGTTTATTTCCTTCCACGAAAACGAGACAGGGAGGCGCTTCTACACTCTTAAAGCAATTAAGAGTCTTATACGAAAAAAGAGGCAGTAAAACTTCATATGTTTATTTGAATGTTATTAAAGAAAGTTCCTGGCGCGAGTCTTTTTGTTTGAACAAATGGACTAAAAGGAGAAAAACGCATTCCCTAGTATATCAATCATAATCAGATCATGGATCAAATAAATCTGGTAATAATAGTCTTGAGTTTTTATTCCTAAGATTAAAAATATATATTAATACATGTACAGTAGGATCATATAAGATTTTAAGGAAACCACTTTCGAAAACAAAAAATCAGATAAGTGTGCTTCTGATTCACTATCACCCAGTTGCAGTCTATTAACAGTAGAAATACTAAAAAGAGAATTATACATGTCACATATTATCTTAACACATTCATCGTCTAATTTACAATCACCCAGTTGCAGTCTTTTAAGAGTAGAAATACTAAAAAGAAAATCATACATGTCGCATATTATCTTAACACGTTCATCGTCTAATTCACAATCACACAGCCTGCAGTCTAGTAACAGTAGAAATACTAAAAAGAAAATTATACGTCACATATTATCTTAACACATTCATCGTCTAATTTACAATCACCCAGTTGCAGTCTATTAAGAGTAGAAATACTAAAAAGAAAAATCATACATGTCAAATATTATCTTAACACATTCATCGTCTAATTCACAATCACCCACTTGCAGTCTATTAACAGTATAAATACTAAAAAGAGAATTATACAACATTCTGATCCCTGATGTCGATAAAGATGAATAAAAAATTGCAATGTATTATCAATGAATGACAGTGTAAATGTTGAAAAAAGGAATTGTCTGGATGGTGTTTTTAAATAGAGGGAATATGGAGAGAAAAAACAGCTGGGAAAAGGTACAATGTGATTTAGTTACATTCATTCAGAGAGACACCTCCCTTGTTTATTTCAGTTACTCTGTAATAACGGACCAAAAAGCGGTGTGAACCAGTGAATTGAAAGACAAAATGAAAGATCCTTTGTTTTAACAAAAGAAGTTCCAAATATAAAAAGAGAGATAATGGTTGTTTACTTTAAATAAAACCAGCTTATAATTAGCCATCCGTGTGCTACCATGGTCATCAAATGAGTGACATGAATAACTCTTAACAGCTTTTGAAATTGTTTGAAGAGATGTCGTTTATTTCCCTGCATGAAAACGAGACATTGAGGTGCTTTTACACTCTTAATGCCATTCAGAGTTTTATATGAAAAAGAGGAGTAAAACTTTATATGTTTATTAGAATGTTATGTAATAAAATTCCTCGCACAAGTCTTTTTGTTTGAACAAATGGACTAAAAAGGAAAAAAAAAAGCATTCCCTAGTATATCAATCGTAATCAGATCATGGATCAAATAAATCTGGTAATAATAGTCTTGAGTTTTTATTCCTAAGATTGAAAATATATAATAATACATGTACAGTAGGATCATATAAGATTTTAAGGAAACCACTTTCGAAAACAAAAAATCAGATAAGTGTGCTTCTGATTCACTATCACCCAGTTGCAGTCTATTAACAGTAGAAATACTAAAAAGAGAATTATACATGTCACATATTATCTTAACACATTCATCGTCTAATTTACAATCACCCAGTTGCTGTCTTTTAAGAGTAGAAATACTAAAAAGAAAATCATACATGTCGCATATTATCTTAACACGTTCATCGTCTAATTCACAATCACACAGCCTGCAGTCTAGTAACAGTAGAAATACTAAAAAGAAAATTATACGTCACATATTATCTTAACACATTCATCGTCTAATTTACAATCACCCAGTTGCAGTCTATTAAGAGTAGAAATACTAAAAAGAAAAATCATACATGTCGAATATTATCTTAACACATTCATCGTCTAATTCACAATCACCCACTTGCAGTCTATTAACAGTATAAATACTAAAAAGAGAATTATACAACATTCTGATCCCTGATGTCGATAAAGATGAATAAAAAATTGCAATGTATTATCAATGAATGACAGTGTAAATGTTGAAAAAAGGAATTGTCTGGATGGTGTTTTTAAATAGAGGGAATATGGAGAGAAAAACAGCTGGGAAAAGGTACAATGTGATTTAGTTACATTCATTCAGAGAGACACCTCCCTTGTTTATTTCAGTTACTCTGTAATAACGGACCAAAAAGCGGTGTGAACCAGTGAATTGAAAGACAAAATGAAAGATCCTTTGTTTTAACAAAAGAAGTTCCAAATATAAAAAGAGAGATAATGGTTGTTTACTTTAAATAAAACCAGCTTATAATTAGCCATCCGTGTGCTACCATGGTCATCAAATGAGTGACATGAATAACTCTTAACAGCTTTTGAAATTTTTTGAAGAGATGTCGTTTATTTCCCTGCATGAAAACGAGACATTGAGGTGCTTTTACACTCTTAATGCCATTCAGAGTTTTATATGAAAAAGAGGAGTAAAACTTTATATGTTTATTAGAATGTTATGTAATAAAATTCCTCGCACAAGTCTTTTTGTTTGAACAAATGGACTAAAAAGGAAAAAAAAAAGCATTCCCTAGTATATCAATCATAATCAGGTCATGGATCAAATAAGATCTGTTATTTTTTTCCGGTTCGGTATCCTAAAAAATCGTGCGTTCTGATTGGCTGCTTGAGCGGGCGGTATTTTGTCAGTATCTGCCCGCGCGCGCAGTCCGGTATCCTTTGCCGCTAAACGAAAACACAAAATGATTATAAAAACAAGTAAAAACAATACTGGAAAAAAATAAATAAGTTATTTACCGTCCTATAGTCGGTCTGGATAGGGAAAAGCTGTGCCCTCGGTCTTGAAAACGGACCGTATATTCAAGACCTCGGGCACAGTTTTTCCCTATCCGGACCTCCTGGCCGGTAAATAACATATATGTACTAATAGTCTTGAGTTTTCATTCCTAAGATTGAAAATATATAATAATATGATCATATAAGATTTGAAGGAAACCACTTTCTAAAACAAAAAGTCAGATCAGTGTGCCTTGTGAAAAAAAAATTTGAATAACTCTAAATATTTAATAAATATTTAAATTATATTATAATAAAATATTTAATAATATTTAATACTCTAAAAATTAGTTCATTTGAATTCGCACACCAATAGAACTCTGAAATGCTTTTCCCATATATCTTTGGGAAGGTTGACACACAGAAGCTGGTCAAAAACGACTTTGTCCTTCCGATCCCACCGTCTTAATAAATAAGGCAGCAAAAGCGACCTTCTCACATACCACTCGGAGCTATTGTTGCAGGTGCAGCTGACCGCCGCCAACTAACTTTTTCATTTGTGAATAACTCAACATATGCATTACTTATGGGAGGGTATAGGCTCAGTGTAGGTGTCTTGTGAACTGCAAAGGTTTAGGCGTATCTTGGCATTCACAGCCTATGGGAGCTGAATAATTTTTTTCTTATTCCCTTCATTGCTGCCCTCCCACATAGCCACAGTGAAGAGGATTACTTGGCTGTGCTTCCGGTGTGCGGACTGTATCTCATCTTGCTGAAAACAAATATAGTTTCTACAAAGTCCACTTGGACTGCTGCTTCATTAGGCTGAAGATTTGAAATTTTGTCTTGAAAAAATCTCAATTGCTTGTTTTGAACGAAAATATACTGGAGAAATGTCGGCACTTTTTATGTAAGAGACTTCATCTTCATGTGAGTCTTCTTTTTGGACTTTTAACATGGTGTTGATGTTTTTATTAGCTTTACCAAAAACATTTCTAGAAACTCTCTCCCACTGGCACCATGTTGCAGGCTTGAATAAAGAGTGTCATCAGCGAGATTAAAAGCCGATTTGGGGCAGTTGTTACAATTTCCTGTCATGCATGATTCACTTGCACTGTCACAAACAGTTTTCAGCAAATGTACGTAATGAAAGTAGGGAATGCTGGTACTACTTTACTTATACAATCACACAGCATTTTTACATTTTCATGATACTGGCATAAGCAGACATCTCTTAGCATCAAAGTTGATAGCATCACGTCCACATCAGAGTCCACATCAGGTGACGCTTTTGAACCTTGATTTTTTGCCATCTTGCTTCAAGGAATCATAATCTTTGGTGCTTAAAAATGGTGTCTAGACAAAAGAATGCCTCCACACACTTCTGAACCCATTCTGGTAGAGCTTTATTACCAGATGCTTTTGTTTCAGCCTGGCTGGGCATATCTTCGGCAAGTTTGCTTATTACCGGTTTTCTCTTCCTTGGACTAACTGGAAGATGTGCTTTCGCCTCGGGTTCAATGATGCTCTTTGGTTTTTGCTGTTTGGCTGGCAATGAAGATAGAATTTGCTTGAGGCTGTTTAACTCTAACTCTACACATCTTTTTTCTTCTTTCAATCTCTGCTGAACTCAAAACTTGAGTTGCTCTTTGCTCTCTTTTTGTGTTATCTTTTTCTAGATAAGCTTTGTGTTTGTCGTCCTTTCATTTTTTAAAAATATTTCCCCCACCTTTTTGTGGAAGCTGACATGATTTTAAAAAATGCAGATAAAGATGGAATAATTTGTTCAGCAGTTAAACCTGTTAGGTCATGTACAGTTGAATACACTATCTACATGTAAGCATGCTCAAATACAAATGCAGCTGAAAAGGTTTTTTTTTGCAAGACACGTGAGAGTCTTGAAAATGGTAATAAATTAATCTAGATAAGAAAGGTTTCCAATAAACAACAAAAACAAAAACCGATAGCGGGTGCCTCCTGGTTTTCCTTTCCTATATCGTTCATTCATTTATTCATACTCTACATTGGGCTCCCTTTGAACGGAACACGACATGCAGATTATGTAAGTCACCATTCTCACCAACTATTAAACCCATCCGTCAATGATGAAAGTGTGCAACAAAGGTTTTTTATAAGTTAGGGCTTAGCTAAAGGACTATCAAATAAGCTAAATTTATAGAAGTCACAAAGTAAATAAACTGTTATCTCACCTTGATGGCGGCCAGCTATTACCTGATGAAGTGAAAAGATATTTGAGTACTTATCCCTTAAGTATTTCTAAGAATATCTTATATTTACTGATTAAACTAGCGTCAAGTAAACAATGGAATCACATGGAGTCACTAGAGTCAATCGACTAAATCATGTAAAATACTCATAAAAACAATGTACATCTTTGCGAAACTTATGAAGATAATAGATAAAGACTTAATGTATTGGTGTTTCTCTTGATACGAATTGTCTAATCGTTTTTAAAGAACTTATACCTGATGCAATTTGTTTTGATAGACTGAATAAGGTTCCCCCAAATCAGATTCTCGTCCATAATCACGCCGAGAGTTTTAGTTGAGGACACCTGAGTTACCGTTTTGTCACTGATTGTAAGGAGAGGGGCAGCAGGATAACCGATAACCGCTGTTGCTTTGATTGTATAAATAATAGTACTTATCCATTACAAATGTCGTGTAAGTAAAAGCACTTGCTCAAATGAAATGAAACATTAGGCGATTTTGAGCTTGTGTGTGTTTGTCCTATTTCATGGGTTGCAACGTTTGCACAAGTTTGCTGAGCTCGTAATGTCTTCATGATTACTGCACCATCCATAGACAGCTTACAAATTGTGCAAATGTGTTCCCGGTCCACAGGAATACTTTGTATTAAACATACGCTGCATAGATTTACAGGGTCAACAACATGCAAACCACTATTTGATGTTATACCAATTTCCAGGGTATTAGTTAGATTGTCTGCCAAATCCTCTTCAATGTCACAAGGAGTGCTTGCTGTAGGTACATTCTTGAATTCACTATCGTCGGATGCACTGTCAATATATTCAATATCAACCAGACAAATATATCAGACACTTGATTCCATTGAAGCTGCACCTTACTCTGAGAGACCACCACAGGGAAGGTGCCACCAAGTATTACAGTTGCCACAAGAAATGCTGTTTTCAACTTTTGCATTGTTGATCTTAGGAGGCTCTAATATAACGCTGTCACTCTTTAAACACTGGTAGATACTTCTATACCCTAACACGCAGGGCAAAAAAAAGTCTTGTAGAACAGAGTAATGTTTTTTTACTACATTGCTACAGAATCCTGCCGAGAAATTAAAGTTTGCACTTTGAAAATATAGAAAAACTTTGTCAACCTTTAGTTAACTTGTCGTTACGATGGAGAGTAGGTGCCTGGCAAAGCGGTAGGCGATGGCAACTAGCTGGCAAGAGGTAACCATGGCAACCAAGCCACGGGTCAACCTCGGCACCTGTCACACTGCTTAAACAGTGGAAGTAAACTACTTACCTTGTCCAACCAGAGGAGGGTGGGCGGGGCAAAACCGCGAGATGAAAGCAATGGCTAACAGCAACTCAGCTACAGCAACCACGAGGCCTTAGGCAGCAACTGCGCATGCGCAAGTCTCACACCGCTGGCCAGCACTCCACTCCCAGTTAACTTTGCTTAAAATTAACCACATTTAACTTGTCGTTACGATGGAGAGTAGGTGCCTGGCAAAGCGGTAGGCGATGTCAACTAGCTGGCAAGAGGTAACAATGGCAACCAAGCCACGGGTCAACCTCCATTATTCCTCTCCAAGCATTTAGTGTGGTGCTTGGAGTTGGTCGACCCGTGGCAGGAGCCATGGGACCGACTAACACCCAAAACTGCATCTCCAAGCACCAACAGTCGCAGCCTCTCCAGTTGTCACGCATGCAGACACAACATCCATAGGTAGTGTGGTGTACGCGACTAAACCCAGGTGGCAATGGCTAGCATGAGGGCAAAATTGACAATGTACAAATGGTGGCCAAGCTAAAAGGATTCCACTTACCAAAACTAAGCAAGTTTACCAGAGGCACTAATGATTACTTGCTGAGGAGTTCTAATATACTGTTTATAGGCATCACTTTTCCAACGGCCCAAGACTTGGATTAAATGATCTGGTATACCCACTTGAGCCGCTGTAGTTGCGGCCCCAATACGGAAGCTATGGCTTGAAAAGTTACCAGCTACACCTGCTGATTGTAGAATAGCCCTGAGTCTGTCAGTGACCAGCTGCCTAGTCAGTGGCTGACCATCAGCCAGCAGGAAGAGTGGGCCTGGAAGATTACCACGATATGCTAAATAGTTCAGCACTGCTCTCACAGCACACAGGGATGATGATCCGCGACCAACATACACATGACAACCCTGACGAAACGGATCCGTTTTTGAGGCTTTCATGAACAATCTTAAGCAAGAAGGAGACCCTGTAGAGTCCACGGTTATGTCCTGCACAGTCAGGTGTACATCTGAATCAAATTTTTTAAGCGAGGGGCAAGTAAATTCGGCTGAGCGAAGGAAACCAAAATAAGCCAATGAGCAAGCAGCCCAAAACATGCAGTCATTGAACGAAGATAGAACCAAGCCAGAGTGTACTACTCTCAGGACCTCTGGAGTAACAGGAAGTCTAGACGAAGAAGAGGCGACACCTTGGGTTCGCTTAATGCCTTTTGTCACTCTTTGGAGCCGCAAGCAGTTCTGAAGTGGATCATCGAAACCTTGTTCAATATGGAGGGAACGGACAGCTGACAGATAAACTTTTATAGAGGAATGACGCATCGACTCAGCCAGCATTGTCACAAATAAGCAGAGGGTCCATTCATCTGTGGGACATGGTGAGCCTGATGGGGATAAGCGGCCACTTTGGTAGCAAAAGTTGACAGACTTCTCTTGGGCGGTAGAATAACAGCGACGGGTGGAATGCGCTAAGCCCTCAGATAAATAGACCAAACACTGATTATTTAGAGAACCGATGTCAGAGAAGACAGAAGCTGAGCTGGGACCTCTGCTGGGTATAGGTTGGCGTTCGGGGCCAGAGAACGGAAGACCTGCATATTAAAACGAGAAAGAGCATCAGCTATCCCATTACGAATACCTGCCACATGTTCAGCTGAAAAGGAAAAGCCATGACGGGCTGCTGCAAACAGAAGGCTTTGGAGTAAAACCATGATCGAAGAGTCTCTGGAAGTCCTGCTATTTAAGATTGCTACCACAGCTTCGTTGTCCACCTTAAACAGAACACGCTGCTTTCTCCAACCGTGACCCCAGATATGCGCTGCCAGTACGACTGGAAATAACTCCTTGTAAGCAATGGAGAGGGAAGCCTGCCGAGGTAACCACCTGCCATTGAACCAATCAGAATCGAGGAAGGCACCATAACCCCGTGTTCCTGAGGCGTCTGACCCTACGCAAACCGTAGGTGGGGGCTGTAGTGAGGGGAGCAGGAAAAAACTTATCCCATTCCATTGATTGAAAAAATCCAGCCACCACTTCAGGTCTTTCTTGAATTCTGTATTCAGGCGGATGGGGTGATCGTCTTTTCGGAAGCAACAGAGTAGATCAATCATTCTCCGAAGAAAAGTGCGACCTGGCCAAACTACCTTAGAGGCATGATGGAGTACACCAATCAGCGACTGAAGTTGTTTCTTGTGGCACCATTTGTAAGAAGACCAAGTTCTCAACAGTTCCAGGGTAGCAGCAAATTTGTCAGCAGGGAGACGCAGAGTTTCGGCCATTGTGTCAATTTCAATCCCTAAAACTACTAGGCAGGTGGATGGCCCTACACACTTGTCTGGGTGTAGGGGCAGACCTAGGTCAGCTGTAATGGATGTAGCGATAGCTAAATTGTTAGCACATAAAGCTGAATTAGGAGGTCCAGCTAGTACGAAATCATCTAAATAGTGGCGGATGTCAGGTATCCCATAGTTAGACTGAAGAATCCACTCTACTGCATTGGCGATTGAGTTAAAGATGAAGGGGGCTGATCGCAAACCAAAGGGAAGGACAAGGTCAACAAAGTACTTTGACCTCCATCTCATGCCCAAAAGATGTCGGTCGGATGGGTGAACTGGGACATTTCTGAAAGCACTTTCGATGTCGAACTTAGCCAGCATAGCCCCCTTACCCAGTTTGGAACCCATCTTAACTATATCGTCAATTCTAATGTATTGCAGTGAGCACTCCTCAGGGTCGATGCCATCATTAACGCTGTGGCCAAATGGGGAGGACAGGTCAAAAATAAGACGCCATTTTTCTGGTTGACCTTTCTTTGGAATCATGCCAAAACTGCTTACTTGAAGAGGAATAATGGGAGGGGATTCAAAGGGGCCAGCCACCCGCCCCAATCTAACTTCCTTGTCTAAATACACATCAACGACTTGAGACTGCTGATATGCTGAAGCTTTGTTCTTCTTTGACGATTTCAACTTGACAGACGACTTAAAACCCAGTTGGAAACCATCTTTAATGCCATGCAGTATAAATTCTACCCATTGCCGATTGGGGTGATTCTGTAAGCCATGGGCGAATTTATCATAATTCAAAGAAGAAATTTCAGCAACTGAAGGGAGGGGAAGGATGGTGCCTATGAAACAATGTATAAATAGAACAACAAATGCCCCTCATAAATGATTAAGTCAACATTAAATGACGTACGTTAAGTTCAACGCACGATGTAGTGTTTAAGTAATATTCAACAAACTAGAACGAAAATTAAAATGGTGCTGTTCTCTGAACCTAATAACACAGCCTTGAGTCCAAAGTCACATGCTTAGTGGTATTTTCTGCGCTTGGCCTCGGACGGATTGACAGAGCGGGAACGTTCCAAATTTCTGGGCTTGATCGGCTCTGGGCATGCATTCTTGCGATGGTCCCCTTCGCAGCTACTGCAAGCATGGCGGAACCGACATTCGGGAGAAGGGGCGATGCACCGACCAGCATTCCAAGAGTGGCAAAGGACCCTTGAGGTCAAACTACCTTGGGCCTCCCTCCCCCCTGCTGTAGTTGAAGCAACCACTCGAGGGCGCACCTGGGCACCTGCAGTGTTAAAACTGTAAAGTTGGACATTCATTGTTGACCACGTTGTGCATTTCTCAGCAGCAGCATATTCTCGAAACTCCCGATCATAGCTCAGCCATGCACTGCCACTAAACTGTCGGTATGTGCGCAAGATAAGGAGCTCGTACTTGAGCAAATCGTCCTTGCGGTTGGGAAAATATTTTCCGACGATTAAAGAATAAATGGTGAAAGCTTCCACCCAAGATGTAATATCTGAAATTTGCTTTTTGTTTTTCTTGGCGGTGTTACAAAGGATGAGGCGGCCATCGAAGTGCAGTTGTGGCTCTGGTTCTTGAGAGGAGATGTTTTCCGGCAGCAAGTCCTCAAGATGAACAAATTTTCCGGCAAGAATTTGGGCCACCACTTTGTAGGGAACGGGAGAATAACCAGGACCCACTACAAACGGCTGGTTAAGGAGGGGCGTGTTCCCCAGGAAATTTTCCGGCGCCGAAAATGACGAAGGCGACGTCGCGGCACTTGGGACAGTTACGGGCCGAGGGAGAGTAAAAGGCGATACAAATGAGGGTACAGATAAGGCAGACGTACCTGAGCAAGATGGCGGTGGCAAATAAGCCGAAGACGCAGTTGATGAAGAAGGAGGCGACCCGGCCATGGATGTCCACGGCATAGATGAGCCAGTCTGGGCCAATTGGTTAGTACGGTTGGCCAGAGGCGTCGAAGAACCCTCGTTGTTCTCGGGCAAAGATCCAGAACCCGCCGATGACGAGGCAACGCCTGCCGCTAGTAAAGCCGAGTTGACCATGGCCGCCAAAGGTGCTTTTAAAGCTTCTACTACTGATGTAACCAACTCAGTAGACGGCGCAGTAGATGTAGGGACGCCATTACAAGCCGACTCAACCGAAACTGGAGGAGCCAGCGAAGAAGAACAAGAGGTAGGAACCATGCTGTCCGAGCTATTGCGTGTGTTACGGGGCATTTTTTATCGACCAAACAATTAACACGAGGACAAGGAACAATGGAAAGACGATCGTAAATAGACGTCGAAACGCTTGAAGAACCACTAACAATAAGGATTGAGAAAGGATGGCTTGAAAAAAGGCGTATAAACCAGGAGCAAAACCGCGAGATGAAAGCAATGGCTAACAGCAACTCAGCTACAGCAACCACGAGGCCTTAGGCAGCAACTGCGCATGCGCAAGTCTCACACCGCTGGCCAGCACTCCACTCCCAGTTAACTTTGCTTAAAATTAACCACATTTAAAATGCAAAGTTTCATGCATTTATCATCATCCGGATAAACAATTTGAACAACAACACTCCTCACTCCCTGGTTTCCCATCCAGAGTCATATTTCCTCTTCATGTTGGAGCTCAGCAGCAAGGTGATATGGAGGAAGGGCGATTTTGCCACTAGGCTTGAGGGTGTTGGGGCAGCCAAAGCAGATGTTTACCGGTTGAGGGGAAGATGCTAAATGATATACAATAAAATTACCCTCTGATGGCGCGGTGAAATTTATCTTATCATTACTATTTTTTGTCTGAATTCATGCGACTCTGTTTCTATGACAGTGTCATGATCTTTAATAGAGGAATTTTGCCAGATATAACATGATGTGCTATTTGACTAAATTAATTTACTTTATTATTCTGTGTAAACAAGTGTGGAGTAACTTTTGGGTAATTATTACTATTTGGTTGTATTAATCTTTCCTCAAATATATCTAAGTCTTCCTTAGTGTGATTGTGATTGGTGTTGTGACTCATAATGCTCTTTGTTTAGCCTACTGTCAGACCTAGAAATAGCATTGATGATCATGTCGTCTAATAAATAATTACATGTAAGTCGAGACAGTTTTTGCTGTTAAGGTGACAGTCGATATATAACCCCAAATCTTTTGTTACAGTAGGAGGCTTCACCTCCTTTCCTAGCAGCATTACAGGTGGTAAGGCTAATATACTTCTCATGAGTTGAGGGACACCCACGAGTAAGAGCTTTGTCTTGTCTGGGCTGATTAATATGGAATTAGCACAACACCATCTCAAAATATGCCTGAGGTCTTGATTAACAGCAGTCACAGTGTCGCAGAGTTGGCACGAAGAAAACGCCAAAAATTACATTTGTGTTTAAGTTACTACTTTATAATATTAGCTATAAATAATTGTTATTGAAATGTAAATAAGAAAAGGGCTACCCTGCTTTACTTGAATATTGAAAACAAAGTAAGACAAATGGACTAACCTAAAAGATTTTCAAGTACGTAGCTTTTGCTTGTATCATATTCAAGAAATTTATGATTATTTAACTACCGGTCAGCGGTTGTTTTCATCGAAGAAATAATTTGGGATGCTGAAAAAAATTATGGTCTAAACCCCACATCAAAAGTTTTTTACTGTTACTTTTCAAAATCCATCAACAGTGTGATTCATAAGATTATTTCTGTAGAATTACATGTTGCCCCGCCCTTACAATAAAAGGAGGAGTGGTCGCCGTCTGATGTCAAAATCGCATGAGCTGAAATTGACAAGCATGTTTCAATCTATCACTGTGCAATCTGGTGTTTTTACCAAAAAAGGCGCAATCCCTTCACCAATCTGCCTAACTATAATGATTTTCCAAATGAAGTTTGTATTTCTATTGTTTGTATTGTATATCTCACGCTTAACTTCCTGACGAAAGAAACAATACGCATTCCAGTGTAGCTTAACTCCTGTCTTAATTTCACTTTTATGCCAGGGGTGATGTATGGGTTAGGTCTTGACTATATTTTGATTTGTTTGATAGGAGCGTTGTCATTTAGCACATCTAGGAATAATGCTAAAAACATGTATTCGATCTTCAAAATCATCGAAGAAATCAACCATGCGAAAAGAACACTGTTCAGATCTCTAATAAAACTGTTGTCTTATACCTTCTAGTAGTGACACAGTAGTCACTTGTGATGATACCTTAGCTGTCAACAGAGGCCAAATCACTCATGAGAATTTTGATTTCTCTGACGTAAAATTATGCTCTGAACACTGCATTGCTCGCTTGAATACTCTAGGGGTACTATTTCCTTATACCAGTAGAGAGGGGGATAAAATGGATGAGAATGATGTTGATATTAATTTGATGGTCACATCTGAGTCAGAAGAAAGCGAAGATGAACTTACCCATGAAGACAGATTTCATCGCAGATGGTGATGACAATCAACACTTAGAAGATCGTTTGTTCTACAGAGCACTAGAAAATCAAATATGAACTTTCTGAACATTATAGTCCTTATGGATATGTTATTCACTATCGATTGATCAGTTTTTGGTATTAGTTTGGTAGTTTATTTGTAGTTGTTTGAATCAAGGGCTTTATTTCTTATTTTCCCATCAGCCTTGATCAGAATTTGACTTTGACACTCCATATATAACGAGTTCATCTTTGTCGTCTTCTTTCCCGTCAATGTCAATGATTTCAAGTTCCATCTGTTTCATGATAAAGTAGTTATTTTTCTTGACATTTTTCTAACGATGATAAAACAAAGGATAGAGGAAAAACACGCTAAGGGTAGGGATGGAGATGTAAAAAACTTCATGTCACAACACTTCTCTGACTACTGAAATGTGGTCTTCCTCGTAGGGAGTAGCGAAGAGGTATCACTCGTATCCCGCACCATAATCCCTTCACTGATGGAAATATTCATAGAAAAAGTGATTCCTTCTTTACTTCCATTAATCGTGAATCTTCGAGTGATGGCATTTCTCGTAGGAACTATATTCCTATGAGTAACAGGCCCCGTAATTAAATCAATCTATAAATGTATAACAATTATCGTCTCAAGCATATAAAAATGTCAAAATTGTGTAATTACTTGAGACTTAAAAGTAAAATATGTTCTTTAAGTATGAATTAACTACTTCCCCTGTGTTTTTACACGTAGTCTTGCAATACATAGCACAGTTCATGGTCATTCTGAAAAGAGAGCCAAACAGGATTAGCAATGCTATTCTTATTGCAATGCATTACACAGATAAAATAGTTTAAGGAGCAGCCTCCCTGCAAAATAATAGTGGCTGTACCATAAATATTTTTTGTTTTGTAATTCCTAAATACAAGCACCACTGTGCCATCCTCAAGCAAGTGTACGAGGTTCTTGTTGGAAATTTCTGGACTGACCATGGTCAGTGCCTCTGGCAAGAGTTCCAAAGGTCTGCACTCTCCCTGGCTTTGGTAGCAGCGGTCCGAGCCATATCCACCCTGTCCTTCTGCAGAGCATCTGTTGCCACAATCTGGTTCCAGTGTAACCACCTGCTGAGGGATTCGGGTACTTCTTTGGAAGAAAGGGTTTGTTTCTGGCCAACCCTGGGGTCACCAACCTGTCCACGAAGCTGTTTGATGACGGGAACATCAGGGAAATCTGGTGACTGATATGGGTACATTAATATTGCTGGATATACAAGGGCAGCTGCGTGATTAGCCATTTCGTTTGAAGATAATCGCCTGACTTGCTGAGACGAGTAAATTGTTGTAACCGTAAATTAGTTTATTTCCATCTCAATGACAGGTAAATGGAAACATAAAATGCGTCAAGCTCTAATTCCCAAAGACAGATTGAAGAAGTTTCAAAATACCATTGTTATTTAATTACTTTATATGGATACAGCTGAAATTGCAAGAATGTCAATATTAAAAAGGAGAAATACCAGGGTCAAAATAACATTCTTGCATTATTCGATCATTGTTATCTCTTATCTCGGCAATGCGTTCATTTGCTAATTCAGCACCTCGCTGTTTTCCTTGTCTAAATCATATATGCTTATATTCATAAATTATTTTGATGCCGTGTAAAGGCAAGATTCGTGTTGATTCTGAAGAAACTTGGTTAGCCTTTCGAGTTTCCGGGAACGATTGTTCGTCATGATTCTCTGATTCGTTGAGATCCGTTACTCAAATTCGAACCTTATTGATTTGTTCACACCATTCGCGGAAAGCCAGACGGTAATTTCTTTCCAAGAGGTCTTCTTTGAATGGCGGGCCCATTTCGGTCATTATTCGCGGTCGTTTTTCCATTACGGTAGCGGCTGGAGACTTCGATATTGTGTTAGCGTCATCGCCCCCGTTTTCGCCGGCTTGAAAACTAAGTAGATTGAGGGTCAAAAAAACTGAGGCTTTCTTTGTTCGATATGAACAATTTATTCCTTGATTATAAAATGCACGTAAAGGCTGAAAACACATAAAAGGGAGCAAATCTAAATACAACTTATTCTAAATAATCATAGTGAATACAAATATATACAATCATGTAATGAGCTTATACATGACGACATGAATGAGACAAGCAAGAGTACAATAATGTACTAGTTATAATAAGCTACTACACATATTATTGATTGGATATAACCGCAATTTATAACAATATGATATAGTAAAATGAAATAATGTAATAACATGCCTTCTAGTGTTCTAACCCGCGAGGCAAAGCAGTATATGATATGTGTACAAATATAATACTAGGCATATCAGAATCGGGTTGTAAACGGATATACAATCACTGACAATCATTAACTAGCGATAAGCGAACCACTTACAAGGTTTAATCGAATTGTTAATAGGATGAAAGGTAAGAATGAAAGGAATGCGATCTAGGTTGGTAGCACGAGGCTTAGGAGTGACAGCAGTATTCCGAGCAGAAGAAGATGCCTTATGCATAGCATGATTAATGTTTGTGCATCCTGGCAATCACCTTTGTAGCAATTCTGGCTCACTCAACCTCTGGTATATTTTTAATAGTGGGGCTTCAAAGACAGCATCCAGGCTGTAAGGCTTGTCCTTGCACTCTAAGCCTTTCTTGTATTTGCACCAGGAATTGTTAGGACAAAACTAGTGCCTATCTTTACATGCCTATCTTTATCGTGAGTGAAATGGTACAGACCAGCTTTAAGGGCTGTCTGCATCTTTTGTACGGCTTGATTTTTCTCTTCTGCGGTTAGTGCTCCTAATTTCACATATTCCGTATAACTTTGCCATAATTAGCCTTAAGTTTTTCAATTGCAACCTTGATGAGCCTACGATTACTGCCTTTGACAGACTTTCCATCAGCCATCTTTGTGCTTGTTTTCTGATACTCGTATAAAGTCTTTTCTGGACGTGGCTTACAACGAAAATCACCGCAAGTCAGTAACCATGGTAGGAATGAACAAAGCGGGTCGTATTTACGAGCGAGGAAAACCTAGCGATCATGATTTAAGACAAAACAATCATTCAAGACATTGTGGAGCGAGGAGTTGACTTTATAGCTAGTTTCTTTGATGGACGTTTCAACGAAATTGCGCGCATAAACAGTACAAAGTACGACACGGTAAATTAAGTCTTGAAATTATTTTGCGAAACTGGTAATGTGAGCTTCAAAAGCCGCGCTAGTGGTTTAAGACACCCACAACAGGATGACTGACTTCACAAAATTTCTAAAAACTGTTTATCCATGAGCACAGGTAAAGTTAACAGTCATTTGAATGAATTTAGTAACGTCGTCGGAGAAACAAGTTATGCGTGAATTCAATGAGCATAAAATACAACATGAAGGATGATTGTACATGGAAAATATTAACTCAGCCGGTTGCAGAAAAGTCTAGCGCTAACCACAGGTTATACTGTCAAGAATTTGTAAATCATATCAACACTATTGTTTCTAGTCTGCTGTGCAGACGTTTTAAGTGGCGGCTCGTTCTTTTCCCTCCCCACAAACGTCTGCTCAAACTAGCCAGACATTCTTTTCCCTTAGATTAACCAATCAAAGCGCGCCTCCCAAAATTCTGGAAGCTGACCTTCACCATGGCTTACATCATAGTTAATTGATTTTAATTAACTATGCTTACATTGATATTGAGGAAACCTTTAGAAATGTCTGCCAAATTTAGATAAGCGATAGGTGTTTGGTCTCTGAAAAACGAGACGTCTTCGTAAATCTTCGTAAGCTGGAAAATCGATGATTTACTGTTTGAATCATAAAGACTGTCCAAGATTGGTCCGATTAAACAAAGGGAAAAGGCTAGTTGTGGCTAGTTTCATCCGAATTTAATCCATGCGAAAACGTTTTAAACAAACTGAAAACTATTCTTACTCGATTTGAATACCGAGATCTATTGCGTGAAAATCCTCACGTGGCTGTCCATTGAGCTTTACAAGAAATCACACCAAATAATATACGAGAACTTTTTGATTTCACGGAATACCTGAACTTGTAAAGGTGTCACTATGACAAACAGTAAACGTGTATCTATAGTTCTTTGATACAATGTTTTAAAATATTTCACCCCTTGAGTTGTTAATAAATAGACACAAATCGAAAGAAAAAATGCCAATTACAGCAACAGCTATTAAACTGTCTACAATTATCATAACTTGTCGAATCAATTCAAACAAAAAACAAAAAACAATTCTGCAATATGCCACAAATCTAGATCCAGTATATGAAAGAATAACTATAAATACAAAAGATAATAAGGCAATAATTAAAAATAACAACGGCTTTTAAATTAACAACAACAATTTCAGAACTGGTTATAAACTAGTAATGATGAAAAGGTAAATTATACACCGTGAAA
This sequence comes from Actinia equina, assembly GCA_011057435.1. Lineage (NCBI taxonomy): Eukaryota > Metazoa > Cnidaria > Anthozoa > Actiniaria > Actiniidae > Actinia > Actinia equina. The sequence goes on from WHPX01001416.1 coordinate 299,369, forward strand.
AGATGAAAAAACTTACTGACGTTTCGGACGCTAGTCCTTCGTCAGAGTAAAAGCTCTTTTACTCCGACGAAGGACTAGCGTCCGAAACGTCAGTAAGTTTTTTCATCTTTTCACGGTGTATAATTTACCTTTTCATCATTACTGTTTCATTAGAAACACCGACGCAGCTCACACTAGTTTTAGCTAGTTATACCTGGTTATAAACTATAAGTGTAAACAATACCCAAACTGTCAAAGTAATGCGAACTGTCTAGCAGTGTTTACACGATTTCATTTCATGTCATTTTGATAACACATGTTCGACATTAATGAATACAAGCTTTTTTAAAACATTATTATTAAAAAACGTTTTAGAAGTTTAGTTGCTCATCAGCTTTGCTGCTGTAAACAGAAGCGACAGTCCGTAATCAGCATCAGTCGATTCTTCATCGTTTCATTCGCGATTGCTGTTGTCAATGAATTCAAACTTTGCTGTATGCCCAGATGTAATTGTTCGTTTTCTTTCTCAAAAGATGAAGGGTAATTGTGTAATGAAGCAATTAAGCTAGCGAAGCAAGTACTGTTAGGAATTACCCCTTTCCCTGGGAATTTTCCTTCTGTTCCCGTAACTTGATAGCTGGATTTACATGTTTACTATACGCGGCAAAATTCTCATCGCTTTTAGTTTCTTGCATTAAATCAAATCCTGAATCAAATATCGTTATTAAATTCTGGATTTCACAATGTTCCGTTACCTTTCCCTTGCAAAGTTTTTCTAGTTTGCGAATATCTGTGTTTACAACGAGCCAGTTTGGCACGTAGTCTCCTGCGAGAGTTTTTCTTAGATATTTATCTGGGTTTCTTTTGTTTAGTTTTGTCTAAACTTTGGCCCCAAACGTGTTGAGGATGAAGTGTAAGATTGTTTTTTCAACATTATATCATCTTCTAGTCGTTTTGATTTTGCTTTTAAAGTTTTCAACTCGACTGTAGTTTCTTGATGTGTTTATCTTCGTCTGGATGTCATTTGATTTCTTTGCATAATGTAGCAGAAGAAAAGAGAGGAAATGAGAAAATTGCTCTATTATGACCTGCTAAATGACAAACTGAACACAAAGCTGGTTTTGCTGTTCTTTTGCAGTTCAGCAGTTCTCGTTGCTTAATTGCAGCACTTTCGTCCACATCTTGCTTTTCTTTGGAAAGTTTCTTGAAAAATCTATCGGAAAGAGACGTATATTTTAGCAGCGGTTGTTTCAGCGCCATCATTGAATTGCAGGAATTTTTGCAGCTGAAGATTTGATTTTTTAGACACGTGAAATTCCATAAGATTTTGGAGACGTGAGATGCGAGGAGATTTTTTTGACTCGCGCCCGGCTTTGCTCCATCTAGGGGTTGAATGACTTTCAAGTTTTTTCGGGTCGAATCTCTTGCCGTTTCTAACCTATCTATAAAACAGTGGAGATCTTCATTTGCAAGGTCAATCCAATCCTCTCTGTCGTCTAAGTACTTAAATGAAATTTCATTGGCACTAAGTTTCGGTACTCCTTTTAAAATCTTTTCCATTAGCGATGGGAAGTCTAGCATTTTTACTTCTAATAAAGGCGAGAACAATTTCGCACATATTTCCCCTATCCCGCTTCCAATTTTAACATTAAACTCATATCTTAGTTTATCTCGTCTTTACACTGCAGCGAAGATTGATAGAAAACGAGAAAGAATTTATGGAATTTATCAAAGAAAGTAGGCGGGGTCGCAAATCAAAAACTCGGTCCCATTCCACAGTCGGTGATTTTCGTTTTATGCAGTCTAGCTTAAATAGACGATTGCAGTGTGCCATACCTTGCAGGTGCTCGGCTCCTATATGATGCAGTCTGGCGACTCATTCCAAGCAATATATTTCTTGTCAGAGGTGTCTAGTGCTTCATACTTATTACATGTATCACAGGCACCATAAACATTCCATACAGCACTATATGATTTGGAGTCACCATTAGTGATCATCCACTTGTAGCTCAACCACTTGTAACTCATACATGCATTCATCTCTTCTAAATTAGATTTCTACAACTCCTTTCTTTATGGTCTGCCTAAATCCTCTCTGCAAAAATTACAACTGGTACAGAATGCTGCAGCCAGAGTCCTTTCTTTATCTCGTAAATCTGAACATATCACGCCTATTCTTTGTAGCCTTCATTGGCTACCTGTCGAACAACGAATGCAATACAAGATCTTGCTCCTAACTTTCAAAATCTTAAATAACTGTTTAGTTTAGTTTAGCCTATTTACATTATTAGCGTCTATTTATCTGTTACAAATATTTAAGACTTACTGCTAATAATTATTAATACATTACAATCACATAAATATGAATTCACAATATATCTACAATATTTCATAGGTTATATCAAATTGTTAGAAAAAGGAGAAAATGTAATGTGTGTAGATGAGGAATACTTAGGCACATCTTAATATAACGATGGTTCTATTCTTATATATTAACTACATATTCATTCAAATACTGTTATTTCTTTTGCTGAAACAATCATATATATATTTTGCTATTCAACCAATTTTCTATTCGTAATCGTGTTATATTTTCAATCTTGTCGATAAGATATTTTCTTTCATTATAGTAATTTGGGCATGTTAGTTGGAAGTGTAATTCACTTTCTACTTCAAGTTGGCATATCTGACACTCTCTTTCTTCTGGTTTGGAGTATGGTCTTGCATATCTACCTATTTCAATTTGTAAACAATGATCACTTATTCTTAGTTTGGTCAGACTCATTCTGTGTTTAATATTAGTTACCTCTCTTAAGTATTCCTCTCGCTTATAATCTATTTTAAATGATCTATATGTTCTTAATTTATTTCTCTGTGAATCTTTTCTTCCCGAATCGTTATGTATGTCTGCAAACCAAATTTGAAATTCTTGATCTTCAATTCTTTGTCTAATGCTTTTCATCAGCTTAGTTAATTGGTAGTCAGTCATTCTTTCACTTGCATTTTGCTGCCAAATAGCTAAGGCCTAACTTATCAAGGGCTAATTTTATTTTCTCTGTCCATCTCAAATTGTTCGAACTCTGTAAAAAGCTATCAGCTATTGTCTGATCTGAGAGTTTTGCTTTATCAGTATTAACACGATTCATGTATTTCATCCAAAATTTAATTGCCCTTAATTTTGCGTATACTCTTATTGGAAAGAGCACTAATTCTGCTCGGCATGCTTTATTTGACGCTTTTTTACTTACTCCTAAAAGCATTTTACCAAATTTTATTTTCACTTTTTCTAGTTGATCTAGATTTATATTTTTCTTTGTTTCCACACCCCAGACCTCGCTACCATATAACAAGATTGTCTTGATTAAACTATTGAAAAGTTGCATTGTGAGATCTATATCTGTTCTGAAGCGATCGCCCATATCCTTACGGAGCTTAAACAAGGCTTTGACAGCTATTTTCTTAAGTTCTTCTTGAGCGATGGAAAACGTACCTATAGAAGAGAATAACAAACCAAGATATTTATATGTTTTCACGTTTTTAAGTCTTTTGCTATTGAAGTAGAATTTATACTTATTCATCCGTTTACCATTATTATTGAAGACGATAATTTTTGTTTTATCAAGATTTACAGCTATTTGCAAAATATTACATAAGTGTTTCAATTTATTTAATTGGTGTTGAAGCCCTTTTTGCGTTGTTGACAGCAAAAATAGATCGTCTGCATAAAGAAGACATTTAAGTAATGAGTTATTAACTTCAGTAAGATCTGACTCTTCGTCGTCAAATACTTCAGGTAGATCATGCAAAAATATGTTAAATAAGGTGCACTGAGCACCATCTTTCCGACTTACTTACGTCTTTTAAACCGCCAAGATCGTTAAGATCTTCTGGCCTTAACCTCCTGTCAAAGCCCTCTTATAATCTTAAGACCTATGGAAAGAGAGCTTTTTCTTGCGCAGCCCCTGAGCTGTGGAATTCACTTCCCTCAAATATTCGTCTGTGTACCTCTTTGTCTTCTTTTAAACATTCACTGAAAACCTGGCTCTTCAAACGAGCATACTCTGATCTTTAAGATGTAGCCTGTATATAAGAATATGAACAAGACTGTTTAATTATTTTATTTTATTTACTCTCTAACTTTTAAACTTCACTCATTCATTCACTCACTCATTCACTCACTCACTTAGTGAACCCACTTTTAGTCCAAAGACTAGCAGAAGTAACACGAATATCAACGAGTATTGTTATCATTTTTGGGGGTTCCTTCTGTTAACGTAAGTTGTTTTGGCTTCGTTTGCAAGTTGCTTCTTGGTCACTTTGTCATGTGCAGCACTTAGCACTTCCCCATGATTATACCAGGTGTCAATTGAAATGTTGAATGGCATGTTCAGTACTTCACATAGTTTTGCTATCCCTTCTCTACCAAATCTCAAATGCTGCATAAACCATCCGTCTATTGACATCTTTTCCTTGGATGGTCCTTGGGGTCTCTTGAACACCAGCATGCTCTCCAATAGCCATTAACTCTTCCATTCCACACTCTTCACACTTGGCAAACAAAGAGCTACTGAGACCATATCTCGCTGTGCTCCTCTCAATGAACTAAACATTGCCAAAACATGAGGAGATTTATACCAGTTAGGATTTTGGTACCCCGCTGACTTGGGGGCAATTTCTGCCCCATTCAAGCAATTGAATATGTAAGATGATCCTCCATATGTGGTGTAGGTGGAGTCTTCATTATGGTTGAAGGCGTTCTTAGTAACAACACCTTGTAATTACTTTGCTTAAACTACAGCATTATCCGCCTCCCAATTTTGTGACACGTAATGTTTCTCTGACGTTGCCGGAAACGGTCTTCAAATAGCTAATAAACAGTCTTAAACTTTCCTATATTTATCTTGTTTAGTTATTTGAAGACCGCGTACAGTTGCCATACATTTAGTTACTGAGTTTAGAAAAGCATTCCTTAATAACATCGTGGTAAACGAAATTCGCCGACGAAGGTAAATTCGCCACCTTCAACAAAAAAACAAAAAAGAAAAAAAAAAGAAAAAGAAAGAAAAAGAAAGAAAAAAGAGGAAAAATACCAAGGGATTTCTGGTCCGTGATTAGAAATATTGCTTTAACGAATTAATTTCTTAATTGCTGGTCTTCGCTCTGGATGTTCTGAAAGAGCACAACTAACATAAAAACTACGGCTAGCTAAAACTATGTTCAGGTGTAAATCAAGTAAGTCAATAATCTTTGCAAAAGAAAAAAATGTCACTTATTACAGTTCTTGTACCGGTGCCATTTACGATTTCTGGGGCTATGTGAGGGTACCTCTGGACACAAACTTTCTGCTCCTCAGTTGGCATCGTTTTTCTGGCTTGACATGCGTCGCCGATCCTCGAACTCTTGCTAAAGTCTAAAAGCAGGGTTCAGGTAAACAATATTACCCAAGAACCACATACAGTTGAACAGGCAGATAGAAATTGGTTTGGCTTCAGTCACAATATATTCCCTATTTGATAATATCCAACATCTTATGTTTTCTTAGGGCAGGGCTTTCACTGAACTTCCATGTTACATTTACAGCTTTGGAACCATATCTGATAAAGTCTCTTGCTGCAAGAATCACTCCAACACACAGATTCCTGACCCATGGCCAGTCCTGGCAGATGAACTTCTTTGATTGTCCATTCCAAACTTCATTAGATGTCGTTTGCAGAGATTGAACCAGGAAGTTTGTTGAAATAGGGCATTCTGTGGAAGTGCACTAACGAGTAACTGTAAGATCTTCTCTGCACCCGTGACAGTGAAAGATGGTGGTTGGGAATTGTAGCCATCTTCAAAGTAAGCTTTCTTTTCTGCTAGGTTTATGACTAGAAGTCCCCAATGGGATTTCCAAGCCATGTCCAAAATTCAAAAGGCAAGTACAGTGTTGAAGATGTATCATCTGACTGGTCTAGGTATTCAGAGAGGCATACAACAATGGTCATGTTGTCTAAGTATCGCTCCAGTGCCATAACCGCGAAGGCTTCCACATCTATAATCTTCTTGTCATGTTTACATATGACATATCGAGGACTCATGTTCCATAGCTTATTGCCAAGTAAACTTTGTTCACGGTCATTTAGTCCATTGCTGTTTCCCACCCACTTCATTTCAGCCTCAGAATTTTTTTCTTAGGGAGCTAAGACTACAAAATGTCTTGAGGAGTCTGATACCTTCTTGGGAGAATATTCCATGTCCTTTTATTTCTATGGCTATAGGTAAGCTACCTGAAGGACCCTTTCTGCTCATTTCTTCCTCAATTACTTTCATGATATTTTCAGGTGGCCTTTAAGGTACTGTCAAAGCATCTGCCATTGTACATCCAGAGGCTTGAGATATCGGTTTAACAGAATTTACATTTAAGTATTGACAAACAGGTGGGATATCGATATCTGCCATCTCTGCACGGCTTGCAGTGTGACTTAATGCAATCGCAAAAATATCATGATATCAAATGATATGATACGACATTGAGGCTTTATAGGGTTATTGCATTTTTTGTTTTGTTTAATTTATTATCTCCATCTCATCTCATTTCATCTGTAACATTAAGAGTTTTTTTGTTGTTGTTGTTGCTGTTGTTAGGAAGTCTGCAGCATGGCGACTGACTGCAAGGAAGGAAAGGTGAAGAACGGCAGGGCTGCCGGGGACAGTCCTCATCCTCCTTGTAATTCTAATAATTGTAACTCTTTTTCTTTTCCTATTATCCACCAGCGTGCCCACCCATCCATCCGTCCATCTCTCCGTCCCAGCAACGAGCCACCCTACTACAGAGAGAGAGAGAGAGAGAGAGAGAGAGAGAGAGAGAGAGAGTCCTTTATTTTACAACGGTTGTTCCATTCAATTGTTACATTGATTTTCAAGAAAGCCGTATAAGAAGTAAATAGAAGAGTAAATATAAATATGAATAAATTAAGAGTATTAAAAATGAAAATAATAAAAATATAAATTTACTCTATTAGTTTTCTGAAATTACATAGAGAGCTAGAAGTCCTTGCACTCAATGGAAGATTATTCCATAGCTGGGCTCCGCTGTAAGACAGGCTACGCTTCAAAAATTCGGAATGAGGTAGAGGAAGCTTCAAGTCTGAATCATACCCGCGTAATCCATAGTTGTGCAACTCGCTGGTTTTCTTGAATAGGTTTTTGAGTAGGTTTGGGGCATTGCCCTCTATAATTTTATACATTAAGATAGCCTTCCGAGTATTTCTTCGAGTTTCAAGATCAGACCAGCCGAGACTTGTTAGAATTTCGGCCGATCTGATCTCATAACTAGAATGAGTAATTATGCGAGTAGCCCTGTTTTGGAGTTTCTGAAGTTTATCCTTCAGGACCTTCCCGCAATTACCCCATAAGCTAGAACAGTAATTGAAATGAGGTAAAACCAACGAGTTGTAAAGAGAAATAAGTTGTGGGATTGACAGAATAGATCTAAATGTACTAAGCACTCGCAGATTCTTCACTACCTTTGGAATAATGATATTATCTATATGACCATCCCAACTCAATTTATCGTCTATTAACACACCTAGTAATTTAGCTCTTGTGACTCGCTCAATGCTGTCACTACCCAGGTTAATGTTGGGATTTCGTATAAGCTGGTTTAATTTGTAATTGGAGGCTATTAACATAAATTCAGTTTTACTAGAATTTATGGAGAGCCTGTTGGCCCTAAGCCACATGCTTAGATTTTCAACATCAGTATTCAGTAGTCCCTCCAATTCCCTTACATTACTGGCAGTTGCTGTAATGTGCGTGTCGTCTGCATACATACCAGGCGTGGTGCATTCCAAACAGTTGGGAAGATCATTAACATAAACCAAAAATAATAAAGGACCTAGAAGAGATCCCTGGGGAACCCCGGATTCAATAGCACTGAACTTAGAGTAGGCATTGTTTACCACACAACATTGACTCCTATTGTTAAGATAGGAAGAGAACAATTCAAGGGATTTGTCTTGAATACCATAAAGTTGAAGTTTCTCTAATAGAACTTTATGATTCACGGTATCAAATGCCTTACTAAGATCAACGAACAGTACTCCGCTCAAGAGACCAAGATCCATATTTTGAAACCAACTTTCAGTTGCCTGAAGGAGTGCCGTAAGGGTTGAATGGCAAGGTCTAAAGCCCGACTGAAATTTGCTCAGAATATTATTAGAAGAAAGATATGAATAAAGTTGATCAAAAATTATCTTTTCAAACACCTTGGCAATCACTGGCAGAACTGAAATTGGTCTATAGTTGCTAGGATCGTTTTTCTTATCCCCTTTATGAACAGGTGACACTTTAGCTCTTTTCCAATTTTCTGGAAAAATACCTGTTTCTAAACATTTGTTGAAAATAGCACAAAGGGGATAAGCAATAATTTGAGCTGTATCCTTTAATAGCCTAGCAGAAATATTATCCAGGCCAGTGGCTTTTGAAACAGCTAATTTTGATAGAAGTTTAACGATATAAGCAGGTTCAACATTTACAAGAACAAAACGTGAGGTTGCTTTAGTAACATAGGATGTAGGAGACACTTGTGCTGGTTTAATATCATCAGCAATTTTTGACGCAATTGTTGAAAAGCTTCACTTACCGTATCTGAATCAGTATAAATAGACTGGTCTATTTTTAACTCTGAAATGCCAGTTATCTTTGATTTCCGGCCGAGTAATAAATTCAACGCTTTCGATGTACGTCTGCTATCACCTTCACCTTCACAGACTCAGGAGGCGCAGCCACTCCTGGTCTACCTCCTGGCCGCCCTGATTGGTTCGACGGCAGCCCGTCTGGTCTCTGGACTCGGCTGCTTCTTGACGGCCACCCCCACGTTGCGGGCCTCAGCCCAGAAGGAAGACCATCCCCCAGACAGCTGCACGTCTAGCCACTGTGGCAGGGTCTGGGCCAGGTTGCCCACATTGACCAGGCAGTTGACCTTGCTCTGGCCGATGTGCAGCACCTGGCCGAAGAGCAGAAGGACTTGCAACGAAAAATCAAGATCAGCCAACATGACACCATTTTGTGGATGACAAAAAAACATCAGTAAAAAAACAACAGTATTAGGAAGGACCATTAGATTTTTTAGTTGGGAATTTGCCAAAAACATTATTATTACCAATGGCCACACTCCACATAAAAGGCATAGGTTAATCAAAGTTTTTCAAGTTATTTAAAATTAGTAATATTATGAATATAAGCATATTTCATCCTTAAATTGCAGCGATTTTAAAAATGTAGTTTAGTGTAAGCACCTTATAATAAGATTCACACACGCACACATATATGATTGATGAAGCTAATTCCACAAAACCAGTCGACGGTTTGGATGTCTGTGTTCGCATAATCGTGAAAATCGCAGATATATATAGTATATAAAAAAAAAGAAGACTGTGCATTTGTCATGTACCTGATTCAATAAAACCATCTTCTTCTTGGTTCCTTATCTCCCGATCGAAATCCGATACTGAACTTTCCATCTCAGTCTCAGGGAGTGTAGCTAGAAGTCGAGGGTCGAGGGTCGAGGGTAAAAAGTCGAGGGTCGAGGGTAAAAAGTCGAGGGTCGAGGGTAAAAAGTCGAGAGTCTGAAAAAGACATATTAAGAGAAAGACATAAGGGAACACGCTCTTTTAAAGTGGGACTAGTACAAAAATCCCTCGAAATTTAATTTGGCTGAAACTTTCTTGGAATAAGGGTCTAATAAACAATGGTAAAAGTTTCTTCTTGATATTTCGATGAGAAGTATTATATTTTTACGAACTTTTAACGGAGTCTGTGACGTTACTCAACACCAAACATCGCTCCATACATCAGCATAAAAAGATTTTGTTTGTTCGGACATTTTAAGTTTACAAATAAAGTCTCGAAGAAAACACAGCAAACAGAAGTAGTAGAACTGTAGCAGTTGTTCGAATCAGATGCAACGAAATGCGGATGATCGCCGAAATGCCATCTATAGATAATAATCCACAGGAAATCGACTAAAGATCAAATTTCGCAAAGCATCCATTGGCAACTTGTATTTATTTTCCAATTAAGACGTCAATCTTGAAGGGGAAGTCCTGCTAAATAAAACTTTCCCAACAATACAAAAATCACGTGCCTTCTGAGCCTGGTAGTAAAAAATAACAAAGATAACATAGTAATATAACTGTAAATAGTAGTCTTTGTAATAATATAACTGTGCTGCAATTGTTTGCATTATGAACCGCCATGAATAGTTCTAAGAGAGTATCTGGTTTCAGTACCAGAGAGAGACTACAATCAAACAGAAGAAGTTTCACTGACCGCAGTGCCGCGGCGGCAAATTGAGACTTTAGGCTAGACCAGACCATGCAGCTATATGTTCACCTATAAAAGCAACGTACAGTCTTGTCACTTTTCGGTTTTGCCTTGCAAAACGGCTTATTGAAGGCGACTCTGCCATGACTACTAGTGTAGTAACTTTCGATGCTTATAATCGTAATGGTCTGTTCGATATTTATTAAGACGCGTACGTCGTGCAACTGTTATTAGATATCACAGCTGTGAGTCATACCATACACTATCTATCGCTGTACTGACGGCTGTGAGTTGTACGGTTGCTATAAAACTTACACATTGGCTTTGGAAGTTTTTCATGACCATTTTCTGATAAAATAATGGATTTATTGAAGCAATCGAATTGGACGAATTATGCCTCCAGATGGTATCTATATTGACAACGATACTTCAATAGGAGTTGAAAAACTAAACTTTGTTTTTTTTTAAATAGAAAACCTAATTGTCTGTATCTTCGTACATATTAACTAGCCATTTAAATGCGACAAAAGATGTGCTGTTCCTTTTTTTCAGACCCTCGACTTTTTACCCTCGACCCTCGACTTTTTACCCTCGACCCTCGACTTTTTACCCTCGACCCTCGACCCTCGACTTCTAGCTACACTCAGTCTCAGGTCATAACAGTAATGTAAGTCTTGACCAGGTCTTTCCCAAAATTTCTAAGCTGAAGGGTTCTTTGCTTGCAGGTAAAGTAACAACCTCAGTGCCATCCGGGTAACAGAGTTTGTACTATCTGTCAGTCCTGAATGTTCGATCGTAGCACATTTTCTTGTTATAAGCTTCCTCTAGTACTTGTTTTGCTGAAGAATATTTACTAATCTTCAATGGAAGAGATTTCCCTCTAACGGCCTTGAAAACACGCTGGAAGTAATAGTAAAAGTCCATGAAAATATTCCACGCTTAATATTTGGAAAACGCTCTCATACATTGATGAATAATATCGACTGGTGCGAGTTGCTCTGAAAGTTAAGGTCTAGTTTTCGAGAAAATAAGCGGTAAGCAATTTCTGCCATATCATCATTACGTCATAATGAAAAGGCTGCTTTAAACTAATTCATCATTTTTGAAACCTTTAATCCTTTTTTTTTTTTGACATTGTGTGAAAAGCGCTTGCTGATCGAATTATTCAAGACGAAGTTGTAGCCGTTTCAATGCGTCATCAACACATCTATCACTACAACTGTGTGCCAGACCAAAACTACCCAGAGCCTCCTTATGGTACTTCTTAATTGTCTGTATTTTCACCTCAACAGATTGAGAAAAGCAACTAACTGTTTCATCAATTTTAACCACCAATACTTGATAAATACCAGAACTGTTAACAGAAATGCAGCAGAGTATTGGGCCAGATGAAAGTGCCACATCATGTATCATCCATGTGTGGGATATAACTTCCTTATTATGATGGGAAGTAACTACTCCTATAATCAGTTCATTTCCATATGTCGCTGAATTTAGCCTGACATTCAGCCAGACATTTGCAGAGGTCAAGTTAGATATTAATAAGTGCTACCAAAATTCTCCTGATTTATATATTGATTTCAAAATACTCCATCTTGGCGAGGAGTCCAACGTGCTTTCTTTCTAAAAAATCTAGTAGTGTAATTTTTAATGGTTTTGGCTCCTCGTAATAGCAGCCTGCAACACTTACCTGTCTCACTGCTCTTCGGAAATTTCTGTCTTTGCAGAAGACGTGCCATGCATGCCGCCTAAAAGTATGGGAACATCCGCCTGGGACCACAGATAGCGACCACCCTGGTATCTGTACAGGAGTGTAAAAATGTAATCGGCACTCCTGTTTGGAAAATGGTGTTCATTTTATGATATGAAGTGTGCAAGCGAATCTCTTACCTCCTGTGAGGTGACGTGCAGAGTTCCAACATCTCTCCTTGCTCTTCATGATTGTCATGCTCTGTTCTCTTTTGTTTTTTGGCAATGGCATCGAGGGTGTTGAAGGAAGTTGGCTCTGTGCTTCCTTCATGAAACAGAAAGGCCAAAGATTAGAGGAGTTTAAGATTTAGATCATTTCCCTATATACTTCCCTATTTTTATGTTTCTTCAAATTTAAAACAATTTTCATTCCTCTCTGTATTTTATTTTCGCTACAGCGGACCCCCTCTATAAAATATAGGGATAGAATCATGTATCAAAAGTAGCAAAGAAACTATGGGAAATTCTGGCTGATGTAATTTTCATAAAGCTCTGATACTGAGCAACTAAATAATTTAATAAATTCCATATTGTTTTCGTTGAAATATTTGAGGGGGTCCAAAGTTTTTGCAAAATGCTGTACTTCTAACTTTTTTCCTCCAGACCATCCCAGTAAAAAATAATAAACAACCAATTAATAACATATTATATACATTCAATGTCATTAACCTTGTCCACCGAAAAAAGACATTTACAAATTTAGACATTTACGCAATTAGACATTTAGACTAAAAGAAATTACACGTATTTCCTGAAACGTTCTGGTATAAAACGAATTCTAAAATACCATTCTCCATCTTACATCCTCACTAAATGGTCGGGGCATTCTGGATTTTCGATTCACGAGTTGAATTTTGCATTTAAAGTTCAAGCTCACGTTAGTCTAAATGTGTAAATGTCTAATTGTGTAAATGATAAGGCTTGGTATTTTACCGGTTTGTTTAAAAAACACATTTAGTTTAAGCTTAAGCTTTTGAAATTGAGTTTTCTAACCAAAATAATATTTCGGTTTCTTAAAATTTTAAGCATGGTCTTCTCGACTTCCTGTATTTACGTGACCTTAACAAGAGCAAAGCAGAAAATTCAAAATGAGCTGGCGGTTTCTATATGAATCGAAAATATTTTTATTTGAAATTGTTAAGTACATCGACCTTAACAAGAATCTATCCGGAATAGGTGTCCTTTTGTTTTTGTCTAACAGGATAATTGACAAAACAGGTCACGTGACCGAGTCAAAATATTGAATATTTATATTTTTTCCTCAACTAAGAATGATTTTCAACTCAATCATTGGTTTTCGCTATTCCAATTGGTGAATGGATTTTAAGCTTGAACACAGCTTGACAAAGCCAGTCTTTCTTTTTACAGATCTCGTTTTGAGTAGAAGCTGAGCGTTGAGGTTCTCGACTCAGGGTTGGTCATCGAATTCAAATGCTTATTCAGCTCCACTACAGTGCTGGTACTAGAAGAAGGCTGCTTGTCTGCCTGGTTGAAATGACTTAATTCGCCCAATTAATATTTTGGGGCAATCTGGCGTGCTTCCCCGCTCTACAAGCACCACATAATCCCCCAGCTGCCGGGACTCATGCTGACCCTCTTCTTCTCTACTTCTATATAAGCTAACGCCTGCAAGATCAGGAGGCAAGGAGACGGCTAGTTTCTTTTGATCGTTGGAACTTCTTCGTTCCTTTTTAAATCCCCCAGCTGCAGGGACTCATGCTGACCCTCTTCTTCTCTACTTCTATATAAGCTGACGCCTGCAAGATCAGGAGCCAGGGGGACTGCTAGTTTCTTTCGATCGTTGGAACTTCTGCTTCCTTTTTTAAATTGCATTTATTTCCTGCTGTGACGTAGGGCGTCTGCTTTCGAATCTTTGAGAGAGTCGCTGCAATCACTGAAAAAAGGACAAACAAGTCGGATACTGCCAGCAAAGCACGAAATATTAAGAAATTTAAAAGATATACCATTGAACTACTTCATAATTATTGCTTAATTGGCAGCCTGGTGAATGGAATTTAAGCTTGAACACAGCTTGACAAAGCCAGTCTTTCTTTTCACAGATATCGTTTTGAGTAGAAGTTGAGCGTTGAGGTTCTCGACTCAGGGTAGGTCATCGAATTCAAATGCTTATTCAGCTCCACTACAGTGCTGGTACTAGAACAAGGCTGCTTGTCTGCCTGGTTGAAATGACTTAATTAGCCCAATTAATATTTTGGGGCAATCTGGCGTGCTTCCCCTCTCTACAAGCCCCACATAATCCCCCAGCTGCAGGGACTCATGCTGACCCTCTTCTTCTCTACTTCTATATAAGCTGACGCCTGCAAGATCAGGAGGCAGGGAGACGGCTAGTTTCTTTTGATCGTTGGAACTTCTGCGTTCCTTTTTAAATTGAATTTATTTCCTGCTGTGACGTAGGGCGTCTGCTTTCGAATCTTTGAGAGAGTCGCTGCAATCACTGAAAAAAGACAGACAAGTCGGATACTGCCAGCAAAGCAAGAAATATTAAGAAATTTAAAAGATAGACAATTGAACTACTTCATAATTTTTGCTTAATTGGCAGCCTGGTGAATGGATTTTAAGCTTGACAAAGCCAGTCTTTCTTTTCACGGATCTCGTTTTGAGTAGATGCTGAGCTTTGAGGTTCTCGACTCAGGGTTGGTCATCGAATTCAAATGCTTATTCTGCTCCACTACAGTGCTGGTACTAGAACAAGGCTGCTTGTCTGCCTGGTTGAAATGACTTAATTCGCCCAATTAATATTTGGGGCAATCTGGCGTGCTTCCCTCCTTTACAAACCCGATATAATCCCTTACCTGCAGGGACTCATGCTGACCCTCTTCTTCTCTACTTCTATATAAGCTGACGCCTGCAAGATCAGGAGGCAGGGAGACGGCTAGTTTCTTTCGATCGTTGAAACTTCTGCGTTCCTTTTTAAATTGCATTTATTTCCTGCTGTGACGTAGGGCGTCTGGTTTCGAATCTTTGAGAGAGTCGCTGCAATCACTGAAAAAAGGGCAGACAAGTCGGATACTGCCAGCAAAGCAAGGAATATTAAGAAATTTAAAAGATAGACCATTGAACTACTTCATAATTTTTGCTTAATTAGCAGCCTGGTGAATGGATTTTAAGCTTGAACACAGCTTGACAAAGCCAGTCTTTCTTTTCACAGATATCGTTTTGAGTAGATGCTGAGCGTTGAGGTTCTCGACTCAGGGTTGGTCATCGAATTCAAATGCTTATTCAGCTCCACTACAGTGCTGGTACTAGAAGAAGGCTGCTTGTCTGCCTGGTTGAAATGACTTTATTCGCCCAATTAATATTTTGGGGCAATCTGGCGTGCTTCCCTCCTTTACAAGCCCGATATAATCCCTTACCTGCAGGGACTCATGCTGACCCTCTTCTTCTCTACTTCTATATAAGCTGACGCCTGCAAGATCAGGAGGCAGGGAGACGGCTAGTTTCTTTCGATCGTTGGAACTTCTGCGTTCCTTTTTAAATTACATTTATTTCCTGCTGTGACGTAGGGCGTCTGGTTTCGAATCTTTGAGAGAGTCGCTGCAATCACTGAAAAAAGGGCAGACAAGTCGGATACTGCCAGCAAAGCAAGGAATATTAAGAAATTTAAAAGATATACCATTGAACTACTTCATAATTTTTGCTTAATTAGCAGCCTGGTGAATGGATTTTAAGCTTGAACACAGCTTGACAAAGCCAGTCTTTCTTTTCACAGATCTCGTTTTGAGTAGATGCTGAGCGTTGAGGTTCTCGACTCAGGGTTGGTCATCGAATTCAAATGCTTATTCAGCTCCACTACAGTGCTGGTACTAGAAGAAGGCTGCTTGTCTGCCTGGTTGAAATGACTTAATTAGCCCAATTAATATTTTGGGGCAATCTGGCGTGCTTCCCCGCTCTACAAGCACCACATAATCCCCCAGCTGCAGGGACTCATGCTGACCCTCTTCTTCTCTACTTCTATATAAGCTGACGCCTGCAAGATCAGGAGGCAGGGAGACGGCTAGTTTCTTTCGATCGTTGGAACTTCTTCGTTCCTTTTTAAATTGCATTTATTTCCTGCTTTGACGTAGGGGGTCTGCTTTCGAATCTTTGAGAGAGTCGCTGCAATCACTGCAAAAAGGACAGACAAGTCGGATACTGCCAGCAAAGCTAGGAATATTAAGAAATTTAAAAGATATACCATTGAACTACTTCATAATTTTTACTTAATTAGCAGCCTGGTGAATGGATTTTAAGCTTGAACACAGCTTGACAAAGCCAGTCTTTCTTTTCACAGATCTCGTTTTGAGTAGATGCTGAGCGTTGAGGTTCTAGACTCAGGGTTGGTCATCGAATTCAAATGCTTATTCAGCTCCACTACAGTGCTGGTACTAGAAGAAGGCTGCTTGTCTGCCTGGTTGAAATGACTTAATTAGCCCAATTAATATTTTGGGGCAATCTGGCGTGCTTTCCCGCTCTACAAGCACCACATAATCCCCCAGCTGCAGGGACTCATGCTGACCCTCTTCTTCTCTACTTCTATATAAGCTGACGCCTGCAAGATCAGGAGGCAGAGAGACGGCTAGTTTCTTTCGATCGTTGGAACTTCTTCGTTCCTTTTTAAATTGCATTTATTTCCTGCTTTGACGTAGGGGGTCTGCTTTCGAATCTTTGAGAGAGTCGCTGCAATCACTGAAAAAAGGACAGACAAGTCGGATACTGCCAGCAAAGCTAGGAATATTAAGAAATTTAAAAGATATACCATTGAACTACTTCATAATTTTTGCTTAATTAGCAGCCTGTGAATGGATTTTAAGCTTGAACACAGCTTGACAAAGCCAGTCTTTCTTTTCACAGATCTCGTTTTGAGTAGATGCTGAGCGTTGAGGTTCTCGACTCAGGGTTGGTCATCGAATTCAAATGCTTATTCAGCTCCACTACAGTGCTGGTACTAGAACAAGGCTGCTTGTCTGCCTGGTTGAAATGACTTAATTCGCCCAATTAATATTTTGGGGCAATCTGGCGTGCTTCCCCGTTCTACAAGCACCACATAATCCCCCAGCTGCAGGGACTCATGCTGACCCTCTTCTTCTCTACTTCTATATAAGCTGACGCCTGCAAGATCAGGAGGCAGGGAGACGGCTAGTTTCTTTCGATCGTTGGAACTTCTTCGTTCCTTTTTAAATTGCATTTATTTCCTGCTTTGACGTAGGGGGTCTGCTTTCGAATCTTTGCGAGAGTCGCTGCAATCATTGAAGAAAGGACAGACAAGTCGGATACTGCCAGCAAAGCTAGGAATATTAAGAAATTTAAAAGATATACCATTGAACTACTTCATAATTTTTGCTTAATTGGCAGCCTGGTGAATGGAGTTTAAGCTTGAACACAGCTTGACGGAGCCAGTCTTTCTTTTCACGGATCTCGTTTTGAGTAGATGCTGAGCTTTGAGGTTCTCGACTCAGGGTTGGTCATCGAATTCAAATGCTTATTCTGCTCCACTACAGTGCTGGTACTAGAACAAGGCTGCTTGTCTGCCTGGTTGAAATGACTTAATTCGCCCAATTAATATTTTGGGGCAATCTGGCGTGCTTCCCTCCTTTACAAACCCGATATAATCCCTTACCTGCAGGGACTCATGCTGACCCTCTTCTTCTCTACTTCTATATGAGCTGACGCCTGCAAGATCAGGAGGCAGGGAGACGGCTAGTTTCTTTTGATCGTTGGAACTTCTGCGTTCCTTTTTAAATTGCATTTATTTCCTGCTGTGACGTAGGGCGTCTGCTTTCGAATCTTTGAGAGAGTCGCTGCAATCACTGAAAAAAGGACAGACAAGTCGGATACTGCCAGCAAAGCTAGGAATATTAAGAAATTTAAAAGATATACCATTGAACTACTTCATAATTATTGCTTAATTGGCAGCCTGGTGAATGGAATTTAAGCTTGAACATAGCTTGACAAAGCCAGTCTTTCTTTTCACAGATATCGTTTTGAGTAGATGCTGAGCGTTGAGGTTCTCGACTCAGGGTTGGTCATCGAATTCAAATGCTTATTCAGGTCCACTACAGTGCTGGTACTAGAAGAAGGCTGCTTGTCTGCCTGGTTGAAATGACTTAATTAGCCCAATTAATATTTTGGGGCAATCTGGCGTGCTTCCCCGCTCTACAAGCACCACATAATCCCCCAGCTGCAGGGACTCATGCTGACCCTCTACTTCTCTACTTCTATATAAGCTGACGCCTGCAAGATCAGGAGGCAGGGAGACGGCTAGTTTCTTTCGATCGTTGGAACTTCTTCGTTCCTTTTTAAATTGCATTTATTTCCTGCTGTGACGTAGGGGGTCTGCTTTCGAATCTTTGAGAGAGTCGCTGCAATCGCTGAAAAAAGGACAGACAAGTCGGATACTGGCAGCAAAGCTAGGAATATTAAGAAATTTAAAAGATATACCATTGAACTACTTCATAATTTTTGCTTAATTAGCAGCCTGGTGAATGGAGTTTAAGCTTGAACACAGCTTGACAAAGCCAGTCTTTCTTTTCACGGATCTCGTTTTGAGTAGTGAAACATGATAATCGTAACAACATTGCCATGCATCATACCAAGACTGGCCATGCAATTGATTGGGAATCTAGTGAATGTCTTTGTTTTTGCAACAATAGAAAGCAACGCCTCGTCCTTGAGAGCTGGTTTACTAAGTTTGAGCTGAATCCACTCAACCGCTCAATTAAACTACCCACGCCATATAATAGGCTATTAAACAAAGCCGAAATGACGCCAATTAAGTTAGCGACGCGAATCATCTCTTAACTTCACCTATTGTTCTATTTTTTATTGTGGCAGTATAAATAAGACCCATATCTGACTTTTTCTTCACTTGACTCTGAAGATGACTTCCGCACAGGTTGTCGAAACGTCAGTCACATCAAACAGTCCTTCTAAGGATTACATCCACCTGGATGATCATAACATAAATATTATCTCTTCGAGAAATATTGTTACTTCGAAAAAAAAAAGAAAAAAACATACCAGGCCTCCTGGACGCGCCTGCTGTGTTTCAGCAAGGACGCCAGGTCTGAAAGCTGTGCTACGCTGGCCCCCTTTCCCGTTAGATGGGTGACCCACATCTAAAAACATGCAATACAATGTCAGCTGTCGCGAGAAAAGCGTATGTTTTAGGGTAAGAGGAGAACTTACCTTGCGCACCGTCGTGCTTTTAAACGTCTTCCCCTGTGGTAATGCGACTTTCGTATTGTTAAAAAAGTACATCATCATAACAGGAACTCTGGAAGAGGTGACTGGCATCTCGCTTTTATTTATATAAAGGTGATCAGACCCTTCAGACCCATTAGTCTGTAAGAGGAAGGGCCTGATCACCCTTTTATATGCCTGGAGCATCTTCATGGTTTGTTAAACAAGAACATAAAGATCAACGGGTGTTATGAGTCACATCTCTCGGTCTAATGTACTGCACCACTTCAGTATTAATGTAAATGGTCAAAGGACCAAGGCTGTCGGACGTCTTGTGTTGGAGGACCGACAGCTCGTAGTACCCGTCCGAGTCACGGGTACTACGGCTGTCCACATAGTCCTCCAATAACACATTAGATATTAGAGACGATCTAAAAAAAAGCAGAACCAATGTTAGTTGTCCGAAAATGAAAACATTAGCTTAGGCTTACAATTTCATACCTTGCTGCGAAAACCACTACCAGCACCGATATCAAGTAATTAGTTAGCTGGCAAGCTTCGTCTAACTTAGAAACGGTGTTTAGGGTTAACGATTGAAGTTTTAGGAGACAGACGGTCCTTGCATTTTCTGCCATGGGATGACTCTATTATGACCTTCACCTTAGCATATGATACCGTGGATTACTTGACATGAATAAAAAAACTCCTTTTCATTAAGTCAATTTACCTCCTCCAGCGATA
The DNA here is from genome assembly GCA_011057435.1 of Actinia equina. NCBI lineage: Eukaryota > Metazoa > Cnidaria > Anthozoa > Actiniaria > Actiniidae > Actinia > Actinia equina. The sequence continues at coordinate 319,322 of WHPX01001416.1, forward strand.
ACTGCAATGAGCGATCCTTCTTTCGCTGCTTGTTTCTCTGCTGGCTGCATTGCCTTCTGAGTGCTTTTATACATTGTGCCTGCAGGGTGTGCAGGCGGGTGAGGGCAGGCTGAAAAAGGAAGAATATACAAGTGAGGGAACAGTGAATTCACAACATGACATCGAACTGTAATAATTACCATTTCCTCGAAGGACAGCAGATGGGCGCGGTGGTGCAGAAGCCACTCCAAAAACATTTCTAAAGCTCTTGAGTAAACTTTTAGCGTCGTTCCCGCGAGTTTATGCTTTGCCGTTCCATCCCTGTGTGGCTGGAAAAACCGTTTCCAAAGAATGTCTGAGTCACCAAAACATTGCATCATAGACCCGTTTGGAGATATCGTACGTGCCATTTTGATGATCTTAAAAGAAACGTGTGAAAAGGTTAGCATCTACCTATATCAAAGTACCTATATTTGATGGTCACGTACCCTGGCCACGTCCTGCTTCGCCTGATCCTCTGTCATATCTCCTAAAGGTGAGGTACTCGGGAAGCAGTTGCAAGAGATTCCCGTTGTTACAAGCTGCTCTCTTTCCCTTACCCTTCGGGAGAGATATGCCGGAGGCCAGGTGGCGTAATTCTTCCTCCTCTTCCACTTCATCTTTCTCTTCCTCAGTCATCTGACTCATAGACTGACTCACTGTCTGTGTCAGTATGTGAGTAAGATGGCTCAAAGTTGTTGTCTTCGTCGAGGACCATGATGAGCCTGATAAGAAAATAAGGAGTAGACCTAAGTATTGACCACTTAATACGTTTTACTGCATTGTATTCTTACCTCTTTCGCGTCCTAGGTTTCTCAACTTCCTTCTGCCTCTCCTCCATCTTCACCTCAGTTTTCTCTTCTTTTGCGACGACCCTTTCAAGTAACAGGGAGCAGCATGAACATGATGTGCTATTGCAAATTATTGGACATACATAAAATGCGTACCTTTTTTCCGCTTTTCTTAGTGCCTCAAAGTAGTCTTCAGGGGTATTCTCTTTACTAAGGGCATGGAATTTTCGTAAATGGCTATCAAGTCTGACAACCACAGTGCCACAGCCATCGACAGGGCATATTCTTACCGGGTTCTTTGAAGTGCCAGACATCTCTTTTTTGGCTAATAGCTTTTCCCTGGAGGCATCCCTCGCCGCCTGCAGCTCGGGACCCTCCAGTCGATGAGTAGTCTTGAAGTGTCGCAATATGCGGAACACCTCCTCTCTACTTTGGCTTCTCTATTCTGCTTCGCCAGCGAAGAGACAGCAGAGGGACGGACAGGGGAAGAGGGAGGGGAAAGAGAAGGGACAGAGAGAGGAGAAGGGGCAGAGGCAGGGGCAGGGGTAGGGGAAGGGGCAGGGGTGGAGTTGAGGACAGACGGTGGCTCCCACTCCGCCAAAGGCACAAGATCAACATATTCCCTCGGCGGCGGCATCCTGGTGATATCACTCAAATAAGAAACAAATTTAAGAAATGTATTGCTGAGTGTAAGAAGGCTGCACTCACAATTAAAACAGCCACAGGAGTCAAGCGATTTGCTGATTCCAAAGGTTATGGTAATTGGTTTGACCAGCTCTACCCGATTGTGAGGTCTAGGGACTCATGCCAGCCGGAAATGGCCAGGGAACCATCAGGTACAATTGAGAGCGAATCTGAAGAACAAAATGGAACCAAGCAATTTATTCCAGTAAAGTCAGGTAGAAAGAGGAAGGCAACAGCAGAAGATACCAACCAACAAGTGCTAAGCATGATAAAGGAGGGCATTACGAATGATCCAACAAAACATTTGTTGGACTTTATGAAAGATGAAATGGAAACATGAAGCACAGCTCTTTAGTATGTTGTCCCAAAGTTCGATGTTCAATCCAGGGGCTTCAAGTTACCACCAGCAGCAGCCAAGACCATCCTTTATACAAGAAATGCAAGGATGTCCAAGTGTGCCATTCCCTTCCTTGCCCCCAAATCCACAGCAGGCTACCAGCACGTTTAATAAATATCCACCTTCAACATCTGGTTTGTAAGATTAATGGCTGACTTCAAAGATTCATTTATTATTTTGTCAAAATATATTTCTTAAGGAGGAATTCAAATATTTAAGTAGACATTTAAGTATAAAATTTATTCGAGAAAATTATTTCTTCTAATAGTTGCACTTAAGGACGGTATAATGATGTAGTAATATTATTTTACTTTGAAAGTACAATGAATATATTTTGCAACATGCTTATACTTTTTACAGTAACTCTATTTATATTGCAAAGTAAACCAATTTAGCCACCTCCTTATAAAGCAGAAGACAGCAGTAGGTCAAATTGCATACAAATCATAGTATATTTATTTTAAAAATATTTATAAGGCATATTTATTGCAAAAACAAATGTATTTATCTATTTATACAAAAAAATGTTTCATTATAAAACTTGTGATGTATTTATCATGTATCTTTTATATGGTTGGGTAATTCATCTGCAGTAGCTGCCTGACTTCCTGGCGGTCTCTTCTACCTTGGGTTTGTGGATCGACAGTAATATCTAATTTCTTAGATAGACTATCCCCCTTCTCGATGCATACATTGTGCAAAACCATGCACGCGAGGGTAGTCGTTCTCAATTCCTCTCTACTGCTCTCACATTTTCTCAATAATACTCGCCATCGCCCTTTCAGTTGCCCATATGCTCCTTCTGTAACCATCCGGGCTCTGCTCAACCTATGGTATCATGATAATGATAAAATAAACTTTATTTTATGATGGATTTCATTGAATATTATTATGGTTGAGACGGCCTTTATTTATAATAATCATTATAACCTTTAATTATTGATTGATTTATCATTTCTCTGATGTTGAACAAAATACAACAAATATCAATATCCCATGGTCAATATCCCATGAGGGTGAGAGGTATAATTGTTGTCTTAGAAAAAACCTAGTAGCTGGTCCAAATAAAAAAGTCAAAACACGTTGAAATTCCTGTGAAATATTTATTTTTGGTTCTCAAAACTGGCACTTTTTGCTAACAGAGGTCTATTAATATAATAATAGACTCCTAGTAATTCAGCCAATCAGAGGGCTGCATTGCAGTGATATAACATAAAATAAACATAAATATCTAACCCTTAGGAAAAAAGTTTTTTAGCCAATCAGAGCATATGTTAGAATGAAGTTGTATTCATATAAAATTAAAAACTGCATAGTACCTGTAATTGAAATACCTTTGCTGTGGTGTTAACGTTGCTTGGGTGTATGGTTTCATAAGCCAGGTACATAGAGGGAATGCCGAATCACCAATAATGAGTGGAGGTATTTTAATCTCACTTTCTTTCCTGCCAATTTGGGGAATGTACTCTCCTGACTGAATCTTCTCCCATATATTAGTAGATTGAAATATCACTGCATCATGTGAGTTGCCAGGAAATCCACAGGAGCCCCACACAAACCGATAGTTTGAGTCTACCATCCCCATCAGCACTATTGAATAAAAATTTTTGAAGTTGTGGTACTCTTTGCAGGACTCCAGGACTCCTGGTGGGCACTTGATCGGGATGTGACAGCCATCAATTGCTGCCCAGCAACAGGGGAATTGCCACATTGTTTCCATGTCGATCATCTTTGTTTTAAAGTCTTCATCTGACTTCGGCATGTGCTTTGTTATACTTGAGTCCCACATTTCTTCTACGATCACCGCCGTAAATTCCTGTACTATGCTTCAGACCGTCGAAACGCCCAAACCAACCATTTCTGCGATAGTATAGTAATCAAGCCTATACAAACATATGGCGAGTCTCAACTCGGGGCTTACAGGGTCTTCTGCTTTCGTTTCTTTGACAAGGCGATGATGGATTTTTCCAAGAATGAATTGGAATGTCTCTCGAGAAACCCGGAATGTTTTTTTGAATCTTCTGTTGGTGTACTGAGTCCAAACCGTCTCCCACCACCCGGCATTTCTTGAGAGGCGGCGACACGATCTCGCAACGGTCCCCGAAGTGTAAACACCATTTTGTAAGGAAAGAAGCAACAGCATTACAGCGAAACTGACTATATGTCTTCTTTTGCTAACAAGTAACAGCATAGACTGCATGATGTTTTGCCTTCTTGCCCTTGCATGTCGAATATCACGGAGAAAAAGTAATCTATTTTGATCGTCCGCCATGTTTGTTTTGATTTGAATTGTTTCAATTTAACGTAATTCCGCTGGCTGATTTTACCGCTTACTCATGAGTTTTTGGCTCAACACATTAGGTGCGACGTATGAATCAACGTCGATCCTATTGTAATTGTGTCGACCCAAATAGGATATTAGGTTCGGCACATGAAAAGCGCGACGTATGAATCGGGCCTTATTTCTTATACATATCTGTTACTATCTTACTTCAGGTGCAGACCCATCTAAGTTTAGTTGGACTGAACAGAAAATGCAAAGAAAGCCACCTGCTAAAAGATCATATCCAGAAACAAACACGAAGCTAAAAGAAATGGCTCAAGAACCGAAAGAATTATCTTCAAGTAAAGAAGTTGTATCTTCTGTTGACAATGTGTCAGTTTCATTATGTTATGATTCAACTGAAAAAATGCCGTCACCAACAGCTGAATCAGAAATTTTAACTGAAACACCAACCACATCAGATACTATTGCTGATCTACAAAGACGGATGGAACTACTGCAAAGTGAATTAGCTGACTGTCAACAAAAACTAAATGAAACTGAAAAAAGCAAATCAGTATTATTGGAACGTCAGTTTTCGCTTGAAAAAAGCAAACAAGACACTGATGCAATCCTGTTCTATACTGGATTTCCCTGCTATGAAGCACTGATCAGTTTCTTCAACTTTATTGAGCCCAAACTTCTTAAGATGCAGTATTGGAAGGGGGACAGCAGATTAGTAAAAGACAGCCAAGACTATAAAGAGGATCAAAATAGAAAGAAACCTGGGCCTTCAAGAAAGCTATCTTACTTTGATGAGTTTCTACTAGTACTGATGAGACTCAAGGCTGGGCTTTTTGTCCAAGACCTTGCTGACAGATTTGGTATCAGCAAAGGCCTTGTTTACAGGGTATGCATTACATGGATAAATTTCCTTTACCTTGAGCTGAAAGGCATGTTCCCATTTCCTTCACAAGAACTGGTCAGAAAGAATATGCCAAAAGAAAAAGGGTTTGAACAATATGCAACCACTAGAATAATATTGGATTGTACAGACATTTTTATTCAGCGACCTTCTGCAATGCTAGCACAGTCAGATACCTGGTCTGACTATAAACATCATAATACTTGGAAATTGCTTGTGGGAGTAACTCCAAATGGCCAAGTGACATTCTTGTCTGACCTTTGGGGTGGACGGGTATCTGACAAGGAAATTACAGAAGAAAGTGGTGTATTACAGTTGCTAGAAGATGGTGACAATGTCATGGTTGACCGAGGATTTGACATCTTTGATCTTGTACCTGAAGGTGTCACTGTGAATATGCCACCATTTCTGGGTGGCAGGCAGCAAATGACAGCTAAAGAAACAGATGAAACAATAAGTATTGCTTCTGTTCGTATTCATGTTGAACGGGCAATAGGAAGAATGAAAACCTATCATATTTTAGATGGTACACTTCCAAACAAATTAAGCCCCTATGCAACGCAAATAGCCACAGTTTGTGGTTTATTAACAAACTTTCTGC